>JAGTXR010000174.1:0-600000 GCA_022606575.1 Glossosoma conforme | reverse complement strand
AAGTTTTTCCTTCTCTGAAATGAACGTCAGATGCACGCCACCTAGTTAAAAAGCAAAACGTTTCTGAGATATGTTGAAAACGTAAACAGCAAAGTAACTGAGTAAACTCCTGAACAAATATCATGTACCTTTCATGAAATTATCACAAAACAAAGTTGATCCGACGTTTAAAGATTCAAACATTTACAACATATTTTTAAGAATATTATTGTACAACGTGAATTGTTTATCTTTTACGCGTTAACTTATATATCCTAAGTTATTTGGAAAATACTTTCAATAGTAGAAAACAAGAAATAAAAACGAACTATTTAACGTAAGTGTTTCAAATAATATTGACTCTTTTCTCCCATCCTTTACCACTTTAAGCTCATCCTATTTCTCCTTATTTTCAGTATCTCCTTGAGTTCAGTATCACTGTCACCGTTTGTTGGTATTTTCCTGTATGTGCTTACATTAAAAAATATGTTTGTACTTATGAAGCCTTCATTGAAGGCCAAACTGTTGTCTTTCATAATATGGTTCAAAAGTGTTTAGTGTGATTCAATTGTAAAACAATGCACAAAATATTTATTTATTTAATAAAAAAATCACACTGAAAATCCTGAAGCAATGAAATAAAAATAGAACCAGAAACTCAACTTCAGTGTTTGTTTCATGGATTTACGTGCATTCATAAAATGTTCAGTAGACACATAGTCGTAAGTTTCTGTACTTCCGGAAGTCATCTTCAGGTTCCGCACCGCGTGAATACTGAGTTCATTCAATCTCCTTTTCTTCCGCAGTTCATCTTCTCTTGCGCGGAAGCCTTACTATGCTGTAACTTCTCTAGAGATGATAGAAATCACCTTTCCCGTCACAAAACCAATCCAAGCACTAAGAAAAGAGAATGTGTGAAAGCTTCCACGTCTTGCATTGCACAAGTTTTTCAACCACATAGGGTTATTGTATATTTTAACATAAATACCCTCGTTTGTTGTGAAATTGTCTTTCACTAATAAATTACTGGTAAAAGCCAATTTATAAATATTGTGGTGCCCAAGAACCGGCAATTGAAGCGTTGACCGATCTCCTGCTATATGGACTAACTACATCAGAAGAAGTGGCTAGGGTGCGGAAGGCGAAAGAATTAAAGAGGATGGAGACTCATGTGGGAGGCCTACGTTCAACAATGAAAGGACAAAGGCTGCTAATGATGATGAATTCAAATTGGTGGTAGACGAAAAGTTGTCCAATAAGCAATACAACACTTTGATGAGAATTGATACCAAAGTGTAGATAGATTAACGCCATGAATTTTAGTTTTGTTTTATTTTTTTACAAGTTATGGAAAATACAGGATTAGACTTACAACTACAATATCACGTGTTAATTCAAATGGCTTGAGTCTGCGCTACGGTCAGAAAAACGATTCAGAGTCAGAAAACGACTCAACCTGGAACCGCTCGTAAGCGCGGTAGACGGCAGACTGGCTAAGCCACGTGGAGTGTGCTACTTCAGCCGCTTTGTCTTTGATTGTCGCTTCGTCAACCGTTATGTCACCCGTGGCAAATAAGAAAACCACACGCTTCATTTGTTGGTCAGCGATCAGCGGGGATGCCACTGAATATTCTCACGACCGAGATCATGGAGCACGATGCCGTATATGTTTCAAATATGTATCAGGTATGGTAAAAAAAAATCAAGCCATAGTATTGTATTACCTGTATTTTCCATCGTATGACTTGTTTCTTTTGATTCACGTTTTCGCATCTTCTTGTGTATACCACGGTGGTACAGCCTCACGTCTCTCGTGTAATGTACTTTATTTGCTGGGCTGCTTGTACGTAAACATATTTGCTATTCAATACTTTTTTATGATTGGCAACGGGGAATTGTGTATTGCCGAGTCTGCCTGGGCTATAATTCTTCGAAGAACGCAAAAAAAACTTTCAGAACGAGATGGTGGAGCATAAAAACGTTTACGACAACCACACAACGACAAAAAAACCACAGCTTTTATAAACGTTATAAATATAGTATCGTTTATAAATATGTTTTAAATACAGTACAAAGAAAGCCATAATTCTTTTTGTCATGAAATATTTATCTTTTTGGTATTTTTTTTCGTATAATATATATATTAGTATATATTTCGGCTAATAATTTAAAACTTCTCGTATCACCAAAATAATATTAAGAATTAGCTCTGATTTTTATTCTACTGTCCCATGAATCTGATTCGTTAAAACAAATTGTGTAGGAGTTTTATAATATGTGGATATGGTGTAAAATTCTTAGTTTGAAACTCCGGTAAGTCTCTTATTTATTTCTCTCGGATTAATGTTGAGAGAAGTGTCATATAATAATGATATTAACTCTATATAGCCATTGCAGGCTGCTGCCGAAAGCCTCGACTTATAATCTTTCGTCTCTAATTTTTGTTCGCTCGTCGAATATGCATGTGTTGTCATATTGGTTTTTCGTCCGGTCACGGCTGTGTCATTAGTATGGTATGTAGCTGTCTTTCATTGGTGCGCGATAAGTTTATGTAGATCGCCACTAGCGGCGCTGTGCCCACTTTGAGCGCTTAGTGGCTGGTAGTTGTCCCCCGACCGCGACGAGTGTCGGGTTGTGGTCGGCCCGGTGCCTGAATGCATTTCACTTGGTCCGGGCTAAAAGTCAAGTTTGTATTTTAATATATGTGCTTCCGAAAAAGTCCGTGTGTTGTTCATCTGCTCCTCATACCTCCATCACGCGTTAAAATAACAATCATGGCAATGTGAAGTCGTTATTCCTTAAGTAAAGAGGATCAAGTCAAACAATTGATGAATATTTGTTTGAATGTTCATCTGATTATAAATTACTAGTTTTGCTACCTGGTTTTGCTTGAACTCTTCTTTCCATCGAATATAAAAAACACGGTTATTATATACATTATTCAAATGAAATTTAAACATTTGATAAATTAAAATGCCTGTTAATGTAAACTTATCCTCCTATTAAACCTACCTTTCATAATAACCTATCCTACCTACAGCATCACACACAAACTAATCAATAAGCAAACAAGCAATCAAACATCTAAACATACCTGTTCACAATCTACGAGTACATTCACGTAACCCTACTTATGATACTTACTTATATATTATACTTCTATTTCACTTAAAGAGCTTATAATTTGTTAAAAATGCTTGTAATTGTAACTTTTATTCGTGCTCCTTTCTTAAATACTTCGATACTGTCAAGTGATGTACTGACTTAAGTAACGTTGATAAACTTTGCCCAATTTCTGTCAAGTTTCGATTATGCAAATTTCATGATTAATAAGACACCTGAAAATCGTAGCTCCCCACTGAAAACTGAAACTGCAATATCCTGAAAAGTCCCTGATCGATCAATCTTCCATCCCAGCAGTACGCGTTCCCGTCAGCACCGGAAATGGAAATGCACGAGAGACGATCTCATACTCGGCGACAAATCATTGGGATTCAAGAAACGGAAATCCAAAAGCTTCCGGAGCTTTTTAACCAGATTTTTGCAATTTCAGTCATGATTTTTTCATCTCTACTTGATGCTGCAAATTTTTTTTTTTTATCATTTTCTTTAATCTGTCACTAGGTATAAACATAATATTTACATTTATATGTTAATACTCATACATTAGATAAAAAAGTGTGTTAGTAATTGTTCATGGATTGCTTAGAATCATCTTCATCACCATCCTCCACTGTTGAACGTAAGCCTCCCGCATGAGTCTCCATCCTCTTCGTTCCTCTGTCTTCCATATCTAGGCCACTCCCGCTATTCTTCTTATGTCATCAGTCAATTTTGAATGGAGGGGCCAATGTTTCGTTTTCCAGTTGAAATCGGGTCAAAAGTCTATAAAATATGAGTATTCATCATGTCTTTAGTTTTATCCATATTAATTTTCAGATTGTTTTTGTTTGACGCTTCATTGAGGTCGTAGAGCATGTCTTGAAGCTTATCAGGTGATTTGACTATAAACACAACATCAACTGCATATTTAAGGTGAGAAACGTATTATCCGTTTATATTTATTCCACATTTTGTCCAAGATAGAAGTATAATATATCACGAAAATATACTCGTGTGTTATCCTGTTTTTTTAAAGGAACAACGCCAGGGTATTCATGTGAATCATCAAATACGAATCACTAAAAGAGAATGGGATATTATATTAAAATATTTATTACTCCCAAGAACCTATAAAGTAGATTGCTCTACATTACTGCCGGTAAATTAACTTCGGGGTATAATAATTACCACTTTATATACTCTCCAAAAACACGCATCAGATAAATAATGGCCTCCGTAATCGATTCCCCTTTAATATGATTTTATTATGGCCGTAATATCACGGTAATGATTTTCCTTTACGCTTTTCCCTTCTTTTCCAGTCACACAATATATTCTCACGCATATACTACTTATATCTGAGCTCAGACGTATAAAACGTGTAAAAAAATTATTTCATTATTACCTCATATATTTTTTAATTATTATTGAATCAAGACTGATTAACTTGATGTAACCCTTTTAGGCTGGTACCGAAAAGCCTCAATATGCGATATTTTGTCACTTGTTGTTGTTGACTCGTCTGACACGCTCATATCAAAATGTAAGTCTTAATTAGATATCAATGGTAAAAAGATCAAATATACAAAATTAAAAAAGTTAAGGAACCGTCTTAGAGAGGCGAGCCCGATGGCTCGGTCACATCATGCGCCACGATGGTCTTCTACACGACATTGTGGAAGGGATGGTTGAGGGTGGAAACTTCAGAAGGCGCCCTAGAAGGGAGTATTTGCAGCAACATGAGTTGTAGCTCTTATTCTGAGCTGGAGAGGATTGCAGAGGATCGAGAGGAGTGGAGATCGAGACGCAAGATTTTGTTGCTCCAAACCAATCCAACGGATTGATACTACGAAGAAGAAGACTGATAATAACTTTATATTACCTTCTTAGGCTGGTGCCGAAAAGCCTTAATATGCGTTCTTTTGTCCCTTGTTTTTGTTCGCTCGTCTGACACGTACATATAAAAATGTAAGTCTAAATAAGATATCAATAGTTAAAAGACGCAGCGTTTACATGCGCCTTTTTGTTTTGAAAACCAGCCATTACATTTGGGGGCGGATAGTTCGAATATGGCCGATATGTAGTTTTCAGCCGGAGTGAATATCACTGCCGTTGGCTGGCAGTCTCTGTCCACACGCCATCAGGCCAACAGCATTGTCCGTGTCACTGACGGAAGACCGAATATGTCAGTTTTTTTTTAATTAACGTAAAATAAATGTCAAATATGCTACTCGACGAGTTCTTTGCTTTGGCGACATGCTCATCATCCATCGTGGCGTTTGCTTAAAAATGCGTTTATTCACCATTTCAAAGGCAAATGGTTCGAACCCTGACAAAAATTAAAGAAAATGATTTTTATCAATTTTAAATCTCTCAACCCCGGTTGGTGTTAATTTGACCCATTAAGCATAATTTATCAATTAATCTTATAATTAAAACTGATTGTGAACAAACAATTTTTAAGTACAAATTGGCATTGCATATGTCAGGAGTCGTGATCTATTAATGTCATGACTACAGCTTGAAATTCACGCATCATCCATTTTTACTATTTCATATCTTAAATACATCCATTAATAGGTGTGTTTACGGGATGAAATGACATGACAAAAAAAACATCAAACAATTTTTATTAATATACTATGATTGACATTTTACAGTTGAGTGATCAAATTCATATAAACCGGGGGTTTTTAAAGAGCATGGAAATTTCTTTTTTTTTTGGTTTGACTATTAGTTTTTTATGTAATCGCATCCAGGAGAGCACACCCCGGTCAAGACCAGTGCATTATATGACGCTCAGCCAGGTAAACTGGACACTGCATGCGGTAAGCGTTTGTTGTGTTCGTGTTTGTGTGTGGGTTGGGGAGATTGCAAGTGTATATTCATCTGTTTCTTGAAGAGATCCAGATTTTAGGAAGGTATGGACTCGTAAAAGGACTGTATGATTTAGTAAGTAATCGCTTTACCTTAAAGAAATTTCCACCGGTAAAAGTGTATGACAAATATTAAAACTATTTTGACGTCTAAATTATTAGACGCAGTTTTCCAGCGCGTCTGCCGACCAATCAAAATCAATCATTTTGACGAAAATGGAAGGGAAATAAGTAGGCAATAAATAAGTACTCAGTGAGGTCCCGCTTGATTCGTGGGTTCTGCAATAATGGGGGATGTTACGAGAGAGAGAGGTAGAAGAGGCATGATGGAAACGATAATAAAGTGAAGATCAGATGAAGTTGGAGTGTGGAGCATCATCGGGGTCAGGGTAGAAATAAGTGCCACGCGCGTAGAAAAATAACTGATCATTATCGAAGCTCATAATGCGTGAAAGTAAACAATTTTCTCGTAGATGGTTCTCGATTGATTTTCAGACGGACAGTATTTGCTCTATTACTCATTTTTTCTTATTGTTATGATGATACGTGCTTGAGAAAAATTGAGCTAATAAAGATAATAATGCAATCATTAAGACATAAGCATAAGACATTATATGTGAATTGCGGGGGAATAAGAGACGAGGAGTAAAAAAAATGATTGAAAAATATATAAATCCGATAGTAGATATACAAAAGCTGACGATCTTTAACTTTTCTTACATATTAAATTGGTGAACATTATGGAGCATGCTTTTATTTCAAAGTAAAAAACTATTACTAAATACAGCACTATAGTTAAAATAAAAAGAACTTCAATACAATTAGTAATGTTAAAATAAATAAACTGTCGCTGATTTCTTTATTTTTATCGTATCCACTCCAAATTTGGAGCATATGGACTACAAATTTTTGTTAACAGTTCTGTAAGCTCATATTATCCATGCCTTGTCCCAGAACACCTGTATCCCCTGAGGGAACACAGATAGTTCCTGGGAGCCTCTAGTGCAAGAGCCCACAAAGTTGCATAGACTGCAGCACATATGTTATCAGAGAAATGTTAATCTTAAATTATTAAAAAAAAAAAAATTAACAAAATATTTAGTTTTGATACACATGGGTGTCCAAAGCTCTCATTGAAGATGGTATTCAGAGGGTCCGAAACATGTAATCATTCTGTGAATCAAAACTAAATAAATTGTTAATTTTTAATCAAAGTTAATTAGAAATAATGCAGTTTCATCAAGTATTGTCAGTTGATAACCCTAATGGTATCAAAGAAATATTTGGGTATTCAATGATCAGGGTTTTTAAGCCACTTAAAGACTATTGTTAAAATGCGATATCGTTGGTTGTTAACTATTCAGTATATCTTGATATATTTATTCAGCTTTCGAAAAGAAAAAAAACTACTTTAAGTGTGAAGTATATTTTTTCAAAAATGCCTCCACGGGATTCTTCTGCCACTTATGTCTGTTGATCCAGAATAAAGGTGGAAGAATATCGCGCGAAATAATCCCAGAAGACGTTCTCAGTGTTTTTTTTTTTGACAACTGGCGTTTACCTTGTTGAACAAGGATCCCATATAATAAGCTATTTGTTTTCGGCTCTTGTAATGTTTGCTGACAGTGAAACGTGGAAAAAGAAATAAAACGAGAAGAGATTATGTGTATTTTCAATGTTTAATTTTTTCTATGAAAAATAAAAGTGTGTATTTTTTTATGTTTTGCAAATAGGTTATAGGATTTTTGACTTGTTCGTACACTGCATTATATTGTAAGAATGTCGGGTTAATTATTCGACTTCCTTTAAAAAAACTGTTAACCTTTTCGTTACGGCTCGGTGGAATACAAATTATAATGTCAATACGGCGTGAATTTTTCAAACCATTTTTTTTGCTGAAAACTAGTAAAGACATCCCATCAACATCAACAGGGATGACGGCTTGATTCTCAAAACAGCATGGCTTCCACCTCTAGCTCATACTCTAAAACCTGTACAGACAAGCAAAGACGACCACAGTCCGACATGACGTTCGTCGATGTACAATTCGAGAACATACCTACCGTATTCTTTGAACATACCTACCGTAGTCTTAAAAAACATACCTACGATACTTCTGAATGAAACTTGAGTTGCCATGGAGATATTAGTCATAACGCTCATAAAAGAAATATATAATCTGAATGAACCAACTCAAAACTAAATAAATTAATAATCCTGAAGAAGACCCCTGCAATAGCGGTCGAAATATTGGTTAAAAAAAGTTTACCACACACGGCGCAACCCAAAAGCCACAACATCAAATCCTGCCGTGAAAACCTAAGAAGTTACTTTTAATTATATTCACAATAATTTGGATTCGCAGCTTTAATCAATGAAAGCAAAGTTTTATTTTATGTAAACACATACAGGAGAATACCGACAGATAGTGAGAGTAATTATGATGTCTCATCTGTGGAATTCTATGACGCTTACCGTGTTGCATATGGCTAAGCGCTGCATATGGAGTGTTGATCCGCCAACTTCATAGATACAGTCCGAGATTCACGCATTATCATTTATTATTACAAGAATTTACCATGAATGGGTGCTCTTCACGGGACGACTTTTGTCTACAACCACTTTTAATAAATAGGCTATCTCTGGCATTTTAGTTGTGAGGGTTCAAATTTACAACAACCGGGGTTATTTAAGAGCTCAGAAAACGATAAAAAATTTTTTTTTTAACCTCCGTCGGGGATCGAGCCCACGACCTTTGGCTTGCAAAGCAAACGCTTTGACCAATGAGCTATATCCGCCGGTATAATACCATCTACACAGCACCTGTAACGTTTACATTCTTCTTTACGGCTGTGAATTCTGGCATCTCAAAAAGAGCCAATATATGCATATAATGGGTTTTTTCGACTTATAAAAAAACTGTTTGGGAGTAACGAAAATATGCATGAAAAAGGCTTTAATCTTGAGCGTGTTTTTGTTTGTTAATAAGTGCGGTTTAAATAAAGGGGCGAAAAACGGACAGAAAAATCCTTTTGAGGCCCTTTGATGCAAGGCCCCGGGCCGCATTATTCAGGCGGCCCCAAGTTTTGGGCAAGTTCGAAAATCCGACCCAATTAAAAAATAATGACAGCCTGCCCTTTGTGAGCGGGCCCGGAGTAATGAGAGAGTCAAGAGCTCTTTATGCGATTCTTTCATTAAAAGTTCTTCATTCGGTCGGTCGGCGAGAGATTTTTTTTCACTGTCAAATTTCGACAAGTTTGTTGCAAAATAGTATGTTTGATTTTTTTTTTCATAAAATAAAAATTAATTATTTACTGTCAATGAGTGATTATTTAAACTTTTTAAATAAACAAATTGTGTTAAATATATTCTAATTTCATGTAAAAATATCATTTTTTGAGAATACTGGCAGATAATTAAAGTAATTCTGAACCATGTGGAGTGTTGATTTGCCAACGTCATAGACTAAAGCCCGTGATTCAGATTACAGGAATTTACTATGAATGGGATATTATATTAAAATATTTATTACTCCCAAGAACCTATAAAGTAGATTGCTCTACATCACTTTCGTCTACCACTAATGTGAAGTAAGTAGGCTATGACTGGCATTTTACGGGTGAGGGATCAAATTCACACCAACTTGGGGTATTTTACAGCTCATAAATCGAGTACACATCCTTTTTTTTTTAAATCTCCGGTGGGAATCGAACCTACCTCATAGACTATGAGGTTGGCGGATCAACACTCCACATGCAGCGCTTAGTCATATACACCAAGGTAAGCGTCAAAGAATTCCACAGATGACATTTCAGAATTACTATAACCATCTGTTGATATTCCCTGTAAAAATATTTTTTTTCTAAAGTAATAAAAATGGAGCATTGTGTTTATTGTCTGTGAAAAATATTTTTATTTATTATTCTCTAAGAGTTATACATCGAAGTGAGCGGCTGGCAGTTACTTGGACAACGATCAGTACCCGATAACTCAATTAGCCGTGATAAATGTTTATTCACTTAGGAGGGGATCAGAACAAAAAGCTCGGTCGGAACAAGGGCCCTCGTGGTCGGCTTATCAATCGCCGCTTAGCGAGCTCTCTAAAGAAGCCGAAGCTCCATCTAAAAAGCTCGCGAGCGATCGGGGCGAACTTATTTCGTGCCTTTTTATTTGCTAGGATTATCAAACGAAACGTGGAACGCTTGATCGAAATCCAAGCTACTTTGACAGAATACAAAAAGTTAAAATATATTTTTTCATGTAAGCACATACAGGAGAAAACCGACAGATGGTGATAGTAATTCTGATGTCTCATCTGTGGAATTCTATGACGCTTACCATGCTGCATGTGGCCAAGCGCTGCATGTGGAGTGTTGATCCGCCAACATCATAGACTACAGCCCGAGATTCATGCATCATGAATGAGTGGTTTTCACGGGAAAACTTTCGTCTACCAACAATTTTAATTAATAGGCTTTGACTGGCATTTAACGGGTAAGTTTTTTAGAAATTGATTAAAAAAAAAAATTTTTTTAATCTTCGTCGCAGATCGAACCCACGAGCTTTGACTTGCAAAGCAAACGCTTTGTCCACTGAGTTTTACCCGCCAACCAAAAAAATTGAAGATAATAATATGAAGATGATTAAGATATATTTTTAATCATCCCATACTTTAAGTTTCAACAATGCACTGCTTTCAGTAATTGAGCTTTTTGGGTTGAGCCGTGTATACCGATTTTTTTCTAATCGATATTACAACCGCCATTGCAGAGGTCTCTTTCAGGATGGACTATTGTGTCGCTGATTTGAAATTTTCGTTTTTGGGGTAAGCCGCGTGTGACATTTTTTTTTCTTATCAAATTTTAACTGCCATTGTAGGGGCCATTCTCAGTACTGATGATTTTGTCACAGGATTCAAATTACGGCCTTTAGGTTAAGCCGTGTGTGGCAAATTTATTCTCACCAATATTTCAACCGCCATTGCCGAGGTCTTTTTCAGGGTCGACTTTTTTGTTACAGATTTAGAGATGTGACTTTCGGGTTAAGCCGTGTGTAGCAAATTTCATCTTTTTGATATCTTAACCGCCATTGTAGAGATCTTTTTCAGGGTTGACTATTTGTCACAGGTTTTGAATTGTGCCTTTTAGGTTAAGCCGTGTATGGTGAATTTTTTCAAACCATTATCCCGACCACCATTGCAAGGATCATCCTCGGGGTTAACAATTCTGTCACAAGAATGACCCCTGCAGTGGCTGTCAAAATAATTGCTTAAGGAAATTCACCACACACGGCTTAACCCAATAGTCATCATTGGGTTAAAGAACGATTTCTAACTATATAGTCCCTATCTAAAAAATATATATATAAAATAATCTATATCTACAAAAATAAAACATGTCAATTTACGTCGCAAAACAGAACAATTCGCCTGACTTTATTCAGCGGCTCTTCCTGAAGCGCCGACTGAATTATTTAATTAGGCCTCTTAGATAAAACTTTGCTTTTAGTGTTTTCCTACGTGACGGAAAACTTTCGGCGGTAATTTATTTGCAAATTAAAATTAGCATAAAACTCTCTCCGAGCAAACCCTATTAGAAGACAATGTACTGGTTTTATAAATTATCTTCTTCGGGCCTCCACTCCGACGTCAATGTCTTTTCAGCTGCGACGACAGCCGACTTGGAAAGTAGTTTATAATTCTTGGATCCGAGTAAACCAATTACAAATTGCTTCTGTTTACCAATTTGTTACATGTTCTTAAGGGCACCCAAAGGTCTAAATATAAAGTCAACACAATTCCAGTAAAAACTGCTAAGTTGCGTACAATAAGGTATTGAGCTTTTGTAAAAAAAACTCGGGGAGGAATGAGCAGACCTAAGAAATATACAGCTTATATAAAAGTCCGAAAATACATCAAATAAATTATTTTCTGTTTATTCGTCGAAATGAACTTGATTAAAGTCTTGAGTTTGTTTTTGAGGTGTAACGTGAAAATACGAAAATTAACATACATCATAATTTTAAAAATGTATGTAAAAATAAAAGATACAGAAAAAATAAAAAGAAGATGAAGATGAAGATGAAGAAGAATACGATGACTTAAAATATGGAGTAGAAGAGAAAGATAAAGAAAAATAATGTTCAATGGTTATTTCGAATATAATTATTTTGTATTAAATATCCAAAAGTTTTTAAAGTAATTGTTATAATCGAATTCTCTATCTTAGATGGAATTTGTCGATTCATACAGTTGGGTACGACAAAAAGCATTTTACCACTCTGTAATGTAAATTGCAATGTTAATTATAAATTGTATTATAGAGTTGTAAATTGTAAACAACAATGGTAATTGAAAGGATCAAGGAACATCAGGTATCGAGGAATTTGCGGTGTATAACATTCAATGTATTCATATTAATTTTATAAATGCTTACTCATGTTTTAAGCTAAGATTTTAAAAGGGGTATCTTATCATATACATCAGTATCAACTCAACTTTGGTCTTTAGATTTATCCTCAGCACTGGAACCTTGGTATTCCGGCATCACCATTTAAGCTGATGCCGTCATTTCGGGACCGCGACGTCGGTTCCGGAACAAATATATATATATATATATATATATATATATATATATATAAATAAATCAGAAAGTTGAAAAATTGATTTAAAATATTATATGTGGAGTTTTAATTGGTACTTAATTTTTATAACGTATATTTATAAAATTCATTTCGAAAAATTAAACGCGTTTCATATCCTAAAAAAAGAAATATAAATGTTAGGTTTTTTACATTCCTATTAGTAAAATGAGGTATACCTGTATATTAAGGTAGTTTTTCAGATGTTTTTTTAAGAAGAGCGAATGATTAGCCCGATGTTCTCGGGGATTGGACTATTTTGTCCTAAAGGGCGGCTCAACTCAATAAAAAACTGATTACAAAATCACCCAAAAATATGCCTTGGATACTATAGTACCCTCTCTTCAAGTTCTTTGACTTCTACTGTGGAGGTTGTCAAGAACTACGTATGCTCCCAAGTGGACCTAAGGGGCAGATTTATCCAAGAATGAGGAATGGACAGTGACAGCTGATGTGGGGGCAATTTGTGGTGACCATATGTTTCATATATAGTAAGGGAAAAAGTGAGATAAATAAAACCGTAAAATATGATAAGCATATATTACGGACTTTTTCTCGGTCTCGATCGAGAGGAATGGAGATCGAGATGCAAGATTCTGTTGCTGCTAACCAATCCACCGGATTGATACTACAAAGAAGACGCACTTTTTGATATTATCAATAAGTCCTATCAATGACTAACCACTCTTTATTGCGACATAACCATTTAATATTATATATAATACATATTTAGAACGGGTAAAATCTAATGGGTACTATTGTGAAAACCTGCAGTACGAGTACATATATTGTTTTAGTTATTTAACAAATAACCGACCAATTACTAACATTACAACTGTCTTCATAAAAAAATCTAAATTTATATCTTCATTGTGTTCAAATTTTAAAATAAATAAGTCTATAAATTATATTATTTCTAACGCATAAATATAAAGTGGTTGTAAAGCTAAAGCTCTAAAATAATTTAACGTTTGGAATTCAATTACTTTCATCTAAGACAAAAGTTTCTTCACCGAAAACAAAATAATCTTTCAGTAGGTCAAAGACATCACAGCCTATTAAGGCCCGAGGCGTCGTATCATATTCCCCTGTTTCTTATTATAACCAACTTCATTAACACAATTCCGGATAAACAATCTTCCCGGGCACTTACGGACGAAGATTCGATTTATACGGAGATACTAAATGAATTATTTGGCACTCCATACGCTGTATTTACGCGAAAAGGTTCCCGCTTTTCGCCTACGGAGATTGGAGTTTCGGCCGCTTTCGGGATCTTTCAGGATATTTCGGATTCACGTCACGTAGTTGGCGAGCTCGAGCCGATAAAGTGAACCTTTATCTTCACTCATACGTCACGTTATGGGATATTTTAAATATAGCCACTCGATTCGTTTATTTGCAACAAAATCGAGCGGTGTCTTACAGGTTTATAGCTTTGCGTGGGAAGAGTTCAGAGTGGACTTATGTTTGTACCGGATTATCGTTTTCGTGAAAAGCCTTTTTATTTATATATTTATGTGAATTACATTGCTTTGTTCATCTTTAATACCCTACATTTATTTATGTAATCTGCCAGTACGACTTTATTAATTTGTTCAATGAAATCCATACACTTATTTTAAAGCAAAACTATACCAAAAAAACTAAATAAAATTGATTATTTTATTCATATTTTGAGCATTTGCGTGTAATTTTAAATTATGAAATAAACTTTGTTATTCTACTTAATTTTAATTTGTATCTCATTGAACAGCATTTTTAGAGAGTCGGAATAAAGGAAAAATCTTTTTAGAAGCGCCTGCGTATTATATACAATAGGACAGGTATAGCTCAGTAGTTAAAGCGTTTTATTGTGAAGCAGAATGTTACGAGTTTGATTCCCGATGAAGATTAAAAAAATAAAAATACATCAATTTCTGAGCTGGACTGGACTTAACCCGCCTCACACCCGCATCACACCGGAGGACAGCTAAGTCTCCTTGATGACGCGCTCATTCAGATTATGATCAGTTAACAACTGATAAGTCCAGTGGGAGTTCCCTCTGAATAATTGTGGCCACTGCACAGAAGTGCTAAAAGAAATAACTCATGAAAGAGATTAGAATCGCATTCATGGGTTGTCAAATACCCTCATGGGGAGGGTTAATTTGATCCCTCACCCGTGAAATACCAGTCATATCGTACAATTTAGAAATTAGTGGTAGAAGAAAGTCGTTACATATTCATAGTGAATTTCTGTAATAATTGTATGATGCGTGAATTTCAGGCTGTATTATATGACGTTGGCGGATCAACATTCCAAATGCAGCGCTTAGGTAAAAATAACACGGTTAGCGTCATTAGAGTCCATAGATCTGTATTCACAAACACATCAGTCGGTATTCTCCTGTATGTACTTACATAATACAATACTGTTATTAAAAGCACAAGGTGATATGTATTTTTTAATTTATTTATTTAAAATATTCGATATATTTTCATATAAAAAAATCTACGAGAGATATACTCGTATGTATATAAAAATATAATTGAACGTTTCATTAAAAAAGAAATACGCTTCGTGTTTTATGGACCCGTTAAAAAACTTTATAATTCACAAACTATCCGGAACATTTTCATAACAAAAAAAAAATCCAACCACAATTAACCCAAAAAAGCAATCATAAAGCCTGTGACATATGTTTTTCAGTGAACGGACAGACGTGAGGCTATTAAAAAGAACGTAGTTTTTTTCAGCAAAAGTTCAATTGCGTTTTGGCATGTCATATTATTTAATTAAATCAGTTGTATTGTTCTACTTAAACAGGATTCAGCACGGCACACAGTCCAAGCGACGGCGAAACTTTTCGAAGCGATTTTTTCGATTTTTTTCATGAAATAAAATGTGAAAAACTTGGCTGCCTCACCGATTTTACTACTATCTCTGTTTTTTAACTATATTTTGGAGCATAAAGACATCAAAAATTGCCATTTTACAATGTCTTCTAGGCTTAGAATGTCATATGTATTGCTCTGGAATACCTTTAACCCGGAGGCTTACATGAGAACATAGATATTTTTTGAGAACCTCCAGGGCAAGAGCTCGAAAACTTGCATATAACGTAACAACTGGGTTTATTTTTTAAAGATCGTTTGATTATACCAAAGCTCCCGAGGCCTGGATATTTTTTAAAGTGTCCCTAAGCGGTGGTTGACCCTACCTGTGCATGTATAGAGCTTGAGCTTGATAAAATTTATTTTTAAAAATCAAGCGCGATGCCGATTGAATGACAAATAAACGCTGCACTATATTCAAGTTCGCGAGATCTTGTCCTGGAAGCTCCCGGAAATCATCTATGTTTCCATGCTCGCCTGAAGGATACAAGTGATCTGGGACAAGGCATAGATAATCTTAGGTTACAAAACTGTTAAACTTTTATTGGCATTGTTCATTTGCCCCAAATATGGAGCGTCCATTATGAAAAAAAAAACAACTCATGTTAGTGAACACTTTCATATTCATTTCTGCGCACTCTCTTTTTACGTGCGATTTCTTCGCACGCCACACGTTCCCCACAACTACCACATGAGATTAATTCCTTCGTGGCATTCGGCGACATAATTATGGGATAATGGCAGCAGCGTGAGGAGAAAATAACGCTATTCTCCTGCGTAATTAACATACCATCACAAGGGCAATGGAAATGTAATTGTTATGCTTGGCTTGTAGTTCCTGAAAACTGAAAAAACTTAATTTCAGCACGATAATTTAAACAAATACTAAGGGTAAGTTTTCAGGATACTGTAATATTTGCCTAGTATATATTATAATGAAATACTGGAGGTAGTATTGTTTGACTTTGTCAGGAATGACGAGGTGAAAGATCAGACAAAGCAGCCTCTCATACTATAGTTAATAAATAGGCAAATATTGACCTGGTTAGAACATATTAGATGCCGCAGAAAAACAACTACAGCTGTCTTTTCTTCTAACCTCCGAATTCACGCACTCCATCGGGAACTATTCATAGAATGTATTTAGCGGAACTGCGGTAGGCAGGCCTGACTGTATGTGAGTGCCATATGATCCAGTAAGGGAACGGATATGATAATGATGAGTATGATGATGCAAGTTTCGCCAGTGCCAGTTGAAGGATATTTTTTACAACGTGTAAGCTTTATTTGTCCAGCGACAATAGCGCATCTATTGTATTCAGAGTTTTCTAAGCAGGCTCTTTCGGAACCCACTTTACGGCTGCATTAACTGGATGCGAAAATTAGATACTTCAGCGGCCTTCTTATCCATAAGCTTCAAGTTTATAGCAGGTTTTGAGGAAAAGTATGAATCAAATCACGTTAAGAGAAAGAGAAGTTTAGTTTTTACCTGTTATTTTATTTCATATTGAAGGCATAATTATTTATTAGAACATTTCCCGTTGCTAATGTTTTGATTGCGTGCATTTACGTTTGACCCTTGCTTTCCGATGATATATATTTACTACAACTTTACTCTTATAATGAGAATATCCATATAAAATATAATAGATACTGATCTCAATAAAAGTTTATTCCTCTGTAATATTATAATAATGTATAATTAGTCATTTGTAGCGGTGGAAATAAATAATTTGAGGAATAATCGAGCTGTAGCGGCTTTTCGCGATGTTTTTTTCTCTTTTGTAGATAATATTACAAAATATATTACAATTTTTTTTTCAATCAAAGCAATATATAGGAATATTCTCATTTTTAAGTTTTTTAAATGACATTTTCATATGGTGTAGAAAATACTTATCTCCGGAGCTCTCAGATGGTTTTAGCTCAGTAAAGGGAGGGTTAAGCAACTTTGTTCAAAATCTAACGATTCCCGGAATAATGTTTTTGGATGTAATGAATCATAATTTTTATAATTATCTTGTACCCAAGGCTTTGCTCCGGGTCACTTTGCGACTTCACAATAAGTATAATTTTCATATTTAAGTAAAAAAATCGCGCCATTATGAAAGGCCATCGGGAACTATGCATGAATGTACTCGTTAGAGCTGCGGGAAGCAGAACTGACATGGGATGAGGCGAGGACAAAGTTGGTAGACGGAGCTTTGTGGCAGCAGTTCATGACGTCCTTATGCTCCAAATAAGAGAGCGGACATACTGTTGTCGAAGGCTCTTCTTCTTCTTCTTTATGTCAGCGCCGTCAAATTGTTTCCAACCAATATCTTGCAAGGCTTATACAATTACGTTTTTTTTTTATGTAAGCTCATACAAGAGAATACTGACAGATAGCGATGGTGATCTAGAATTCTTATCTGTGGGTTCTGGTCTGGACTTTACCCACCTCACACCCGCGTCATACCGGAGGACACTAAGGTGTCATTGATGATGCGCTCATTCAGATTATCTGTGGGAATCTCCTTTGAACGATTATGGCCACTGCACAGAAGTGATAAAAATATAAAACCCGTGAAAGAGATTAGAATCTAATTCACGGGTTGTAATGGGTTCTATGACGCTTACCATAACGAGTTTTGTTCCGCCAACATCATAGACTACAGCCCAATATTCACGCATTATCCTTATTATTACAGGAATTAACTATGAATGGGTGGTCATTATGGACGACTTTCGTCTCCCACCAATTTTAATTAACAGACTATGATTGGCATTTTATGGGTGAGGAATCAAATACACACCGATCGGAGGTATTTTAGACCATAGAAATTGGTTTTATTTTTAATCTTTGTCGGGGATCATACCCACAACCTTAGGCTTGCCATGCAAACGCTTTGACCACTTACTTATACCCACCGGCAGATATCCGGCGGTCATAGCTCAATGGTAAAGCGTTTGCTTTTCAAGCCAAGGGTCGTGGGTTCGATCTGCGACGGAGATTAAAAAAAAAGATTTTAATCGATTTCTGAGCTCTAAAATACCCCGGTTGGTGTAATTTTGATCCATCACCCGTAAAATGTCAGTCATAGCCTATTAATTAAAATTGGTGGCAGACGAAAGTCGTCCCGTGAAGACCACCCATTCATAGTAAATTCCTGTAATAATAAAGGATGATACGTGAATCTCGGACTGTAGTCTATGACGTTGGCGGATCAACACTCCACATGCAGCGTTAAGCCATATACACCATGGTAAGCGTCATAGAATTCCACAGATGAGACTTCAGAATTACTATCACCATCTGTCGGTATTCTCCTGTATGTGTTTTTATAAAAAAAAAAATTAGTATATACCTGGATATATATATAACAGAGTAAAATGGAAAAATTCTCATTTCCTATGGATTCATTTTTTGATATTGCGTCCGGCCAAAACGTCATTCAATTTTATAAATGTTTTATTATTGGTATGAACTGTATTGAACTCTGCAATTGACAGGTTGCATTTAAAGCAATGGACAATTCACGGTATAACACTGATGATGAATGCAATGCACGTTTTGATTCCAAATAAATTGATAAATATAAAAATATATAATTGTACCTATTAACAACAGCTAACAAACCAATGTATATAAAAGATTTAATTTCATTATCATCATCAGCCTGTGTCCGTCCACTGTTGAACGTAGGCCTCCCGCATGAGTCTTCATCCTCTTCGATCCTCCGTATTCCGCATCCAGGTCACTCCCGCTATTCTTCTTATATCGTCAGTCCATTTTGTAGGGGGTCGGCCGATGCTTCGTTTGCCAGAAATTTAATTTAAGATTTAATTTATTTGGAATCCATATAAGATTTAATATAAGATTTAATTTAAATGATGAAAAAAGTCAAATATTTTATTATACCACTCAGTTTTAAAAGAAATTACTCATTAATGACATCTTTGTCAGAAGCTACTTATTAAAAACTAAACCTTAATGCAGAACTGTTAATCAAGATTGCAAAGAGATGTTGAGAAGTGTCAGAGACATTTGTTGACGGAAGAGTTGAACAGAGCGAATTTATATGAAAATTATTTTTAAAAATACATTTTATTAACTCTGCGTATTAAAATATATTTTTTAAAACAAATATTTGCTTAAATTAAAATTTTATATGACTTGACAAAAGTACTTGGGATTCTCGTTCAATTACCGTTATTTTATGTAAGCACACAAAGGAGAATACCGGCAGAAAGTGATAGTGATTCTGAAGTCTCATCTGTGGATTAAATGACGCTTACCATGATTCATATGGCTAAGCGCTGCATGTGGAGCGTTGATCCGTTAACTTCATAGACACAGTCCAACATTCACGAATCATCAAATTATTATAGGAATTCACTATGAATGAGTGGTGTTGACGGGACGTCTTCGTCTACCACCAATTTTAATTAATGACTTTGACTATTATTTTTCGGGTTAAGGATCGAATTCACACCACCTGTATTTATTGAGCTTGGAAATAGATAATAAAAAAATCTCCGTCGAGGATCAAACCCTCGGCTTGGTAAGCAAAGGCTTTAACAATTAATATATGTCACATATAATCACCGGCAAATATGGCCAATTGCTTACTTGTTGTCGTAGGTTATAATCCGTCAATTTACAAATATATCTTAGGAACCAGAAATATATCGGTACAAGAATACGGTCATCGGTACATGAAAAATTACAGTTAAAAAGTGAAAATAGTTTTTATGACAGTAAATTTTTTATACTATTATAAAGAAAAAAATTTTTCGTCAATTTTGCTCCAGCATATGTAAAAATAATAAAAAAAAAACATAAAAAACACTGCAATCTGAAGAAGAATATCATTGAAAAATAAATTGAAAAAAAAAACCTTTTCGTCGCATAGATTTATGTACATTTTTCGCGAGGGCATATTTAAAGAGGTCCTGTTTGAACATCAAAAACAATACCTTGCGAAAGTCTGCGTGGAAGTGAGACAGATAAATGCGAGACGCAGTAAAGCCTTCGAATTCCGGGTATTGTAAGAACGGTCTCCGCTAACAATCCGTAACTTGTATAATATAATTTTAAGTAAATAAAACGAGATCACCCTCCTTCTTGACAAAGTGGAGTTACCATTTGGGAATATAATGTATTCGAGGTTGTTTCCCTTTGCCATTCGCATTGTTTATACTGCAAATGTATGTACTGAAATTTTTGCAGGGCTAACAATATGGCAAATATTTTTTTCATCCTTTTCGATGCTTTGCATTCAGGCTACTTATATACGTAGCCTGTGAGGAGCTCAAGTTCCCACATCACTGCACAGAAAAGAAAAAACACTTATTTCAACCATCAATCATCAAATAGCAATCAACAGCTTGTGTCCGTCCACTTTTGAACTTAGGCCTCTGACACGAGTCTCCATCCTTTCGATCCTTCACCCTCCGCATTCAGGCTGCTCCCGCTATTTTTTTCTGATTTCGACAGTCTATCTTCCAGTGAGTCGTCCAACGCTTCGTTTGCTTAATCTTTAACGCCACACTTTTTTTTCTTAACACTTTTCTTAACCATCAACCGACGTCTCTTCAACAGATATGTCCTGTCCATTGGCACTTGCGAGTGCCTTTTCGTTAGGTAGCCTCCATTACTTATTATTCATATATCCTTGTTTTGGATTATTTATCTATATTTTAGAAAAACCGAGCATAGATCACTCCATGGCACGTGGGGTAACTTTTATTTTATGGTTACCTTCAGGATAGACGTTATAGAGACCTTCAAGAATGACGAGACTTTAAAGAGTTTAATACCGATTTGGTTTCAATTTAATATATCTCTTATTGTAGCACATAGTTACACGGTTCAGAGAATACATCTTACAGATCTAAGATGAAGGTGACTGCTGCGAGAGTGACAAAACAATTCTGATACCAAATCTATATAGCCTTTGCCGGCTGCTGCCAAAAAGACACAATATGCGATATTTCGTCTCTTATTTTTGTTTGCTCGTCTGACACGCACATTTAAAAATCTTAGTTTTAGATTTAAGTAGCTAAAGGACGCATCGTTTACAAACTCCATTTTGTTTATGTAGTTAGGAAATCCCACGTCTCGTGGGTGCGGCATTGTTCACCAGATGGCCGCTAATAGTTTTCGGGGTAGTGACTTTCACTGCCACTGGCCAAGGCAGTTTCTGCCCGGGGGCCCTTAAGTAAGCACCATTTTCGTGTCTCAAGTAGAGGACCGTAATTTTTCAGTCTTTTAACGGAAAATGAATATCAATGTGCTTATCGACGAGTTCTTTGCTTTGGCGACCTGGTCTTCGTTCATGCACCGCAGATTCTGATGACAATTCCGATGATCTGGAGTCGCTTTGACTAGACTGGGGATGTCAATACTTATTAAAGAATATGAGGTGAACAATCCAACCTTATGAGAAGACCAAATGTCCTTTTACTTTGAAGATATGGAGACAAAACTCAATATTTAATGTTGGCAACCCTATATTGCGTGTGTGTGTGTGTGTTGTCGCAATACAAGTACAGTGCGTGCAAACGTCTGCAGTTGTGTTAGTTTGACTAATGCCATTCTAATACCAAAAAGCATCAATTACCTTCGAGTTATAAATTTATTCCGAAATAAATAATACCGCTA
Organism: Glossosoma conforme; assembly: GCA_022606575.1. Lineage (NCBI taxonomy): Eukaryota > Metazoa > Arthropoda > Insecta > Trichoptera > Glossosomatidae > Glossosoma > Glossosoma conforme. Next base: position 577,881 of record JAGTXR010000174.1, on the reverse strand, counting down.
GCGTGTTTTGTTAATCCAGCCATTTCGCTTTATACAGTCTGCCTGTCGACATAAAAAAAACTCACATGCCAAAAATATTATAATTCGAACTTTTGTCCTTGGCACGAATTTCAGTATCGAGTATTTTTCGATAGCCATACACACTTTTATTTATGTAAGCACATACGGATAAATACCGACAGATGGTTATGGTGATGCAAAAATGTCATTTGTAGATTCTATTAGGCTTACCATGCTTCATATATCTTAGCACTATGGCAGCCTAATATTTTCGCATCTTCGATGTATAACATGAATTCACTGTAATTGGGTATTGTTCATGGGATGACATTCGTCTACCACCTATTTTGATTATTAGGCTATCACTATGATTTTATGGGTAAGAAATCAAATTCATGCAGGCCGTTGGTATTTATAGAGCTAAGACGTAGTATTTTTTTCCTTTTATTCTCCGTCGGGCTTAAAACCCACGACATTTGGCTTGGTAAGCAAATGCTTATACCACTATTTCATACCCACCGGTTACTTAATTTAACGGTAATTTGTGATAGACTAAAGTGTTCTTACTATAGGGAAAATAATTTACTTAACATTTCATATATCCGTTCTTATGCAGTATATTGTAAAATACTTATTTAAGCAATAAAAAATTGTCATTGATATGAAAACAATGCAATCAAATATATTTTAGATACTTGAATAAGATGAAATATGTTCGACTACTTACGAAATATACATGCAGCTCAGTTGACTCTTGACAGTGACGGATTAAAGAATGCTACTGCAGTCTCATAAGCAGTGATCATACATAACGTAATCCATATAAATATTGGGAAAAAAAGAAGAAATTTCATTAGTAATTAAAAACACACATACAATTATACACAAAAAAATTATACGCATCAATTCATTTAGAAAAATATCGCCTGACGCGGGATTCGAACCACGAGCCATTCCTGCGTTCTACATACCGCGCTAACTACACGATTATTCTCTGCCTGAGCAGAGACGCGAAACCTGATATTTATGTATATATATATACCATTGTTAACATCATATAAAGACAGATGTCTCTGTAGTAAATGAAATATTCAGAGTATGTATATTATTATTTAATTATTTTTTTTGCAGAAGAAATTTCATTTAAATGTGCATTAATTACGTAAAACAGTTAGTAAAATCAATTGAGCATGGAGTCGCATAATCGCTACAATGAACCATTGTTGAACTTTCATTTACCGCTGTTTAAAAAAAGGCATTTTGTAATTGAAAAAGTCGTCCGAACGTACATCAAAAAGCAATAAAAACTATAAAACGGTGATAGTGCGATCAGGTTCTTGAAACGTGCGTCTAATTGGGCTTTCTCAAATAGCTCCGGGGCGGCATTTGGACCGGAAGTGCGACCGGAAGCAAAGTGGCCGCCCTCGATTGGGACATTTCAGGCGTTTCAGGACTTTCAGCATTTCTGGGATCTAATCTTTCAGGAGAGGCACGCACGACTTGTCTGGTGCTCTTTTTCCTTCATCCAATACCCTCATTAGGCAAAATTGAAGAGAAGATGCTCGGCTAGAGGGTTCACGAAACATCTTGAAGAATGCCGTAAAATATATCATCGTCTTTTTTTGTGTATCTTGAGTGGAATCGTGGAATATTTTACAGTGTTTTTATGATTTTTTCATCACGCTAAGAATATTTTTTTTAACATTTTTGAATAAATATTTAACATATTTTTAGCATCATTTTACGACTTTTCACTTAACATATGATTGTCATAAACTGCCGCCACAAGACTCTGTCAGCCGCCATGGTCCATAGCCGCAAGAGATTTAACTAGAATGTTACGAGCTTGGTGATATGAAATTACCTAAACGGATCACTGTCTAGCATCCGTTACCTCCTTCAGGCAGCGTTCTCTAATCCTTAACTTTTTTTCCGTACATACTTCCTTCTAAGAACACATTTATCTGATATAAACAAATTAACAAAATGATAGAGTTTATCCTCGTCTTAGGATAATAGTCTATGTCTCGAAATCTTCAAGTCAATCACTCAATCTTATTATATATTTTCCAGTAGGTTAAGATTGGTGGTTGAAACGTATGCTTACCAAGCCGAAGATACTCCACGAGTTTCTTTGGAGGAATGATTTGTTGGCATCGTCTGTTTGATGAGCATTGGTACCTTCTGTTGCTTGTCTTTATTGCTTTGTTCTTAGTGCTTCATCATAAGTACCCTTTATTTTTATATTAATTTTAATTGTACTTCAGTAACGATTTGAATTTTTTAATGTGTAATATTTTTCTGTAAGTGAATAAAATAAATAAATTGAAAATAAATTGAAATAAAAGGTTTGATACCTGTCGGAGATGAAAATGATATTTTTTTAATTGATTTCTAAGCTCTTTAAATACTCCTCTTTGGAGTGAATTTGGTCCCTTCCCCGTAAAATCCCTGTCATAGCCTATCAAAATTTGTGGTGGACGAAAGTCGTCGCGTAAGCATTAACCATTCATAGTGTATTTCTGTAACAATTGGATGAGGCGTCATGTCGGGCTGTTGTCTATGACGTTGGCGAATCAAAAATCCACATGCCACGCTTAACCATATATAGGAAGTGAAGTGTCATAGAATCCATAGATGAGACTTCAGCATCACTATCACCATCGGTATTCTTCTGTATGTGTTTATATGAAAAAAAACGTAACAATAACTAATCATCATTTACCATTTCAAATTTTATTTACTTTGATAAAAACAGTTTTTACAGGTCTCACAAACACCAATATGTAAAAGTTTTTTTTTAAAGCTTTTAAAGAAAGTTGAAATATCCGTGATTTTTTAACATTGTTTTTATTTTACTATGTTTTTATTATTTTATTATTTTTAAGGCTTCGTCCTGCAGAGTGATCGTTCAGAACATCAGCCTTCACTAGTTCAATATCCAAAATGGCGCGCGCTCTGAATGTTAAACTCGCATAAATAATAGATTCCCATCACGAGGAACTCGACGCTCAAATTGATTTTTAATGATATTCTATCTACCCACACACCAACGAAGTAATATAAGGTTGTTAAGAAAGCAATTAATTTTAACAATATAAATATAAAATTTATGACTTGGCAGACAACGTTGAAAATGATGTACACAAGGTTTGTGGTTCGAATCTCCGATTAAGCCGTTTATTTTCCTTCGATTAATTGATGACAGAATTATCAAATAAGGTAGTTTGTACTTTAAATCTGTATGTTTATCAATTTTTAAAAATTTATGAGTATAATATATGATATATAATATATAAAAACCTAAGGAGTTACGCCAACGGGTATAGCTCAATCGTCAAAGCGTTTGCTTTGCAAGCTTAAGGTCGTGGGTTCGATCCCTACGGAGATTTACAAAAAAATTGTAATCGATTTTTGAGCTTTAAAATACACCCGGTTGGTGTGAATTTGATCCCATACTCGTAAAATGCCAGTCGTAGCCTATTAATTTAAATTGGTGGAAGACGAAAGTCGTTCCGTGAAGAACACCCATTCATAGTAAATTCCTGTAATAATAAGGATGATGAATCTCGGGCTGTAGTCTATGATGTTGGCGGATCAAACCTACGACCTTTAACTTGCAAAACAAACGCTTTGATCATTGAGCTTTAACCCGCCACTGCCCTATTTTGAATTTAAATAAGCTTAAAAACATTATTAAATTATTTTGAACAAGAATTCTCATATATATCAGATGCTTTTAATTTATCTTTAATTTAACAATTAAGAAATCTATAATATTTTTTATTTAAGAACTAATATAGTCGTATTGTTAAATTATTTGTATTTTGAGCTTAACTACTAGCAAAGGGTGTACAATAATTTAACTTATTCATACAATACGGAAAATTATCTAAAAACTTTTTATTTTTGTATTCATGCGTTTTCTCATTAAATCAATTTATTTTGTACCTGCAAAGGCAACAATCAAATTTCAATGCTGTTTAATTTTAATTATGAACGCAGGTATTTCATTTAATAGTTTATATATGAGCGCTAGCGTGCAACTATTTACTATGTTTTAGCATTAAGCAACACCACTTTAGACCACTGTAACGTGGTCATATAGTGAGATGACACAGAGATTTTCGACTCTTGCCACATTTGATACTATTGACCACAGTACTGTGGTGAAGAAGAAGAACTACCATAGAACTTGCTTCCGCTTGAGACGAGTCTTGAACGATCAGTTATATTGAACAATGATTTTGTAGAGCAACAAGATTGAATGACATCTTACACCTAAATCTCATGTTTATTGCGAAATTAAAAAAAAAAATGTCTTACGTATTTTTAAAAAAATATATGTAAGCACTTACAGGAGAATACCGACAGATGGTGATAGTGTGTAATGCTGAAGTCTCATCTGTTGAATTCTATAACGCTTACTATGTTACATATGGTTAGGCGCTGCATATGAAGTGTTTATCCGCTAACGTCATAGACTACAGCGCGACATTCACGCATCATACTTTTTATTTACAGGAATTTACTATGAATGGGTGGTCTTCACGGACGACTTTAGTCTGCCGCCATTTTTAATTAATAGGCTATAACTGGCATTTTACGTGTAAGTGATCAAATTCACACCAATCGGGGGTAATTTAGAGATCGGAAATCGATTAAAAACATATATCTTTTTAATCTGCGTCGGGGATCGAATCCATGACCTTTGGCTTGCCAAGCAAACACTTTGACCATTGTCCTATACCTGCTGGCAAATTAGTAACCTATTTATAAGAAATATAATAGACTAAAAAAAAAATATTATGTAGTACCATTTGATATTAATTCAATAACTTACTATTTATTAAGAAATTAAAACATATATGACAAAATAATATTCACATTTTTGTATATTGCAACTTAGATGTACACACTTTTGACCAGACATCTTTCCCACACTAATCAACTGCATACTATATTTGTGGTGAAACTCTTTTTTTATTAGTAATTATTCAATTTACATGTCAGTACGCTAATGCACATTGGAATTGAAAAAGCTTTCATAGATAGCGAAACTACAGTCTTCCATCAAGTGTAACAGTTCTAAGTGCGATCCATATTATAACTAGATATTTAATTATTTTATATTTAATATTAAAATGGATCTCAAAATGACTGCTAAGAATATAAAGGACAATAAATTTATTCATCTGTATGAAAACTCAGTCAAAACACATAAAAAAGATCCTCGATTTATTTAAAATGCGTCGAAATAAATAAAAAACAAGACGGTTAAATGTTGCCTCGCAGAAGTCATAAAGAGTCCATAAAGGTCACTTATAAACGTACTAATTCATTCGTCAATTTGAAAACTCCGGCATTTCGTTTGAGGCTGAAACTTTTCAGGAAAACGCATGCCTAGGTAAAGTCGCTAGCTTTTAGTCCCTAGAAAATTTTATTTAGACAAAAAAATCACTACAAAGTGTGGGGAAGGAAATTGTTAGTACTAAAGAAAGAAATACATTGAAAAAATATGTCTACTTATTTTTCGTATCTACTGCTTTTATGAGGTATACAGAATGGATTATGGAATTAATGTGCATTTTCTGGAAAAAGATGAATTAATAATTAGAAATAAATAATAAAAGTAACAAGTAAATTGAAACACAAAGACGTCAAATATCTTATTTTATGATATTTCTCTCATTAATATCATAATCAAAAATAAGAAACGGTCATAAAAGATTATATTTGATGTAGATTATATGTGTATCGATGTATTAAAAATTTTGGTCGAGATGAATTGTCTTTAGAATATTAAAATATTGATATATATTTTACAAAATAATAATCATATAAAATTAACTTATTTGAGATGTATATATATTTTTATTTATGTAAGCACATACAGGAGAATACCGACAGATGATGATAGTAATTTTAAAGGGTCATCTGTGGAATTTTATTACGCTTACCATTGTGCATATGGCTAAGCGCTGCATGTGGAGAGTGTTGATCCACCATTGTTATAGACGACAGCCTGAGATTCACGCATTATCCTTATAATTAACAGGAAACTACTATGAATAAGTGGTCTTCACGGGACGACATTCGTCTACCACCTATTTTTATTAATAGGCTATGACTGTCATTTAACGGATCAGGGGTCAAATTCACACCAACCGGGGATATTTTAGAGCTCAGAAATCGATTAAAAATATTTCGTTTTTTTAATCTCCGTCGGGGATCAAAACAACGACCTTTGGCTTGCAAAGCAATCGCCTTGACCATTGAGCTATACCCGCCGTCAAATTTAGTTTTATTTCACATTATAATGTATCAGCGATCTTACATTATGACCTTAAAGGTTCACCATAATTTGTCAGGTAATAACGTAAGCGTTATTAAATTATTTTTTTTATTTGGACCTGTACCATTAGTTAAATTTCTTCAAATTACTACATGCATTGAAAAGCCGACCCTTTATCTCAATTCTCAACCAATTTTAATAAACTGTCTTATATAGTCGCATCACAGTAAAATAATACGTATGACTTTCATGTAGTAGCAAGTATATTATATACTAATTAAATTTAATTCATCATTACCACCTGTCCCAAGGAAATACCTCAATCATCATTTATCCCCGTAAAATCACGATTTGTCCCTGTGTGTCTATTTTCTGTTTCCCAAACAGAAGAAAAAATTGAAAAAAAGCATTGGAAGACCGTGGAAGAAATTCAATAGCATGTTACTGAGAGACATTGGTGTCAAGGCTTTTCAGGGTGTTGTCTAGGCATATCAGACACGTTTTTGCAGGCATATTGATGCAGAAGGATTGTATTTTGTACAAAGTTTAGAATTTATACAGTTTCATCAAAAAAAATTTTTTTCTTGAAAAATGCACATTTTTATTGTGATCGAGTCTGGAAATAAAAGAATATATGATTTGAATACGAAAAGTCTTGTTTCATTCAGTGTGCATCTCTGATTCTCGTGGTCACTCCTGAACACTCTATTGCGCTCAAAGTCACTCAGTGACAAAAGCGCCGGGCGCACGGTCGAGGGAGCTTTCAAAAACCTAGGCTCAATTTAACCGCGTCGACATTTCCGCAATCCTACACAAAGCTCGGCCCGTTCTATTATTACGTAATGACATAAATATCCGCTGAAGCAGCGCTTTCCAAACTTTGGGCCGCTTATGAAGTTCGTCCACCGCCACCCCCTACAACTTCGTCACCCATTTGATTTTGCTGGTGAAGTCTAACAAGTGGACGAGACAAATTTAAAACAGTCATAGACTATTGTGGGTGGATATTGTGTAAATGTAGTTTGAACAGCTTTGCTTTTGAGTGATGTATTATTTTTAATTGAATAAATAAGAAATCATTAATATTTGCATACTAAATGTTTTTATGCCTGAAACTGAAAATATTATAACAGCTTGAGAAATGTACTTCGTAGGTTTTTACTCTTTCCAATTTTTCTCTCTAAGTGACGTTGTCAATAATGAAAATTATGTCGTTTAATAAAGAAATGTATAAAAATAATAACAAAATCATAAAAATCTAAAAGAGATAAATATTTCGTACCTTGTTTTAACATGGATCACACTGAGCATTTGCTGAAAACCCACAGTTTTTGCCTTCAATCAAGGTTTTATTAGTCCTTACGTGTATAAGCAATTATTTTATTTATCAAATCTGTAATATATTTTTTATTCCTTACATGACAATAAAATTGACAGAAATTTGCACGGTATTACAATAAAGAAAGTACTTGTTTTTAATAAAAATATATTTGTGCTTTATGTGTACAAAAGAAATAAATAATAGAATATACAATTATATTATAAATAATCAAACAAATTTAATGTAAAATTCACTTTTTCTTTAAGACATCGCACTAAATAAAAAACCTCTTAATACATTGCATATGTTTGTTAACAAAACAAAACGTCTTAAAATATCAGAAGACTTAAAAAATTAAATAAAAACTTTTGACTGTAATGAGCGTTATAAACACAATTATCTAATAATCTCTCAAAATCATCATCTTTATCATATCCGCTCCCTTAACTGGAGCATAAAGCATTTATAAACATCTGTCAATTTATCTTTTCTTTACACATAGGGTACCTTTTGTTTGTCGAACGATGTTTTTACTTTTTTAATAATTAATTGGTAAATATGATTAAAAAATCTGCCTTTTGCTTCTATATTTGAAAGATTACTAACCAATATTTCCAACTTAGTATAATTTTAACTGTTTCGCCAACAAGCATTGCTTTATTAACAGTGAAAAAAAAATATTATGCGTCTTAAATATGAAAGTAGCTATTATTATAAAAAAAAAAAAAATCTACTTTTAAAAAAAAACTTAACTGATCTGAGAATCACTTAGTATTTGTATATCTTAAATCTTAAAATGCATAAAAAGTCATAAAAAAGCGCCGAAAATAATGAAATATTCACATGAAAAAAACTCTTCATAGGTGTAGATATTCTCGAAATGCCCAAATGCACTTTGCTGTGCATTGACAGCCTTTGGCAATTTAGGCTGCTTTGCCCGTATAGGCTGAGCATTTTCCGACCCATTAGACTAACTATAAGACCGAATTCGAATCACATTCGAATACGCAAAGGCAGTGAAGTATTATGAGCGATTTACAAGAAAATTTACTCAAGTTTATTTACAATAACTTATACAACATGATCTAATCATATTTGACCTTGTATTCATCAATAAATTGGTAAAAAATAAACAGCAGACGTGGCAATTCAATCACGAACTTTGCTCACCATGTCCATTTCTTTAATACGTTGATCGCTTAGCCACTTACGCCACACATCAAATGAATGATTAAAAGAAGAGGTTATTATTTTTTGAGTACGCGTTTATAGAATACAACCGATTAAAATTTATGTTTAAATGGGTTCTATGACGCACTGCAAAAAAAATGTTGCGTTCGTGTGCGACTTACGGAAATCGCTTTGATGTGTTTGTTTTGATTCAGATTGCATGAAGAAATAAATATATACAATAGAAAAGCATTCCAGAGCTTGCCAGCAACATTCAAAAACACTGTGTGAAATTTTTAAAATTCTAAAATGTGTGTATTAGTTTTAAGAGTGTTTAGGTAGAATAAATTCATTGATTCAGAGGAGTAGCAGACATAGTAAAAAAGGTAAAAATGACTAAATGAATGATATCTCCGTATCTCTAGATTAGTTAGCCTCTCTTTATCTTTCATCCAGATCTTTCATCTCTTATTTTCGTTCGCTCATCGGACACGCATGTGTTATCATTTTGTAATGCCATTAGGAGGACTTGTTATATAGATCGCTACTTGTGTCACTGGGTGTCACCGACCACTTCGCCCGGACTCCAGTCAGTTGTGTGCCGACCGCGAAGAGGTCGTATTATGGCTGGCCCGACATGCTATTTCACCCGGGCCGGAAGTTTGTAAAGTTTCTAGAAAATATATATGAGCTTTTGAAAAAGTGTTTTGTTCATCTGCTCCTCATCCGACACCACGTAATTCTATAAGAAACTTAGGAAGGAGGATGTTACATGTAAGTTAGACAGTTTATTTTTTCAAATTTCTTTTTCATGAAATTGTATCTATTAAGATTAGAATATTTTGGATCTCCGATCGTAAGATGACTGCCATATTCGAGGTCAGTTATATTGTTTTATTTTTTTTGTTTGCTTTCTTTTAATTTAAAAAAGTATAAGTTGTAAAAAATTATCTATCATCATTTAAGCGCTCCTTTTTTGATAGCAAAATTGTCTTCAAATACATTAGAAATAATAAAAAACACAAAATATTTTTTATCAATTGTTTTTATCAAAATTCGATGCACGAATACATTTTTCAATATTTAAAAAAGTGTGACTTTAGATTGAAATGAAAACTTAAAATAAAAACACAATAAACACTCCAGTCAGTTGTCGAATGCCCAACCGCCGCACTTCCGGTAAAGTCCACTCGGCCAGTTTCCGGTGGATTTTCCGACCCATCAGCCTAACGAGCCGGCCATTGTTGGCCGAACGGCCCGGGCCCAGATGCATGCAGTTGCCGACCGCCGATTTTCCGTTACCGGCAGCTTTACCGTTAAAATTAGCGGCAAAAGGCCCGGATCGGCGAACATATTTATATTTTTGCCAAAGTGCACTAAAATGCTGAACTAGAAATCCTGCAATAGCATCATCGCGCGGTTAAAGTAGCTTAGATTTTTATTTTTTATTTTAAGTAAACACATACAGGAGAATACTGACATATGGTGAAAGTGATTCTAAAGCTTTCATCTCTGGATTCTATGACACTTACCATTCCACATAATAAATAATAAATATAAGCGCTGCATGTGGAATGCTGATCCGCCAACGTCATAGACTGCAGCCCAACATTCTCGCATTATCCTTATTATCACAGCAATTTACTATGACTTTCATCTACTATCAATTTTAATTGATAGACTGAATATATGACTGAAATTTTGTGGGTGAGGAATCAAATTCACACCAGCCGGCGTTATTTATAGATCTTTTAAATCAATGAAATATTTTTTTATTTAATCTCCGTCGGGGATCTAACCCACGTTACACAAGATAATACTAACATAGTATAAAGTTGACTTACACTTGCTGGACATCTATATGACTAGTCATAAATTGACTTATCCAAGTTTAGTTAACTTTGTTTTTTCTACCATTATTTCTGCAGCCACTGCAATTCTGAACTCAAATATTTTTTCCTCGTGACACCTCACAACTGATTCCCCCCCTTCGCCACAAATGAATATTCATTTGTGGCGGGGTTCGTGATATTCAATATTCACACCATTAAATTATGTCGACTAAGAAGTATCGTTTTCAAATAATTTTTTTAAATGCCATCGCTTTTGTGTTACCTTCTTTATAAAATCTGAATCACTTACAAAAACAATATACACTGATATCAGCATGTTATAGCCCTTACTGACTGGAACCGACAACCTCGATATACAATCTTTCGTCTCTTATTTCAGTTCACTTTTCTACATGCATGTGTCACCATATTGGCATTTTGGGACTATTTACGTAGATCGCCACTTGGGGCGCGGTGCGACTGCCCATCCCGAGCGCGCGCCAGTCGTGTGCCGCCAGTCGGTGAGAGCATATTTTATTGTGGCTCGGTCTGAATTCTGTGACTAGGTCGAACCATAGATTTGTAAAGTTTAATCGTAAATATATGTCAATGCACTTCAGAAAAAGTCTATGTTATAAGTCTGCTCCTAATCATGCCACCACCGCGACGGAATAACAACTTTTGAAAGAGAGGATGATGTTAACACTTGCAATATATCCAAGCCGCACCCAAACATAATAAACGATTCCCGCAAGCAGCATTCAGTCACTCTCCCATTTGGCATTAAGTTTATCATACGATCTAAATAAATATTCGGATAAACAAAATTCCGCAAAATTACATTTATTTTTCTTGACAGCAGAGCATTAATCAGTCTACTGCGGCTGGCTGAGCTTTTTGACGTTAGTTTGTGATGATCTTATGCTCTAACTGACGAAAAATATATGGTTTAATATTGTGATAATATTATCTTTCTCAGAGCGAACAAAAAAAAACATTCCTATTCAGTCAATCAATACTTCAGATATCATCTAAAATCGGTCCTATTTTTATGTGATTTTTTCCATTTTCTTAGTAGTTATTTTTGTATTCACGACAGAGGATAATCCAAGCAAAATGGAATAATAGAAATCGGTCTTGCCATTCTTGAATTACTAACACGGCTTTATATAAATAAATTAAAATATAAATATAATGAATGATTACATTATTTGCATTCCGTCATCCTGCTCTGTCCACAGTACTTGCCGTAGACCTGTGCGGTGCACCACGCCAGATGCATTCAATACAATTGCTCCGTTTTACATGGAAGCACTATCGGTACAAAGACGAGGCGACGGAATGCAAGTGAAATGCACTACAGGGTGTACTCATCAATAACACGATTGAATTATAAATTATAATATTCAATCAACAAATATTTCGGCTAGCATCACACCACCAAAATAAAGCGAAACATCGCATTTTTTTATTATATCCGCTCCCTTAAATAGAGCATATGGTCGTCATCAACTGCCGCCACAAAGCCAATGTATATAACCGCCATGCTTTTTGCCTCTTTTCATGCCAGCTATGCCTCCCGTAACTATACTGAGTAAATTCCATGTACATTTCCCGATGGCGTTCGACGACAATGTGAGCCTGGAGGCATGCAGAAAACTCAATTCTAATTTATGCTCTCTTGCAGCATCCGAATTACATTTACTGACTCAGTTAACTTTTGCATGTGGACGGTCTGTATTTTCGGAGACTGTCTTGTTTGCTCTCTCATCTCGTCATTCTTTAGAATGTCTAACTATCGTACACTTAGTATTTAACGCAATCATCTGCTTTCTAAATTCATTAATCGGCTTGTGGTCTTTTATTGTGATAAAAATATTAACAGCTGTTAAAAAAATACATATAATCATCACTTTAATGAGTTCATAAGAAACTTATATTATACCCAGGCTAATATCACGAAAAGGCATTTGACTCAATCGAGACGTGGGCAGTGCTAGATTCACTACAACGCTGCAAAATAGACTATCGGTATATAGAGATAATAAAATCTCTATACAAATCTGCAACAATGATGGTCCAGCTCCATGATAGCACTAACAATATTTTTATAAACAAATGTGTTAGACAAGGAGATGTTATATCTCCAAAACTCTTCACAAACGCCCTAGAAGATATTTTTAAACTGCTATCCTGGACAAAATGTGGAATAAATATTAACGGAGAGTACATTTCTCACCTCCGATTTGCAGATGACATAGTGCTAATAGCCGAATCACCTGACAAGCTCCAAGACATGCTCTACGACCTCAATGAAGCGTCGAACAAAATTGGTCTGAAAATGAACATGGATAAAACAAAAGCCATGATTAATAGTCATATTTCACAGACCTTTGATCCTATTTCCATTGGAGGAACAGAAATAGAGGTTGTAAACGACTATACCTATCTGGGACAAGTAATACAACGAGGGCAAAATAACTTCTCAAAAGAAATCGACAGGCGCATACAACTGGGATGGGCAGCATTTGGAAAACTAAAGTACATTTTTAAAGCGAAAATTCCGCAATGCCTTAAAACTAAGGCGTTTAACCAATGCGTCCTCCCTGTATTAACCTATGGCGCAGAGACGTGGAATCTGACAGCAAATCTTACCCATAAAATAAAAGTCACCCAGCGTGCTATGGAGAGATCCATGCTCGGAGTATCGCTAAAAGATAGAATCCGAAACGAGGAAATACGCAGAAGAACTCAAGTAGTGGATGCTACCCAACGAATAGGCACACTCAAGTGGCAATGGGCAGGACATATCTGTCGAAGAGACGACGGTCGATGGGGAAGAAAAGTACTGGAATGGCGGCCAAGAACTGGCAAACGAAGCATTGGCCGACCCCCTACAAGATGGACTGACGATATAAGAAGAATAGCGGGAGTGACCTGGATGCGGAAGGCGGAGGATCGAAGAGGATGGAGACTCATGCGGGAGGCCTACGTTCAACAGTGGACGGACACAGGCTGATGATGATGACGAATATCACGAAAAAGCTTTTTGAGGCTTAGATTATTATATTTTGGATTGCGGCTAAATTCAACTGTGGCGGATTGATCGATTTTGCACTTTCTGTTATCTATGAATTGCTATTAATGTTTGTCTAATATGTCCCATATATGTCAACGAATCACAAGTAAGACGTTGCCATATGAGTGAGAGGGTTCTATATAAGAAGGAGAACCACATTTGATCAGTTCTTTTTATGCGCTCCGTCACAGCACTTTCCTACCTTTGCTACCACTGTCCGATCACTGTGCGATCATCGCTGTCAGTTTACTGACGTAACTTCGTGACTCGCCGTCGGATCGATTCTTGAACTTTCTGAGATCGTTTAAATTTTTATTTTAACTGAACTTAAGCTCGCGAATTCGTTTATTATTAACTTAACCAATTTGTATCTTAAATTTTATATCGAACAAATAAAAATTTAATACTCACATGTAAAGCAATTCCCCGTGACAATATTTCATGTTCGAAATCCATTGAAAAAGATTTACATCCTCTATGTTCACATCTTCCGTTCCTGATTATACAAAAAACTCTCACACCGACACTATCATAATCGTGATAACACAACATTCCGATACAACCAAAAGTCTCCTGAGTTCTTACGCTGTCACCCATTGAAAAACTCTTAATTACAATTGACGTTATATAATTCAGCTAAATTAGACTAGATTTACCGCATAAGCCTTCAGTTTTGCGGTCAAACTAGTGCGGTTCAATAATATACTACTATTTAAATAACAAGAGACAGCTTTTGAAAGTGAGCAAGTGAATATCTGCGGTCAGCCCTTGTTCCGCCAGCAATCCGCGCGGTTGCAGCACGGTTACAGCGTGGTCGGTCAGCTGATGCATATTATAGACACTTCAGTATTTCAGAAATAATCTGGCCAATCACATTGATTAGAGTAATAATAGTTATCAGAGCATGTGGTTTTGCATATAACGTGTTTGTTACACAAAGCTTTATGAAACGTACTCGTATTATTGAAAATGATTTTTATACTAAAAACTTCCATATAAGCTCAATATAGCCCTTGCAAGCTGGTGGTGCCGAAAAGCCTTGATATACGATATTTTTTATTTTTGTTCGCTCTTCTGACAAGCATATATGAAAATGTTATTTTTAGCTTGAGTTCCTATGGGACGCGGTGTACCGGGCGCCATTTATAAATATTGTCAACTCTTGTCATGTAGAGCGCCATAGTTCACCAAGTAGCTAGCCGGCAGGTATAACTCAATGGTCAAAGCAATTGCTTTGCAAGCCAAAAGTTGTGGTTTCGATCCCCGAAGTTTTGAAAAAAATGATTTTTAATCGGTTTCTGAGATAACATTAGGGTTATCAACTGACAATACTTGGTGAAACTGCATAATTATAATTTTATATTAATTTTAATTACGAAATTAGTAAATTAAAAATATTTAGTTTTGATTCATATTTATTTTATTATTGAAGATGGTCTCCAGGGAGGCCGAAACATGTGAATCAAAACTAAACATTTTCAATTTATTCAGGTTTCTGAGATCAAAAATACCCCCATTCGGTGTGAATTTGATCACTCAGCCGTAAAATGCCAGTCAAAACCTGTTTATTAAAATTGGTGGTAGATAAAAGTCGTCCCGTGAAGACCAACCATTCATAGTAAATTCCTGTAATAATAAGGATGATGCGTGAATCTAGGGCTGTAGTCTATGACGCAGGCGGATCAACACTTCACATGCAGCGCTTAGCCAGCACCATGGTAAGCGTCATGGTACTCCACAGATGAGACTTCAGAATTACTATCACCATCTGTCGGTATTCTCCTGTATGTGTTAACATAAAAAAGTCCAACTTTGTGTTTTGACCGACGAAATATAGAACGCTGCACTATCCAAACTCTCACCTCGTTATTCCTTAGAAAGTCAATCAATTGCACTCGAATTATGTACGCAGACTTATCTGTTTTCAAAACCTATTATGTGCGTGTATTAGCTTTTGGTGAGATGCAAAGATTTGAAGCCTTACTTATATCATGTCTTTATGCGTATGTAGGGCTACCTCGTCGCTTATCACATCATTAAGCACACCATCATCATCAAAATATTCATATAATTTAACTCACGTATCTTCTTCTGGCAAACGAAGCATTGGCCGACCCCCTACAAGATGGACTGACGATATAAGAAGAATAGCGGGAGTGACCTGGATGCGGAAGGCGGAGGATCGAAGAGAATGGAGACTCATGCAGGAGGCCTACGTTCAACAGTGGACGGACACAGGCTGATGATGATGATGATGATCTTCTTCTTAATATGAAAAACAGCTTTTGAACACCAAGTTCTTCATTGCGACATTGGTTTTTAAAACCTATTGTGTGGCTGTATTGGAATACTAGAAGTATTTTTTCGGATGAAAACTTCTTTACACTTCGGCAGTTGAAATTGAACTGATGTTTGCAGTCCAGGGTTTTAACTTTCAGGAAAAAATATTTCAGCGCGATCGGATAAATACCTGCTGAATTATGAGTCTCAATACAATACCCTCATTTTCAATGCATACATAGAATATAAGTAAATTTAGAAACTTACTTTATTAAACTGAAAACAGCCATGTTATTAAATAATTAAAACGAAAATCTAATATAATCTCTGCTTAAAGCGAACGCTCATTTCAGATTTTAACGCTCAAACTAAAACCACTACACTGAAAAATTTACGCTTTATAATTAAAAACATTTTGTAATTATAGTTCTACTGCGCGATTAACAAACGCGCGCCCGGTGACGCTACAACCGCGAATGTTGTGTTAATAACTTATAACTTACGACTTATTATATAGACGGCTAGAATAATCCATTAAGTTCTCCCACACGCCGCCACTGCGCAAGACATAAAGCTCCCCTTAGTGCTTTCGCTGAAGACTTTTCTTTCAGGATTTGCATGTCCATAAACACTCACAAGGGCGACTCGTGATGCACTAAACCACTTATGAACAAGTGTCTTTTACTTTTACTTTAACTACTTTTTTATTACTTTTGTAACTTTCGTTTAAATCTAAGCACAAGATTAGGAAAAATAACAATTATTAAATTGATAAATATTTTTAAATAAATACTTAATAATATACCTTGCTTTTACGGATTATCGTGGATTGCGTTGAGCATCATTTCTGTTAATGACACTGCAGCTTAGACTAACTGGCAGCCTTTTTAAATCCGTCACAGTTGTCAAAAGACAACTGTACGAATTGAAGAATTACACTGACCACTATTTAATCACAGCCTTACATGTGTAGTTTTGCCTTCAGTGAATGCTTTGTAGTCAGTTTTTTACGTGTATAAGCATACACTTCTTTTTATCAAAATTCATGAAACTTTTATTATAGGTGATACTACGATATTTTTGCAAGTGCTCAGTGTAATTCGTATTTATACAAGGTAAAAAGTATTTATCCTTGATAAATTGATATAAACTTACATCCTCCTCTCTAATTTAAGGTTTTTATTCAGTCGCGTGATGTCAGGATAAGGAGCAGATGAACAACACAAAGACTTTTTTGAAACACATTGACATATATATTTCGATAACGTTACAAACTTTTGGCCCGAGACACAGCATTCAGGCCGATTAAATAGTCATTAAAAAGCCACCCATAATGTGCACTCAGTCGTCAGTCGCAATCTGTACAATATCTGAAGCAGAAATTTCCATCTCGGGCAGAATAAACAAAGTTGGTCAATATTTTACTTAAATATATTTCAATGTGCTTCTCAAAAATTTCTTTATGTTTCTTTATGTTCTTTATGCATCTGCTCCTTATCTCTCGTCCACGCGTCCCGATAACGATCCCGGTGACATGGAGTCGTTTTTTGAGTGAACGGGGATGTCAAATTAAATAAATAATATTAATATTTATTAATCACAATAAACATTTAAAATGTTTAGTCATCCATGGAAACTTAACTGTATCTCTACGTGATGATCTCTCGGGTTACCTGCTTCCCAAGTACTAAAACGAATAAGCTGACTAAATTTACTACAGGTGCGAGGAACAGTATTCCATCAACCTGAGGTTATTAGGCACTAAAGTGTTTGCTTTATATGACAATATTCCTTTCAGTATTAACGTGTAATATGAAAATGTATACTCGTTCATATGGTATTAAATAATAAACAAATAATTAAGAAAGAAAAGTCAATTATATAATTTTAAAAAGTACTTAAAATTGAACTGATTTTTTTGATCAATAATTCTTTGTTGAATCCTATAATTTACACTTGTAGGGCACCGTTACTTTGTGGTTTATCATATTTAAAGAATAAAACAAGTAAAGCTTTGTATGAAAACACTACGTTTTAATTATAAATAAAGCAATTAATTTTATTATTCCTTATTAACTTCTTCGTTCTGTATTAAAGCTTAGTTTGTTAGTTAATCCCGACGATGGTGCCATGTCACCAAAAACCGGTAGGGTAATTAATTAAAACTCAGTGATCTTATACCAACTTTTACTTGTTTTATTCTTTTCCATAATATGAACTTTATAGGTCAATGGTGATTTATTTAATTATATTCCACATTATATTTCTTACGAGATTCCACTGTTTGAAGAATTTTAATTTTATATTTTTTTGTTGGTGAGGTGAAATGATAATCAGATAAGACAGTCAGGAACACATTCAAACGTGTATAAGCGTACTCGATGAAGCCGTCGTTGATGGCAAAACTGCAGTCTTCTAGCAAGGCAAACAGTGCTCAGTGTGATCCATGCTCAAACAAGGTGTGAAATATATACATATTTAATTATTATTTTTATGTAAACACATACATGAGAAAAACGACAAATAGTGATAGTAATTCAGAAATCTTATGTGTGGAATTCTATGACGCTTACCATGCTGCATATGACTAAGCGCTGCATGTGAAGTGTTGATCCGCCAACATCATTGACTATAGCCCGAGATTCAAGCATCATCCTTACTATCGGGATTTTACTATGAATGGGTCGTCTTCACGGGAGGATTTTCATCTGCCACCAATTTCAATTAATAGGCTTTAACTGGCATTGTAATATAAATATAATAAAAAATAAAACAAGTGGCGAGGAATAAAATTCACACCAACCGGATGTAATTTAGAGTTCAAAAATCAATCATAAAAACTTTTTTGTTAATCTACGACATTTGTCTTGCAAAACAGGCGCTTTGACCATTGAGCTATAAAAGTTATTCTGTATTATTATAATAAGGTATCTTGTAATGTTAGTCCTAAGGTTTAATTTTATCACTTGCTGCTATAGCGTGAAGAAATTCCTAGCTGTAGATTTGGTGACCTAGACTAGATGCGTCATAGTCTAGGACTGAGTGATGCACGTGCTTCCAACGCCGTTTATTGGCACTCTAAATTATTCTTAGGCTCCTCTGAACTCATTGAGTCATTTTTTCCTACACTTAGCTATCAAAATAAACATAATTTTGCGAAAATTACAAAATGCTGCCCATACCTGTCGTTTACGCCTGTCGATTTCTTTTAAGAAGTTATTTTATCCTACTTGGTTTTACTTGTGCCAAATTGGTATATTCAATTAAAACCTCTATGTAAGTAAAAATATTTTTTACTCACATAGCAACTTTTAGGTTAGGTTACGTTATGATAGGTTAGATAAGGTTAGGTTACATTTTTTGAGCGTCTTTGTCTTTCGTTACAAACCCCTGACCCGACAGTCTTTCCCAGACGTCTGAATTATTTGAAGAAATTGAGTGCATTCCGCCTGGAGCCTTGCAAACCCAACCCATGAATACTGCAGCTTCCTGGAACCGGTCCAGGTACTAAAGTAAAAGGAACAATCCATTTCCCAATTAATAATAAAACATCTTCAGTCTTGTCAGGAGATGGACAGGTAGGAGAACAACACTATCACTTCTAGTCCACGTGATAGCTGCAGATGCTATTTAAGATTTTGTTATCTGATTAATTATCGTAAAAAAAGGAATGTTAGATAGCAGTCATGAATGGAACACAACCACTTTAGATGGTTCAAAAAAAATAGTTGTTAAATAATCAGTAATTGGTTATTTATTGAATAAACTCTTGAGAATTGTTGAAATAAGCATTAAATACTTTTGGTTGCTTATGATACCTAATTTATTATTAAATGATCATATAATTTAATTCGCCAATTCTCAAGAGTGTCCCATTTAATAATAAACCCGATAAAAATTAATATAAAAAGCTTCATTATAGTTTATTTAAGTTCTTATTTAAATATTTTTGCATAATGCAACATTGATGTACAAATTTTGACCGCATCCCTTTCCCTCACTTATCAATTCCCTATCTTATTTCTTGTGAAACCCTTCCCTTATTATTTATCTATTTATATAGATCCTACATATTTAGCCTCACTTCTACACAGCATCTTATAAGCCTCAAGTGAAACGATTTTGTTATAAGTAAATATTCATTTTCGCGTCAGTACGTTTGCACAAATTGGAACTGAAAAAGCTTTTACAGATAGCGAATCCGCAGTCTTCTATCAACTTAAATAGTGTTCAATGTTATCTATAGAAAAAAGAATGTATGAAATTTTTATCTATTTAAGATTAAAATGGATCTGAAAGTGAATGCTAAAAATATAAATAACATTAACTCAGTTCACTACCGCTGTAATACTTGTAAAATAATAATAAATACACATCAACCTGGATATTATCTATGACACTCGAAAGAATCTCGTATCTCGGTTAAAATTAAAATATTCCTTTAATGGAGGGAGTCCTTTTGGTAGGATGCTTACACGCCGTAAAACAGAATGCTTATCAAGGCTTTAAATATTGCATAAACACAGCCTACACCTTACCTGGTGCACGCTTAACCCGTTAACGCTCCGAGACATTTAAAGTCAGGAATTTCTTGAAACGTCTAGACATAGGCGTAACTGATTGTGAATAAGAAAACAAATCAATTGATCTAAAAAAATATACAAAAATTGCATTATAAGGCTATATATTTTTATTTATTTTGACTTGCAGTTAAAACAATTATTAATATTTAAAAGATACACTCTTGCTTACTTTGTTTTACTTTTTATCAGAAATGGATCATGTAAAACCTACGTGATGCATATTGATACAACGTTTTTTTGCTTTTTAAATGTTTTTTTTTTTCTTCCTTATATTAACTGGATCGCACTAAGAAATTTTTATTCACTTGAACTGAAATAACAAAATTATGTTTTTATTAAAAATTACATTCATTTCCAAAGCCAATACATTTTCTGAAGCATAAATAGTTTGCTTTCTTAAATTGGCTAATATTTAAGAACTTACACTCTTAAAATCTTCCTGCATTAAGCTAGGTTTTGACACAAAAATATAGCGGAGAATTCTTAACAAATACTAAAGATAAAACCATAAACTTAGACATTCGTACATTCATAATAATATATTTAAATAAATAATAAATATGTTTTAATTTGTGGACTTATATAATATTTTTATAGGTTAAACAACGCAAAATACTAATATGTATTAGAATTAAAAAACACGTGATATGTTTAAAAAAAAATCTTTCTTAAAATTCACGAAACACCTTTACTTTAATAATCATTATTTCATTTATATAAAAATAACAAATCTTGGTAAGAAAATAATTAAAAATCACTATAAAAAAAGCCATTAATAATGATAGGACAATCTATTAACGTATAGCCCGATTCTTAAAATATTTCCAATAAATTTGCTCTGTTCAACTGTTCCTCCTAACAGATGTCTCCAATTCCTTTCATCTCCCCTCCACTTTTCGATGAAACTTTATTTGACAGTTCTGTATTTAGAGTTAACTTTAAATAGCTCCCGACGATGGTGCCATGTCACCGAAACCAGCAGTGTGATATTAATTAAAACTCAGTGGTTTTATACAAAGTTTAACTTGTTCTATTATTTAAATATAACAAACCACAAAATTACTACGTCTACAAGCACGAAATCATTTTTTTTATTTATGTCGTAACACTGAGTCGCTGTTAGTAAGCAATTTGATTATCTATTGCGTCTTTTATTATGAAAAACACTCTTATAAATCAATCGCTTCGTTGCTATATTACAAGTACGACACTGGTATCCGCTCTTGTGTTGGAAAGGTTTGGGGCGAGAAAGTCTGGGGAAGGACTGAAATTCTCGTCGAGAAGGTGGGGGACTCCTGAAGAAAAGAAAATATTTCACGTGGCGAGAGCTTCCGGCAGAGGGAAAAGTGAAAAAGATGCCACATCCCATTACATATTTTCACAATAACGGCCTGAAGTACCTTCAAGCAGGGCGCTTGTTCGTAAAATTGTATTCGTCATTGTCTTTTATTGGTAAGTGCGCTCTCGTACTACAGTCAATATTGACATGCTTTTTCTTGTTTTGAATGTTTGTAGCATTCACTTTGAGATCCATTATATATAATAAAACTTTTTTTATTTAACTTCTTTTACGTGGATCACGTTGAGTGTGATAACTGTTTATGAGACTTCAGTTTTGACTAACTCGTAGCCTTCTTCATTCCGTCACTGTCAAACGTCAATTATCACTTATGTCACACACATGTCAACAATAGGACGCATTCATAAAGCAGAATAAGAAGTAGAAAAATAATAAAAGTAAGTGAATCGTATTTATATAAGAGTTCATCAAAAGTGGCATTGATCGAAATAAAACGAAAGGACACCACAATGAATGAATGCCATGGGCGAGAGTAGAAATACGCTTTTCAGTGGCCACTGCAGTGTTTTGCGCACCTCACTCATAGATGGTCGAGTTTTGAGTCGGTTACTCTTAAAACTGCTTTTCCCGGCTGTGGCTTAGCTTTTAAAAGAGTTCGAATTAACGCATATCATGGTTTCAGATAAATTCTAGGTCTCTTTTCAATTTCAAAGAAATAAGAGTAACATGTAACGCATATTGATTTATTTACCTTGTTTTTACATTAAACACGTTTAGTAGAGCCTCTGCTTAGGAGACTACAGTATCGACTAACTCGTACCCTTCCTAAATGCATCACTGTCAAATTGTCTTCTGACAAACATATATAACGAGGTAAATAAATAAATGATTATTATTTATAATGGATATCAAAGTGAATGCTAAAAACATTTAAAATATATATATAATACCGTTGCTTTCTTCGAATTTTCTTTGGCATCAATTAATTGAATTGAAGATTTTTTGTCATCCCTGCTTTGAGGTATGGTCTTCCAGTAGATAACAAGGTATGGAGCGAGGATTCCTGAAGCAGCCACCAAGAATAAGGGAGTAAAAATCCTGCACTAGGGCGAACAATGCAGCTATTCATACTGGCGCGAAACACTCGCTTCCTATATTCCACGTTTATCTCAAAATTCAAAAGGTTCGTCCTTAATATTGAAAGTATCTGCTGTTTGAACGGCAGATTCTTTAATATTTATCAGGGAAGTTGTATCACATTTCTCTTTCCCGGATGCTCTGACCATATTGGGTAGGTTTTTTACACCAAGAGAATGCAGACAGATGGTGATAGTGATTCTGAAGTTGTATCTGTTTTCTGTGACGTTTACCATGCTGCATATGGCTAAGCATGTGTTAGGAGTGTTAATCCGCCATCGTCATAGACTACAGCTCGACAATCACGTGTCATCCTTATTATTATAGAAAATTTCTATGAGTAAGTGGTGTTCACTGAACGACTTTCGCCTGAAAAATGTATAGAATGGTCAATTAGGCAAAAAATTCGGCAACGGATACCCGACGTAGCCGAAACATGTCTTCCTCCAATAAATATTGAGTTGTATTTTTTTTAAGTTGTGTTGTGTATTGATACAAGTACGTTTTATTATATATTAAAGGAATTTTACCACGAATCTAAAAAAAAAAACGATTTTTTTTCATATTACTAATATCAGTTATTTAATAAAAATCTCACTGAACACATATACTTGAATAAAAAATGGTTTATTTACAGTTAAATGAAACATTCGTCAAAAACATACTCGACTGAGTATGAAAAAGTATTTCGTTGACAGACATTCCACTTATTTCAGAATTTTGTCGAGAGATCGCTTCATGAAATGTATGAAACTTCACATATATTTTTTCGAATGATTTCAGGTGAGCTTTCATGTAGTAAATAAATGATACCAACGGCAAAAGCATTGTTCATGTGGTTCTAGTTAAATCACTGAAGTTAAGCAACATAGGACGCCAACTGATATTTGAATTGGTAACCGCCTGCTTAAAACAAGTCGTTTGTTGCGTTGAGATGTTCTTTAGAATCATAATTTCAGTTTTTTAGGGAGCATCTGAGCTGAAAACGGTTGCCGAGGAACGAGAGGAATGGAGATCGAGATGCAAGATTCTGTTGCTGCAAACCAATCCACCGGATTGATACTACGAAGAAGAAGGGAGCATCGGGATAATCACTCGGACTCCTCATCATAAAAACGATAAATAAATTATTCAAAATTTGTAAAAAAAGCCGTATATGTTCCCAGATAGAACTTGAGTGCAGTGTCTTTGTTAAAGCTTGGAAAATTGTAACTTACAGAATTGAATGGCGACAATGTGGGGGTGACCATATGTTACAGATATACCTGTAAAAGCTGTATAAAAAATATAATAACGATATTTGAACGAACATTATGGATAATTTGTGGAATGTTAGTTTGACAAACTCAAACGAGTTGATATCAGCTTGGCTATTTGAAAAGCCACGAAAAACGATATTTTGTCTGTTGTTTTTGTTCGCTCGCCTGACATGCACATCTAATAATGTTAGTCTTAATTATAAATGAATAACAAGGCGTTTGCATACGCCTTTTTATTTGTTCAACTATCATCTTTAATTTGTTTTTTTGCCGTGATTATCTTGGCGGCGCTGCATGTCACAGTATTCTGGCAGACGTCAGTTAGTCGTCGTCCGGCCCAGCGTCATGTAAGGTTGGACGAGGAAATCTAGTCTTTATTAAAAATAATTACGAAATGTGCTTCAAAAACAAGTTTTTCGCTTTGTGATGTGCTCCTGCATCCTTCCTCCACACGGCCACGTGACGAACCCGTGACTTGTCGCCTTTTTTAAAGACGGGGGATCAGAGTTAAGCTATTAAAATTTTGATATAAATTCAGCATTTAAAAAATCCAGTATTTATTTTTAATGTTATTTATTTTGAACGGAGAGATGTCACAATTTGCAAATATTATAATTATTGATCACTATTTAATACTAATTAATATTTTTTATTAATATGTTTGTAGCATATTGTACTAATAAAAATTAATACACTAATTAAAAAGTATTAAAAATCTTTTATACTTTTATCTCTAATGTTCTTATTTCACTTAGCAATATATAATATTTTAGGTACAAGCCCATTTAACAAATAAATTCATAAATAAATATTTTGTAACGCTTTACAAAAATAAATTTTCATGTTAAACCTTTCAAGATGTTTGGTAAATGTTAACTATAAAAAAATGTGTATTTTATATTTTCGTTTCAAAATAAATACTAAATAATAAAATAAATTTGAGGAAAACAAATAAAAACAATTATTTAACGTTTTCATTATCTCAAAGGCATACAATTTACGTATTTCAAGAAAAAATAAAAAAAATATGTAAGCACATGCAGGAGAATACCGACAGATGGTGATAGAGATTCTGAATTTTTTCTGTATGAATCCTATGACGCTTACCATTTGTACGTATAGATAAGCGCTGCATGTGAAGTTTTGATCCGCCAACGTCATGGACTACAACCCGACATTCACTATTCAACCTTATTATTACAGGAATTTACTATGAATAGATGGTCTTTACGGGGGATAAATCCGTAGGGGATCATACCCACGACCCATAGCTTGCTAAGCAAACGCTTTAACCACTGAGGTATACCTGTCGGCAAACTATCATTTTTCAAATACGGTTGTCGGGCTGTAAAAATAATAATAACCAATTAATTTTTTAATTTTTATTAGAATATTATTTTATTATTTCAATATTCTAATCTACTTTTATAGATCATTGACTATATTACAATATTATCATTACTTAAATATACATATACTAAACATAAAATTCTTTTTTCAACGCGTCAATCCAAGCACAAAAATAACGGCAGAAGCGGGATGCGAACCGCGGACTTTGGAAACCAGCAATGCCCAGGTATTCATACCGCTCGGTGAATCGCGCCATTACTATGCCTAGACCGACCCGCGATGAAACTAGTATTTATATCATTGTTATTATCGTACAACAGATGTCGCCATAGTATATATTCAAAGTATGTATATTTTTATTATTATTCTATCAGTATTCATTTATTCACAAGCTTAATATCATTACTTTCCGGTAGTCTATTTATTTTAGTAAGTACCACTCGGGTCTCGAACCAAACTATAGACTGAATGGATGTGAAACGACTACTTATAGTTCCGACTCGGACTTTATAACCAATCATTTACCTGTGTTACTGATGGATAATTTTTACCTTCTTGATATTGTCTCAAGGAGACATTATTAATTAATTTTTTAATTTTTATTAGAATATTATTTTATTATTTCAATATTCTAATCTACTTTTATAGATCATTGACTATATTACAATATTATCATTACTTAAATATACATATACTAAACATAAAATTCTTTTTTTCAACGCGTCAATCCAAGCACAAAAATAACGGCAGAAGCGGGATGCGAACCGCGGACTTTGGAAACCAGCAATGCCCAGGTATTCATACCGCTCGGCGAATCGCGCCATTACTATGCCTAGACCGACCCGCGATGAAACTAGTATTTATATCATTGTTATTATCGTACAACAGATGTCGCCATAGTATATATTCAAAGTATGTATATTTTTATTATTATTCTATCAGTATTCATTTATTCACAAGCTTAATATCATTACTTTCGGTAGTCTATTTATTTTAGTAAGTACCACTCGGGTCTCGAACCAAATCGAGTAATGGCGCGATTCGCCGAGCGGTATGAATACCTGGGCATTGCTGGTTTCCAAAGTCCGCGGTTCGCATCCCGCTTCTGCCGTTATTTTTGTGCTTGGATTGACGCGTTGAAAAAAGAATTTTATGTTTAGTATATGTATATTTAAGTAATAATAATAACCAAGTTTGTAAAAAAAATGTTCCAAACAAAAGCAGGTCTTTACAGACAGATACAATCCCGACGGGGTTGATAAGGCTCCGTAGTCTGAATAAAAAAAGACGATTACAGCCATTAGCGCATACATTGCGAGACCGTAAATTTTATATCGTGGCTATTAATGGGCAATTACTAAAATATACCGATTAAAGTTGGGCACTAACTGGCGTGAGTCGCGTAAGGCGCAAAAGAGCTCGTTGTTACAGGTAAAGACCGATTTATATACAGGCTTATGAAAAGTAAGGTCTCTCGTCACTGTACGGAAAATTTGCAACACTCTCGTGCAGCACTTGCAAATTACTGAATACGTTCTAAAGCATTACTTTAATATTAAAATTAAATAGAAATATACTCTTCAATAGCAGGCTCTTGAGGTGGCAACCGGCAGTAAAACTAAGCCCGCCAAAAACAATCAAATTCGGGGTACATTTCGGGTGGCCCCCATACCTAAAAAGATAAGGGAAAACCACCTTCGATGGTATGGGCATGTGACACGGAGAGATGGGGACGAAATAGTTAAGAAAACCCTCAACATACACACGCTGAGGAGACGACCTGGAAGAACACAGGCGACCTGGACTGCAACTGTAGACAAGGAACTGAAAACTCTGGGGTTGACCGAGAATGTAGCGCAGGACAGGCAGACATGGCAAATGTGCACAAAGAGAGCCGACTGCAGATGATGAGAAATTGTGAGCCGAAAAAATAAGAGAAAAATACTCTTGAAAGTAATCCAATAGAGGCATGGACTGTTTAGATGCGTCTATCTCATCGCTATGGAGTTAAACTAACACGTATTTTCTTTATACGTGGCGACCGTTGGCGAAAAAAAAATCCAAATCTTAACGTCTAAGACATATGTTTGGTGTTGCTTACCGAAGCCCGTTACTCATATAACGAGAAAGTGTTTTGTAAAGAATTCCTTAATAAGAGCGCAGGTACAAGGTGACCGTCCTCTTTACTCAAAATTCACCACACAAACAGCATTTCTTCGTATGCTCATTGTCAGTGCAGTAGTCATTCGCGATGGACGTCGAAGTGCAAACCGTGCTAAGTCAATTTTTAATTCAAAAGCAAATGTTTTTGAATTTAAAAATATTAAATTCCCCTGCCAATCGGATGAAATGTTTATGCTAAAGAGCAGGGACCTAAAAAATGTACGAAAGTGATCACTCATTGAGTAATTTGGATCGAAGGTGACTTATCACATACTTTACAGTCCAGACGTCCTTTCTAGACGCTATCACCTTTTTTCGGCTCTCAAAAAAGACTTGTAAGGGCACAAATTCGCGAACGACAAGGAAGATGCAGAAGTGATTTTACTTTTCGGAATGCGTCGGGAAGCTCGTTCCGAAGAGAGAATAAAAAAGTTTGTTACCTGGATGCGGAAAATCATTAAACTCTAAGGTGGCATTTAAAATGTCTTAATTTTTAAAGCTTTTAGTCAATAATAAAAATTTGCTAAAAATATTATTTCCTGTGCATAAAAATTCAGAATTTATTTTTCATATGCCCCTCGTATTAGCAGAAAACTAGCGACATTTAACAGCTATTGGGAACGCAGACTTTGGCATACAGTACTAAAGTATGTAAAGACTAGTTAAGCCCTTAATTGTCTTTGCCTTCTTGCTTGAACATACAACCTTTAAATAGATAGCATGGATTAAAAGTGATAGTGGACGTCTTACTTATATTCTAGTCCATAGTTTTAACATTTCATTTAAAGCAACTCATCACTATTTTTTATGGTTTTTAGTTAATAAAAAAAAATTTATTAACTATCTATTTTCCCACACATTTTATGCCGGCGGGTATAGCTCAATGGTCAAAGCGTTTGCTTTACAAGCCAAAGGTCGTGGGTTCAATCGCCAACGAAGATTGAAAAAAAAAGATAACGATCTTAAATCGATTTCTGAGCTCTAAAATACCCCCGGTTGGCGTGAATTTGATCCCTCACCCGTAAAATACAGTCATAGCCTATTTAATTTAAATTAGTGGTAGATGAAAGTCGTCCCATGAAAACCACCCATTCATAGTAAATTCCTGTAATAATAAAGGATGATGCGTGAATCTCGGACTGTAGTCTATGACGTTGGCGGATCAACACTCCACATGCATCGCTTAGCCATATGCAACATGGTAAGCGTCAAAAAATTCCACAGATGAGACTTCAGAATTATACTGTCACCATCTGTCGGTATTCTCCTGTATGTGCTTACATAACAATAAATACTTATGATATAACGTCTTTTTTTTCGTTTTCTTTTCTTCCGTAATTAGATTATTTTTTTTAAAGTAATGCCGTTATAACATCGAAATATATTTTTACACCCAACTATACACTTAAGTAGCATAATCATTTTATATTGTTTGATAGCTGACATACAACATGACTAGTTTCAGGAAAAGATCGGTTAATTCTACGCAGTAACCTTTGGTATATTCCTTTTTAAATAAGGAAAGTAAAAAGCAGCATTTGTGGTATATTTTTTTTACTTTTTAGACATTAAATACGCAAAAATAATACAAAACGTATAAATGATGGTTATTGATAAAATGTATTGACAGAATGCCAGTGTTAAAATTTATTTTTAAGGTAATCTCTGGTGGAGAAAATGAACATGTCTCTTGAAAGGATTTCAAGATGGGGTGAACTCAACCTTGTCAGTTTCAACATTTCCATAACCCAATCATGCACTTTCTCTACCAAGAAGACTGCTATGGATCCTGTATCTTTCAAGGGTTATTCTCTTCCAAAAGCAAGCTCCATAAACATCTTTGGAGTATCAATCTCGAATAATGTCAAATATTACTAGTCAAACAAGTATAAAGTTTGCCTCGCTTCATTGGAACTAGGTGTGTTATATAGATCACGTCGGTATTTCAACGAGAAACAACTTCTTCTTCTATATAAAGGACAAATCTGACATATCCTTAAATACGACAGTCACTTTTAGATTGGAGCCCCAAAATACCGTCTAAACTTAATTTAATCAGATCAAAGAAGAGCAATTCGTTTGATAAACAATGACACTCCTACGGCTAACCTGCAATCAGTGGAACACATGCGTAAGATTAGTTCACTTAGTCTTTTCTACAGTTATTGCCACGGTCGCTGCTTTTCGGAACTTAAAGAACCAATTCCTCCTGCACCCACCCACAACCGAAAAAACTCGTCTTACACTTGCTGAACATCCATACATGGTAAATGTGTGTTGACCAAGAACTGGTAGCTTACAAAGTTCCTTCCTTAATGCCACCGGTAAGCTTGGAATGCTCTTCCAGCCTCAGTGTTTCCTCCCCTTCTTACAATCTGGATCTCTTCAAGAAATAGATAAATATGCACTTGCAATCTCCCCAACCCTCACACAAACACGAACACAACACACATTTCTCGTATGCAGCGTCCAGCCTCCCTGGCTGAGCGTCATAGAGTGTACTGGTCTTGACCGGCTGTGCTCTCCAACATGCGATTATATAAAAATATATATAGATATAATGGGTAAATTTTTATGTTGAAGAGGCAACACATTTGTTCATATGTCGACGTGTTTCGGCCACGTCGGGTCAATTTTCAATGAAACAACTTTTAATGAAATTTGATAAATTGTATAATTTTATAATTATCATAAATGTTTCTAAATTATTTCTGTTTCTATATTATGTTTCGATGGACCTTCCAAGGGTTCGGAAATCTCAGAATATACGAGTATCTCTTTTCTCTCGTGCTTAGCGACAGAAATAATTTACCATTGACTTTAATACGATTATTTTATACACCAATTCATACTCATGTGTCACAAACGATAAACCTTTATATAACTCTCCCCCGAATTACTCTATAAAGGTGTTTTTATTTCATCAATAAACAGTCAATAATTTATGAACTATCAAACCATTGGGATCACAACTTTTTATTAATACAATAAAGATACATATTATATGTATAATTTTAAAATCATTTTAATTTAAAAAATAACAAATTCAAATATTTAATTTTGATTGATATTTATTTTAAGCGATTACATGTTTCGGCTTCCCTGGAGACGATCTTGAATAATGCTTAAATAAAAAACTGGCAATGGCTTATATAGGATACATTTAGGTTATCAACTAACAATACTTGGTGAAACTGAAGAATTATAATTTTTAATTAATTTAAAAATTAACAAACTTAAAATATTTAGTATTGATAGGTTATATGATTCTCTGCTCAACAAACAATATAACACAACACAGCCTTATTTACTCAAGCTCCGTGCTCGCACATAATTTAAATTCCCATCGTCGTTCGGAATTGAAAATTACGCGATAATTTACATCATACAATTTCCCATACGGGGCATCAATCAAAATCAATTCTCCTCGGTGCAACAAGCCCGAAGGTTCTCCCAGGAGGTTTCACTTCCGGTCGGCTTGAATTTTTCCCGCGCGGCCGCCGGAAGTAGGCTGCCGCAGCCCCGCCAAATATGGCCGCGCATCCGGTCGGCGCCAATTCCGCTGGTTTACGCCACCTGCGGTATTATTTGTTCATATACATAAAAGGTTCATATATATTATCTCTCTCGCACAGCAGGAAATATAATTTATTTTTTAGTAACGTATACGTAATTTTAATATTTTTTTAATGAAAATAAGTAGTATTTTTTTTTTACAATAATAACTTCGTATTTGGAGAATATGAACACCATAAATTACCTTTTTTACAGTTCTGTAAGCTCAAATTGTATATAAATTGTCCCAGACACCTGAATACCCAGAGGTGCACATGGAAATATAGATGTTTACGGGGGCCTCCAGGGCAAGAGCCCGCAGACTTGCAAAGACTGTGTCTGTAGTACCAGTGAAATACGAGTACTTGGGTGTTGTACTTGATGATTACGGTTTTTTTAGGGAGATCAAATTATTAGCCTAATGTTCCAGGATACTGGATGTTTTTTGTCCTAAGAAGTGGGTCAAATTTACATGGGGCATGTATAGAGACAGCTCAAATTTGATTACATTTATTTTTAAAAAATCAATCTTTACATGGACTTAAATATTTATTAGAATATAATTTTATTTTTCAATATTCTAATCTTCTTTTACAGATCATTGACTATATTACAATATTATTAGTAATTAAATATAGACATACTGTAAATCAAATTCTTTGTACGCATCAATTCATTCTGAAAAAACATACAACTTATTCTGCGCATCAGTTCGGGCAGGAGATAGTCGAGTGGACTAGGGTAATAAACAAGAGCAACGGTTAGTTCCAAGGCTCGTGGTTTGCATCCCGCTTCTGCCGATATTTTTTCTGAATAAATTGATGCGCATAAGGAATTTGATGCACAGTATGTGTATATTTAATTACTAAATCAAGATTTGTTGGCTTTTGAACTAAATGATAAAAAACGCTTTTATTACTGGATGGATTGTTTGGCATGTTAAGTAAGGTTAGGTTAATAAACAAACGATTGTAATCAACATTTATTGGCGGAAAACTGAAAATATTACAAAACAAATTGCTTGCACTTGTAAGCAAGATTCAAAATTTCCAACATCAAATCAAACAGTGAAACGTTCCGGAATAACAAAGTCTTATAAAGCGAAGTATTATTCTAAACCGTTTTCTTTTATCGACAGATTTTCCGGAAAATATACTTTTTCCGCCGGGGGGCTTTCGGTATTTATTACACCTGTAAAATTTCAGATCGTATCCAAGCAAAGGTATTCGCCGTTTTAAAATACGACCCGGGCCATTGTGTCGGTCCCGAGCTGCCCTTTTGACGGCGCAAATTCGCGTCGAAACAATCTCATTATGTGTCGGAGTGTGTCTATTGTCAATCCGGCGCAGTGAGACAATGGGGGCTGAAACTGGTATTTGAAACAGCAATTTGAACTTTGCAAACAATTCCGAAGGTGACACACTTTTGTCCGTGCAAGTTTGTACGCGTAATGTATTGTTTTTACAATGATACGTATCGTGTTGGATATAATTTTAACAAAGATTGTTCTGGAACCGAGGTCACGGTCCCAAAATTATATAATACCAAGTATGCAAGTATGACGGAATACCAAGTATCTGGCACTGAGGATAAGACCAAAGACCGGAGATCAGTTGATACTAATTTATTTAATGCGTATCCCCTTTTTATATCCTAATTTACAACATGAGTAAGCAGTTATAAAAATAAAATTAATACATTTGAATTTCATACACTGCACATTCCTCGATACCGTTTTTGGACCTTAATTTCTTCAATCCACATAAAGTGACAGATTATTGCGATGGTTCATCATCTGTATCGATGCGTAAGCATTCCTTATTAATATTAATATAACTATATAACTATTACATAGAATTTCGTTCACCCTTACGTCTAATCTACAATCAATGGAACACAGACGTAAGGTTGGTTCTCTTAGTCTTTTCTACCGTTATTACCACGGTCGCTGCTCTTCGGAACTTAAAGAACTAATTCCTCCTGCACCCACTCACAGCCGACAAACTCGTCTTACACTTGCCGAACATCCATACACGGTTGATATATGTCGACCAAGAACTGGCAGCTTCCAAAGTTCTTTCCTTAATGCCACCGGTAAGCTTTGGAATGCTCTTCCAGCCTCAGTGTTTCCTCCTTCTTACTATCTGGATCTTTTCAAGAAATAGATAAATATACACTTGCAATCTCCCCAACCCTCACACAAACACGAACACAACACACATTTCCCGTATGCAGCGTCCAGCCTCCCTGGCTGAGCGTCATAGAGTGTACTGGTCTTGACCGGCTGTGCTCTCCAACATGCGTTTACATAAAAAAAAAATAAAAAAAAAAAAATAAAAAAAAAAACACCGCAAATTCCTCGATACTTGTTGTTTTGGACCTTGATCGTACCTGACTGTATGAATCTACGATGAAGAGTTTCATTATAACAACTACTTTAAAGACTTTAGAATGCTTAATACAAATTAGATATGTTCAAAATAACGTTTTGAACAAAAATATTGACATTTTTTATTCAATGATTCCAGAGTTCCCCTTGAGATCCATTTTAATAGTAAATTCATATTTATTTATTTTGTGGATAACGTTGAGTATGGGGTGTGTTTACGAGACTGCAGTTTCGACTCACTTGTAGCCTTCCTCAATTCGTCACTATCAAAAGACAACTGAACTACATGTACATTTTTGATGTGGTTGAACACGTTTATAATAAGAGAGGAACACATATAGTATTTCAAGCATAAAAATGAGAATGATTTGTCATTATTTTTAATAACTTTTATTTAGTTTATTATTTAATTATTTTTTTTAAGTTTTTTTTTATTATTTTTTTTCAACTTCAATTTATTCCTTCCAAAAACATTACAAATACTTAATATTTAATTCGATTCTGAAACATAATACAACAATATATATATTTTATAATAACACAATGAAGTATTTGCATATAAGTGTGGGCCTGTAAAATGTATTGACACATTAAGTGTCCATGACCTCACACCCAGAGCAAGCGTTAGGAGACTTATTGCAAATAGTTGACTTGTAACAACAAAAACTTTGTCATAAGTAAATCATGGTTGACCCACAAATAGCATGGCATTATTGTCACAAAATCAAACTTCCAAAATTTCGCCTTCATCAACACTAGCACTGAATCTGAAGCAATATTACACCAAATATGTCAATATTTTCAATCAAGTTGGTTTCAACCACTGTTCACTGCGATTCTTTCGTCTTACACGTCTTTTCAGACCACACTTCAGACTCCATGAGGGACTCCAGCGAAGTCACGATGACCCCGACTTTGAAAGAAGTTGACAGCGTCCGTCTGCTGATAATCCTCCTGATGGTCATCCAAGAGGGATTGAATGCAGCGGTCGCTGCCAAGAAGCTCTGCAAGTCATCAGCTGTTGTATCCGGGTGAAGACCCTTGGCGTGAAGATACGCCATCTTCACTTCGGCAACCTTCTTTGAAAGAGCTGCAGAGCCGCGGATCACCCGACGGGCTGAACGCCTTTACCCATCAGAAGAGGCGCGACTTATATCCGAGTGGTAAACTTCCCCGGAAAGACTGATTGTGGGAGAGAGAGACCATCCACGGAGAGAGAATTCAGGGCCTCCATTTACTCGAACCACGAGCTGGAGGATCTTCTTGGGAGCCCCACTCAGAACAGCAGGGGCCCCTTGCATAGCACACTCCGAGGATTCCTCTTCACCGATGGCAGGTTCGGAGTCTCTGCTATCACAGTTGAGCGATGGCGAAACTTGGCGAGGACTGGTAACAATTTCCGCGAAGGTAGCCGGAATCTCCTTGCACTTCCTAGGCAAGCACCTTCTGCGGGAAGACGGCAGACTTGTTGGGTTGGGTGGAGAGTTTACACCAACGGACGTTAGTACATCTTCCTTCCCACATTCAACAGCCTTTATGAGCCGCTCCAGCAGCAATCGGTGCTCATCCAAGCGCCGATGTATCTGCGCGATGTCGCATGAGCAACTAGGAACCATCCTGTAGGTATTATGTCAAACCCGTCCGCACTACAAGTCGAGCGACGAAAAAAAAGTTGCCATATTCACTCCATATTTCGATCTGATATTGTATTACAAAAAAAAACAATAAGCACTGTATGGTCAGTTCTATGTTGTGAACACAAACTTACAATAGTATTTATCAATTGGCTCATTAAGAGCTTAAGGTTTACGCGTATTTCACTGTCTCTTTGTATTATTATCGATAGAAATATCTGATTGGAAATAGCTGAAAGTAAGTAAGCTTCATGGCTGAAATCAGGTCAATCTCTGTAACTTTACCCACCCATTTCAGCCATGTCGAGCGACTGTGCTATGGAAAATCGCGAAAACACGCAACAAACATCCTGTCACATGCTTGATATACGGTGCTGATCAGAGGCGTAATCAAAAAATTATGTTTTCCACCTATATGCTTTTCTATCAAGAAAATAATTTCATTTATTTTCAATAAATTGATCAATACATACAAAACTACATTAAATATTAACATATTCCTCCCTCTCAAATGGTTGTTATTCAGTCGCGTGAGGGCATGATGACGAACAGGTCAGCAAAACAAAGACTTTTTTCAGAAGCACATTGACATATATTTTAGTTAAAAATTGACAAACTTCTGGCTCGACCTGGTCACAGCATTAGGCCGAGCCACAATACAATATGCTCTCGCCAACGGGCGGGACACAACTGGCTCCACGCGCTCGTCGGCGCTGAGACTATCCCCAGCGCTCGAGTGGCGACGTATATAACTAACACACCCGTGAGTGGACGTCTAAAATGCCAATATCTCGACACATAAATGTATGACAAGCGAACAGAAATAACTGACGAAAGATCATGTTGATGTCAATATCATATCTTATGATTGTCTCTCGTAAAGTTTTGTAGAAAAAGAAACGGCAGACGATGGGATCATGAACTATGTACCTCAGTGTCATTACATGCACAGCACAATCAACCATGAAATGAAAAGACTCGAGAAATTTAACGTTCATTTAACCAGCGTCTTCCGTTTCGAAGCCACAATACCAGTCCATGTGTAGTTCCCAACAGATTCTTGAATGTTTTAACTTCTATGTTCCAGATAAGTACACCC
The DNA here is from genome assembly GCA_022606575.1 of Glossosoma conforme. Taxonomy (NCBI): domain Eukaryota; kingdom Metazoa; phylum Arthropoda; class Insecta; order Trichoptera; family Glossosomatidae; genus Glossosoma; species Glossosoma conforme. Next base: position 541,435 of record JAGTXR010000174.1, on the reverse strand, counting down.
GTGCTCGTAGCCATCCATTGTTTTTGATCCCAGTTGATACTTGTGGAGCTTCGAGCACTCAATTTAATACAACTGCAATGGCGCTCCTTAATGGCCTACCAGCACACCTCAATCCTTTTCTTTCATCCTTTTCCTCTTTCGTCGATGGTATTGTTCTCCTAGATCTCTGTGATCTTTGACACGTATCATCTTCTTCTTCTTTTATGTTTTTTTGTAATATTATTATTTTTTGTTTGTATTGTATATTTATGTATACTCTGTTTCTTATTAAACAATACCTTGGAACTTCGGTTCTGTGAAAAATAAATATACAAATAAATACATTGAAAAACGGCATGAGCCTAAAAATACAGCTGTAGCTTACGCTCGTCTGCGGCATCCAAAGTATTATGTATATGTCCCAATCAAAGTGCATATAGAATGATGATTCAGTACAATACATTTAAGTTTTTCACACAAATATTCTCACTGAAATTTCTCCGTATATTTTATTTGATAGTTACGCAACTGACCGATGGGGATTAATCGATTCCCAGGTTCTATTTTTATAAATGCGAACCTTTGATACCTTCACTAAAATAATATATTTTCTTCCATTCCGTTTCTATCCACGCTGCGCCATACAAGATGGCTAATACATTTCAGAACATTTGAAAAAAATACGCATTATATGAACTCGGAATGAATGAATTGATGCGTGTAAAGAATTTGATGTATAGTATGTGTTTATTTAATTATCAATAATATTGTAATAAAGTCAATGATCTATAAAAGAAGATTAGAATATTGAAAAAATAAAATATTTAATCCATATAATAATGTCACCTTGAGACAATATCAAGAAGGTAAAATTGTTCTTCAGTAACACAGGTAAATTACTGGTTGTAAAGTCCGCGTAGGACCTACAAGAAGTTGTTTCTCATCCATTCAATCCAAAGTTCCGTTCGAGACCCGAGTGATATTTACTAAAATAAATAGACTGTCGGAAAGTTATAATATAAAAAAATCTTGTGAATAAATGTTGACTGTATGAATAATAAAAAAATAATAATATACATACTTTGAATATATACTATAGAGACATCTATCGTCATACGATGATAACAATGGTATACATACAAGTTCTAACGCGTGTCAGCTCAGGCAGAGAAATAACCGAGGGGGTTAAGCGGTATATAAAAACCTGGGCAAAGTTGGTTCCAAGGCCCGCGGTTCGCATCCCGCTTCTGCCGATATTTTTCTGAATAAATTGATGCTTATAAAGAATTTCATTTATAGTATGTGTATAGTTAATTATCAAAAAACGCATTATTCAACAAGATTCAATATTAACTTTGACATCCCCGTCTTTAAAAAGACAACAAATCACTGGTTCGTCACGTGGCTGCGTAGTGGAAGGATGCAGGAGCAGAGTTGCAACTCAAAGAACTTGTTTTTGAAGCACAATATGACTTGTCTGACCGCTAAGGCATTTCGCCGACCAGACAAGAGGTTAACTGTCAACTGCCGGAATCACTGTGACATGCAGCGCCGCCAATGATCGCGGCAAAAAGGCAAATTAAAGATGACAGTTGCACCAACGTGAAATGAAGCAACTGTCATAACAAACAAAATGACGTGTGCAAACGCCGTGTAATATTGTATAATTAAAACTAATATTATTGGTGTGCATGTCAGGCGAGCGCACAAAATTAGAGACAAAAGATCGCTTTTCGAGGCTTAACGGCATCAGCTTAAAAGAGCTATATCATGCTGATGTATGCTTGTATTATTATGTATGTTGATACTATGTCTGTTTGTTTATTAAGGCAAAAATATTTAAATATTGATTTATTTACCTTGTTCTTACATAGATCACGTTGAGTATGGTCTTTATTTAGGAGACTGCAATTTCGACTAACTCGTAGGCTTCCTCGATCCATCACTGTCAAGAGACAACTGAGCAGCATGATATTTTTGTGTAGTCGAACACATTTATGTAGGAGAGGGGTGGGGCGGTGTCTATCAGGGAATGATAAGAGAGTAAGAATAACGTTGCAAGGATGAAGATGAGAATGATTTATGAATTATTTTTATTAACTGTTATATGTTAATAATATTCATTTTACCTTTTGAGGTAATTAATTCATATAATTTAGATAAACATTTTACATTGCAAGCCAAAAGTGGTGGGTTCGATCCCCGACGGAGATTATAAAAAAAGATATTTATCGATTTCTGAGCTCTAAAATACCCCCGGTTGCTGGGAATTCGTTCCCTCACCCGTTAAGTGCTTTCATAGCCTATTAATTAAAATTGGTGGTAGACGAAATTCGTCTCGTGAATATCACCCATTCAAAGTAAATTCCTGTAATAATAAGGATGATGCGTGAATCTCGTGCTGTAGTTTATGACGTTGGCGGATCAACAATCTACATGCAGCGCTTAGCCATATGCACCATGGTAAGCGTCATAGAATTCTACAGGTAAGACTTCAGAATTATTATCACCATCTGTCGGTATTCTCCTTTATGTGTTTATAAAAAATGAACCGTTAAAAAAAATCTTGTTTAAGTAACGCTGATCAATACTATACAATAGTTTGCTATGAAAGATTTTTGATTAGTTCAAAGTAAGGGCGAGCGAAATTTCCAATATTACTACAACACTTTGCGAAAGCCTTCGCAGCTCGATCCTGAAGGTTTATCAGATCGGCTGCTAATAATATATTCGCGAAGTTAGTGCAGCCCGTGACCGCGAGTGCCTCGCCTTTCAGTGAGTTCTGTAAGCGATAAGACCTGGTTACCCATAATATTGGACATCAATTATTTCATATACTATCATTGTTTTACTGACGATATTACATTTCCTTGACTATTCCTTGAAATTTATAAACAAGAAATCGATATCAGCATTTCTGATTGTAATTATGATATTTTTGAAAAGTGCGATTCCTGTTGTTTATTTTTTTTAAATGTTTTTTTATTTCTTTTTTTTACTATATCTGCTCCGTCCTCTTCGTAGTATCAATCCGGTGGATTGGCTTGCAGCAACAGAATCCTGCATCTCAATCTCCATTCCTGTCGGTCCTGCGCAACCCTTTTCAGCTCAGCATAAGCGTTACAATTCATGTACTCGAACACTTGCTGCAAATACTCCCGTCTATGGCGCCCTCAGTTTCTACCCTCAACCATCCCCTTCACAATATTGTGATGAAGGCCATCGTGGCGCATGATGTGACCGATCCATCGGGCTCGCCTCTCTGAGATGGTTCTTATTAGGTGCCTATCTTCCTTGATTATCCTGAGAACCCCATTGTTCGTGACGTGGTCTCTCCAGGAAATTCCGAGAATTCTTCTGTATGACCACATTTCAAAGGCCTCTAGTCTTTTTTTATCACTTTCAAAGCAAATTAAATAAATTAATAATTATATGATTTATACTTTAGTTAGAAATACGCAGATATACTTCACGAGTCATTCAGAGTTGAACATTTAATATGTGTAATATTTTAAATCCCTTTTTATGTAAGCACCTTATTTCCTGAAAAACAGTTTTCAGTTATTCCTTCACAGTACCGTGGTAAAGCATACAAAAAGGGTTATAATTTTATATGAGTCGTTTTTTGGCACCTCTTCCGAGCTCGCGTAGAAAGTGCCGGGATCTTTCATTGCCCTACAATATTTACGAGTAATATCCTCTCCCTTATTTAATACACCTTTGCTCGACGAAAGTGTTTCGCATTCCTGAATTTTCGCCACCCTTTTTCGCATTTGCCTGTCAAAGTAGAACGCGTAAAATATTTCGTCAAAGATTTCTCTCATCTGTTTATCTCGTTTCCAACTGGCATTGCCGGTATGTATAACTCAGTGGTTAATGCGTTTGCATGGCAAGCCGAAAGTCATGGGTTCGGTCCCTTACGGAGATTATTAAAATAACGATTTATGAGCTCTAAGATACCCCCAGTTGGTGTGAATTTGATCCCTCGTCCGTAGAATGCCAGTCATAGCCTGTTAATCAAAATTGGTTGTAGATGAAAGTCTTCCCGTGAACACCACTCATTCATAGTAAATTCATATAACAATTGGATGATGCGAGAATGTCGGGCTGTAGTCCGAAGTGGTACGTTGGCGGATCTACGCTCCACATGCAGCGCTTAACCATATGTAACAGATGGTAAGCATCATAGAATCCACAGATGAGATTTCAGCATTACTATTATCATCTGTAGGAACTCATATATGTGCTTACATAAAAAAAAAACACTGCTTACTGATGAAACAATTGATTGTTATATCAACAGTTACGGTCTCAAAATCTCTGTTTTATAATTTTTTACATTTGTCATCATCATCATCATTACCACGCCTGCTCCCCTAACTGGAGCATATGGCATTCATGATTTGGCGTCACAAAATGTTGTCAGCCGCTAAAGTCTTGGTTTCATCCCATGGCAGCTGTTTCTCCCGTAGTTCGGCCGATTACGGAACTGCACCGGGCTATCTGACAGAACTTATCAAGCCTTTAGAAATAAGCGCGCGTGGAGAGACACTCAGATCGGCTAGAGCAAATAGAAGCACCCTGCAGCTGACGGGAGGTAGTCCTAGCACGGTCTTTGGCAATCGGGCTTTCAGCTACGCTGGAACTCACTACCGGAAAGCATAAGAGAGCTTAAAGCGGAGGCATCCTTCAAAAGCAGACTCAAGACCCACCTTTTTACTCAGAGATGCAAAGAAGCGCTTTTGGAATGATCATTCGGTCATAAAAGAGCGCTATACAAATACTAATATAATAATATAATAATACATTGACATCAGCATGATATAGCCCTTTTGTCTCTTATATTCGTTCGCTCATCGGACACGCATGTGTTAACATTTTGCAATGCCGTTAGGAAGACTACTTATATATATCGCCACTCGCGCTTGGTGTCACTGACGACGGCGCCCGGTGCCCAGTTAATTGTGTGCCGATCGCGACGTGGTTGTATTATGGCCGGCCTGGTATGTTATTCCGCTAGAGCGGGAAGTTTTTTATATTCATCATGAAAATATATATGCTTCTGAAAAATTTTGTGTGTTGTTCTTCTGCTCCTCTCATCCAGCCACCACGTAATTCAATAACAAACTTAGAGAGGAGGATGTCAACATAATATCTACAATTCCAGAACGAGCCTGGAGCTTAAAGAAAACACCTTTTTAGTTTATGCTCTCCTGCGGCGTTTTGAAAACATTTGTTTGGTATGAAAAATCTTGTCAGATTATGCAGCTCTTTATCGACACGTTGCGAAATAACTCTCTGTAACTTGACATGAAAATTAACGCAAAGAAAACCCAGTTGCTCTGCAAGTGCGTCTGCTATCACTACCGCCGATTCACTTTCTGCCCAGGTCAAGTAAACATTGTTGTTTGTGGTCCGGGCAGAAAACCGAAATTTTTCAGTATTGTATTTAAAATAAACGCCAATGTGCTTCGTGACAAGTTTTTTGATTTGTGATTTCATCTATTCACCACGCGTTCTGATGACGATCTTGGTGACATGGAGCCGCCTATGATTAACAAAAGGATGTCAAAATATTACACATGTTGTACTCATTTTTCGCGATAGTCAAGTAGAATTAATAATAAATTGGCAGTTTTACAGCGGACCGACTGAATGTGACTGCGGAGCGGAGCAGACTCTGTCAGACCTTCTGAAGTGTGCGCTGTGTCCGAGTAGCTTCACCCAGGAAGACCTGATGATGGCAGGGAGTAACGCCATCGACGTCACCCACTTCTAGGCAGACAGGATCTGACCCTGTTGTTTCCGACGCGATTTTATGTATAGCAGAATTATTTTCTCTGCGTAAATATACTCACATTTAAAAAAACTCGTATTTACTTTCACCCTCTATCTTTGTGTCATCTTATTCGTACGCGCCACTAAAACAAATTTTACAAGGCGGCATATTACCGGCGGTAAAATCAAATAATAAAACTCGCATCTCGAAGCAAAAATGAATAAATAACAAGGACACCTCACCATGTATGTAAGGCCTACGTACCCCCATATGTAAGTACACCATGTGAACTTGTAATGCGAGGGGTGAATTTTATGTCGCTTTTTATTTAGTCGCTTATTTAGCGGTCGTCAAAAGATGAACAGTTTTTTATACGAGGAATCATTTTTATAATTAAGCATGTGTTTTTTAAGTGTTGAATACTTTGCTTATTTTTTCTATGAATTAGCACCATACTGTTTTTCTTTTAGATTACTCACAAATATATAATATTATTTAATTACAAGTATTTATGAATCATGTTGACTGTTTATTTATTTTACAAACTTTGATAGCTTATAGAATCGGATTTAATTTGATTATATGTTGCTTAAGTTTTATGAATTGATTTTTAATAAACAGGCAGTTTTAGATTATTATTATAAATTAAAGAAGAAAAAAAACAATTATTGAGGTTCGTGTTTCAAGTTCCCGCGTCCACCAATTATTTTTCACCAATTTATTGATGAGAGAAATAACTTTACAAGATGATGTTTGTAATGAATTTGTATGTGTAATATTTGATACACTTTATTATTTATTAACACGCTCAAGCAGAATTTACTTATAATTATCACGTATTACTAAAAGTAAAAGTACCTTTCGAGCTTTAATATTATACTACGTTTTATTTTATTTTGTATTTTTTCCATATATTCTTGATTCAAATATGTGGTAGACGAATATCATGCCGTGAACGTCTTACTACGGTTCAATGTACTCGTAGTTTAAATAATACTCGTAACAATTAAATATGTTACATATTTTCAGATTATTACTTTTACATCCACGTTTGGTGTAACTCACCACAAAATATATACTAAAATATTTAAAGCTTGTTCTTTATTTTCTTGAGTATAATTTACTAGTCACAAAAGCAATTTTCAATACTAAAATAATAAAAGTACTCATAGCTAAAAGCTCCACTTTGAAATAAGACAATGAGATTTTTCGTTACTTTCTCTAAGTATAAAATTCCTTATTTCAAAGTACCAACGTGTTCTTTCACCTAAAATGAAATCGAGACAAAATATATCTCAAGGCAAAGTGGCTTTTTTAAAAGCACTGATGAGTAATTGAGCTTTTTCGAAACACTCGCTTGAAATGAATGGAAGCATATGAAATCAAATTTGTATTAGGAAACCGGGGACCAATAATGCTACAGCAAGTATTGAAAAACAGTTTTTCCCAGAAACAATGTGCTGAAAACATCACAGTGAAAATAATTAATGTGAAGCGAACCGGATGATTGTTTTAAATCGAAAATTGTTTTTTTATGTGAGCAAAGAAAATTATTATTGAGGTGCTTCCAAGAAAAGTATAATACAGCATACATTTTTAATTTCTTGTTCTTTCATACCTGCTTCCTAGTATTATATATTTATATATTTTTACGTATAAGCATCTTATTTTGAACGTATGAAAACCGCAAATTACCGTTACGTTTTACCAGGTATAAGGTAAGTAGTTTCGTAACATAATTATGTCAAAATATAGTAGGTACATGTGTTTTTTTTTTTTAATAATGCATTCACGAATATTAAAATTTGCTCTTACATTGATATATAAACAGACAGTACTTCATAATCCAGTATATTAGAGGAAAGATTTGAACCACTAAGATATTCCCTTTTTATAACTGCGTCAATCGACAGAGAAGTTGACTGAATCTATGCCTATCCTGACAAAACATATCAGCATTTACAAGATCATATATATGTCAGTTCCCTTGCGCCTTATATTCTAGTTTTGATATGCTTAAATGCAAATCTCTATCTTTTCCCGTTGTTTTAACAACTTAAAACATTTTTTAACAATTATTTAAATATCATTCATATATAAAAAGGGATTTTTTATTTTGAGACACCCAAATTTGGATAAACGCTCAACCAAATATTATTAACGATGCGATTGAATGCTCTAAAAAAGGCAAAATGATTTCTCAATAAGAAGTTGGTTGTGATATTTTATGTTTTGTAGCTCAAAAATGTATTCCACATGATTCATTGATCTATTTGTATACGCTTGTCGATTTCTTTTGAAAATTTATTTCGTTCTTGTTGGATTACTTGTCCCAGATAGGTATTTTCATTTATAACCTCTATTTGTGTTTCTCCATTTGAAATCGGGTCAAAAGTGTGGACAATATGACTTTTAATCATGGCTTTAGTTTTATCCATGTTCATTTTTAGACAAATTTTGTTCGACGCTTCATTGAGGTCGCAGTATATGAACGAGTATATTTTACAACCACTGCAGTAGGCGGGAATGATGGGCGGTTTCAGTACTTGCGGGTTCTCTCGTCCCGTCGCGTATAATAAAAGGCTTAATGTTTTTTCTAGGGAGTGGGCGGGACTAGGGACTCACTTGGGCAGCTGTAGTGCCGCCCTGACGCTCCTAAAGCACGCGCATACCAACTTACATGTCGCACCAATAAAACTGAACCCACAGTGCATTACTGTGGGTTACTATCGTGGGAACAGAAAATAGATCTTATTTAGTTGAGTAGATTCCCTAATGGTAGTTTATGTGGAATAGTTTCTAATATAGCATGAATACGAAAGAATCTTCATTTTCCATCTCATTTTCATTGCATCATATGATATCATTCTTCTTCGTAGTATCAATGCGGTGGATTGGTTTGCAGCAACAATGTCTTGCTTCTCGATCTCCACTCTTCTCGATCCTCTGCAATCCTCCTTAGCTCTTTTCATTACCCTAAATGAAAGATATCATTACCCTTAAGGAAATCCTTCAAACTTGCAAGAACCTTGACTGGCAGATCAGGAAATTCCTAAACAAATTAAAAAGTGGAGTTGGTAGAACAAAGGACAACATCGAGAGGCAGGAGAATGCTTTGGCAGGGAAGTTCACTGTTGTGTGACTGTGGAAACCTGCAGACCATCTCACATCTAAGATTCTGCCCCAAATGCCCAACTAACTGCGCATCCGAAATCTTATTATAGGCAGCAAACGGGTCATCGATGTAGCATGATATTAGTCAAGCAATTTGATCGCTATAACGAAAAAGAAGATTTAATTTTAAAGCTTAATAACAAAAAAAGTCATAGTAAATAAAATAGATTCCCAATATTTATTACCTGTAGGACACTTTGATAATTCATCTATATTTTAATGAAGTTGTTCTTACATTTGATGACTTTCCGCATCCGGAAAATAAACTTTGGAATTCCATCCTTGAACCAAAATCCCGCCGTTTCTGGCAGTAAAGTAAAAACCGCTTCTTGAACTTCCTCGTTGACCGCAATTTTTCGCTTTCTTAAGTCTTTTTTTAATACCGGAAAGAGATGATGATCACTATAGACGACGTCTGGTCTGAGAGAACTTTTCAATGCTATTCAAGAAAAATGCTTCGACCTGATCTAAACAATCCTCACTTCTACCATTTTTGCTCCTATTTTTGGTGAAAAAAATATATTGTTCATCTCTATTTAACCCATTACTACAATTCTTATATATTTCACAGATTTTTTTTTTCGTAAAAATATATTTTAAGCAAAAAAATACATCACTGGTTATAAATTGCTAGCCGATCATAATTTGAATAAGCTCATATCAAGCAGACTCAATTGTCCTTTAGTATTATGTGGGTGTAAGGCAGGTAAAGTTCACTGAACTGTATGAATGACAATATGTCACATGATACGTACGGCATTCTGCCACTTTACCTTTACCTGCCTCCTGCTTGTCAGTGAGAAAATGATCACTGCGCAAGTACTGCCTCTTGAGACGTGTTGGTACTTTACTGCACCCTGCAGCAGTCACTTGAGCTTTCAGGACTATATGTGGTTGACAGGGCGCGTCTTGCTTTTCAGAACAGACAATTTTCCTAAGTCTAAGTCATTGTGACGTGTGACGGTATGAAAAATATGAAAAAATATTTTTACATTCATTTTACATACTAATATCAACTCAATATTACCCTTGCAGACTGGTGCCGAAATACGACGATATTATTATTTTTTGTTCGCTCGTCTAACACGCGTATATAAAAAAGTCTAGATTTAAGGAGTCATAAGAGATGCCGCTCGCAGGCACCATTTTGACCTTTCATATACTCGTACCCACATGTTAAGTGACAGCAGATAGTTCGTAAAATGGCCAACATGTGGTCTAAGCGCGCTGCAAGTGTTGTGGCGCTGTCGAAAGCGGACACGCGTCCGCTACGTCAGAGATATATCATTCATTATTTATGGCCTGGGCAGAAAGTTTGCGTGATTTGTTAATCGGATTTTTTAAAAGAATCAGATGATTACCTTAATGCTTCAGATTGATTTTAAAGAGCGAATCAACTTTAGAGATATTATTTATTTGTCATTTGTTTAAGTTATATATATAATCGTGTCGGAAACAATAGGGTCAGATGCTTTCTGCCCAAAAGTGGGCGACGTCAATAACGTTACTCTCGCCCATCATCAGGTCTTCCTGGGTGTAGCTACTCAGACACAGCGCACACTCCAGAAGTGTGACAGGGTCTGCTCCACGCCGCAGTCACATTCAGTTAATCGATTAAATGTATATGATATTTTGGAGCTCTAACCCAAAGGTGAATAGCATATTTGAGGACAAGGCAAATTTATAATTAAGCTCAGAAGAGTACATCTAATTTTATTATGTATATAATTGATATAATTTTTAAATTATTTCATCATCAGCCTGTGTCCGTCCACTGTTGAACGTAGGCCTCCCGCATGAGTCTCCATCCTCTTCGATCCTCCGCCTTCCGCATCCAGGTCACTCCCGCTATTCTTCTTATATCGTCAGTCCATCTTGTAGGGGTCGGCCAATGCTTCGTTTGCCAGTTCTTGGGCGCCATTCGAGTACTTTTCTTCCCCATCGACCGTCGTCTCTTCGACAGATATGTCCTGCCCATTGCCACTTGAGTGTGCCTATTCGTTGGGTAGCATCCACTACTTGAGTTCTTCTGCGTATTTCCTCGTTTCGGATTCTATCTTTTAGCGACGCTCCGAGCATGGATCTCTCCATAGCACGCTGGGTGACTTTTATTTTATGGGTAAGACTTGCTGTCAGATTCCACGTCTCTGCGCCATAAGTTAATACAGGGAGGATGCATTGGTTAAACGCTTTAGTTTTAAGGCATTGCGGAATTTTCGCTTTAAAATGTACTTTAGTTTTCCAAATGCTGCCCATCCCAGTTGTATGCGCCTGTCGATTTCTTTTGAGAAGTTATTTCGCCCTAGTTGTATTATATAATCGTGTCAGAAGCATCAGGGTCAGATCCTGTCTGCCCAGAAGTGGGCGACGTCGATGGCGTTACTTCTGGCCATCATCAGGTCTTCCTGGGTGCAGCTATTCGGGCACAGCGCACACTCCAGAAGGTTTGACAGGGTCTGCTCCACGCCGCAGTCACATTCAGTCGGTCCGCTGTAAAACTGCCAGGCCCTCATTTGTGTCCTCGTCTTGCATACTCCGGTCCGAAGTCTGTTAAGGGACCTCCATATATTCCACCCTTGGTCATGTCCAGGGGCTAGGTCCTCTTTCGGGGCAATCCAAGTACTCCCCTCAGTTGCGCTTCTCCACATGTTCAGCCGCAGGGTGGCCTCAGGTATCACCAGTTCCGTTGTCGACTGTAGGAAACTTCTTCTTGATTTGAGCCGTGTGGTTATCTTTTGGTACCCAAACATAGGGTGGAGTGCGTCGTGGGTTGCTTTGGTGAGATCCTTCTTGGTAGTAACTTCTCGCCGTATGCTTAGTGGGGCAATGCCCGAGAGTTGATATAGCTTTGATATTGGGGTAGGTTGTAGGCACCCCGTAAGCAAAGAAGGAACCTCCGCGTGGTGCCCCCTGGAAACGGTTCTTTACAATGCCGGCCAATCCTTCTACTACGGAAACAACATCAACACTAGTTGTATTACTTGTCCCAGATAGGTATAGTGGTTTACAACCTCTATTTTTTAAAGTATAATAAAATGAAATATAAGTTTTTATGGTTCAATTCTTGATCACAAACGAATAAAAATCGTTTCGCTGTGTCAACAGTCTACATTCAATTAATGAATAACAATACGGGTTTTTATAATAAACATTTTCAATTCCCGTTCGCAAACAAATGAAAATCAACAAAAAATAATGTAAACGCGCCGGCTGTTTACTTGGCCGACAAAAATTGATAAAAGATATCCGTAAAAACTACATTTGTCAAGCAGTCCATGTCGAAAGGTGGGTTTACTCAGTTTTATTTTTTTAAAACGAAATGTTGGTCTGTAAAAACTGTGGCGCTTCACAAGTTTACATTACAAGAATACTACTCAGAATTGTTGATCTTTTTTAATAAAACATTAAATGAGCCCAATGTTTTGATATCAGCTCGAAAATCCTCGATATCCCATCTTTCGTCTCTCATATTTGTTCTCTCGTCAGACACGCATAAATAAAAGATGTTAGTCTGAATCTATATTTCAAGTCAAAAGCTATGGTGCCCTGTCGCCAATTTGTTTTTTTGACAGGTCCTGTCACTGTCCTGAAATACATCATCAGCTTATATGGTGATGCCGGAATACCAAGTATCCGGCACTGAGGTGAAAAATCAAAGACCGGAGATGAGTTGATTATAATTTATTTAATGCGAGTCCTCCTTTTATACCCTAATTTACAACATTAGTAAGCAGTTAAAAATAATATTAATTCATTTGAATGTCATACGCTGCACATTCTTTGATACAGTTTCTGGACCTTAATCCCTTCAATCCACATATAGTGGCAGATTATTGAGATCTTCCATGCTCCGTATCGATGCGTATCGATGCTTAAGCATTTCTTATAAATATAGTATTTCGTACTCTGCAAATTTCTCGATACTTATTGTTTTAGATAAATGAATTTATAGATAAAAAGTTTGATTATAACAATTACTTTGGAGGCTTAACACAAATAATTATGTTTAAAATAATGTTTTGAACAGTCACAGTATTAATTTCGGGACTGGCTCTTACTACGGGCGGTCAGAGGCCAGTCTTCAGTCTGAGTCTGCCCGGGGTGTGAGTCACATCCTGATGTGTGGACTGGGCAGAATAACGGAAGCTTGTCAAATTTTTAATTAAATATATTTGAATGGGTTTTTCAAAAATTTGTTGTTGCTGCGACTGGTTAATGCACGGTCTGAGTCACTTTCTGCCCGGCCACTGTCAGGTACGCATCATTGCTTTTGTCCCGGGCAGAAAAGTAAAGTTTGTCAGTCTTCTTGTATTTACCTACAATAAATGTCAATATGCTTCTAGCCAAGTTCTTTGCTTAAGCGGCCTTCTCCTCATTTATCCACCACGCGTCCCGATGACGTTCCCAGCAATCTGGAGTCACCGCTTAGTAGACGGGGAATTTCAAGATATGTTCAACATGATGGTATACCTCATCCTTTTTTTACACAAAAATTGGTTCCAGAAAATGTCTCGAATTTTTAATTTTTTCTTATTTAATTCAATGAATCGGTTTAAACATTATAAATATTGCTTTAAAAAGTACCAAGCATCGGGTATTTCTACTTTACTCAAAACTGGTTGTACTTGCATTGGCACTGAACCCAAATTTAAGCTTAAAGAGTTTATACTTATTCAATTTAATTAATCATTATTTGTATACCTATGGGTATGGTCAAATTAAAAAAAAAACAATATTATCAATAAATTAAAAATGATAAAGATTTTCTTTCAAAGCAAAAATTTCACATTAATCCTTAGTCTTTATTACTCTGTGAAACATTCCATTATTCAGTACTATTAAAAATGCAGATTACAATGTAGCTTTACGGTGTCAATTTAAAAGCAATAAATAGTCGAAATACCCGTTACCGATGCATTGAGGGCATTTTAATTGCGGTTTCAATCACGCGATTCCGTAAATAACAACGCCACAACACACATCACAAAACAGAACAAAAGTTGAATCAAACAGATCGCCAAAGTACATATTTCGTTAACGTAAGCATACGTAAAATTGATGAATTATGTAAATTACAAGGATGCTTAGGCGGAAATATGTGATAATTTGAAATGGAGCTTAACTTGTGTAAATACTCGTAAATGTTGTTAGAGAAATTCATTGTTGCTGAAGTGTATTATAGTTAACCAGAAGATGCCTTTTCTTTAAGTCCCCGGTTTTTCACCGTTGACTTCTCCGACGACAGAAGGCCGTCGGAGAAGAATGTACTCGGCGGAACTACGGGAGGTGAAACCGAGATTGATAATGGGAGGACTAAGGCGGCTGACAGAGCTTTATAACGGCAGCTCGTGATGTCCAAATGATCCAGTTAAATAAGTGGACAAATGAGATGAAATGAATTCCCGATGCGAGTATATTTTTTTAATATTACAATAATAAGGTAACTGACAAAGGTCTTAATCTTCTTTTATCCAACTTTCTCTATTTTCTTAGATATGTTCCTATTTTTACTATATTTTATAGTTTTTTTACTTAACTTTACTCCTTAGTATGTTTATTATTATGTTGGGTTAAGTTTATTTTTTATTTTTATGGATTTACACATACAGGAGAATACCGACAGATGGTGATAATTATTGTGAAGTCTCATCTGTCGAATTCTATGACGCTAACCATGGTGTAGATGGCTAAGCGCTGCATCTGGAGTGTTGATCTGCCAACGTCAGACTACAGCCCGAGATTCACGCATCATCCTTATTCTTACAGGAATTTACTATGAATGGGTGGTTTTCACAGGACGACTTTCGTCTACCACCAATTTTAATGAATAGGCTATGACTGACATTTTACGGGTGATGGATCAAATTCACACCAACCGGGGATATTTTAGAGCTTAGAAATCGATTAAAAATATATTTTTTATCTCCGTCGGGGATTGAACCCACGACTTTTGGCTTGTAAAGCAAACACTTTGACCATTGAGCTATATCCGCCGGCTTAAACTTAAATTGAAATCGTGGTATCCCAGTAAGCAAGTTGCGTGGAAAAACTTGGTAGGGATTTTAAAAATAATATATGAAATGGATTTAAAAATGGATTATCAAAATATAATTAATGTTAATGTTTACATTTTGGAACTGAGTAACATAAATAATCTGATTATTAAAAGATACTCGTTTTAAAAAATATTTTTGATTATATTTACAAGCAACTGAAAACGATTTTTAGATTTTTTTTTTATTTATTGGTTCTACTTTTTACTGTTGTATATAACCGCTGCTTAAATTTTTATAAAAATAAAATAATAATCATGTGCCTATATAAAAGGCTAAAAAAGTGCTTATTTATAAAAAAGGCTAAATAAACGCCCACTAAGAGGGTTGTTCACTGGCATTTGCTTGCTTATGAACTATGTGTGTTTTCAAATCGGGTCATTTACCAAGGTTTTTATTTCGTGTCCATAAAAATCGATTTTCAAAGTATAAGTTCATGCTATTTCAATCTGGCAACATTGTCATAGAATACTGAGTTATAAAAATATATAATGAAGGCATTTTTTTGGGTATATTTAAGAATTTTAAGCATTTAAAAAAATACTTACATTACAGTTTATAATCGGTTGTTCGAAAATTAACTAAAAACGAACGTTTTAACCTAAGCATTTTATATCAATTTGAACGAGAGGATTCAATAAATTTGATTATTTAGCCATCTCACTATTTTCTATTCGTCGGCTTGCATCAATTACTGTCTTAATTTTATATTCGACAGCATTGATTCTCCTTTAAGAACGCGGTGCATCTTCAACGTGAAAATGCAAGTTTTCACTTTTCATTTATGAAAGGATACTTATTAACATCCTCATCTCTTTAAAAGGTGTTTATTCAGTCCATGGTGGCGGGATGACGAGCAGGTTAGCAAAACAAAGACTTTTTCTGAAGCACATTGACATATATATTTCGATAAATTTACAATACTTATGGCCCGGACCTAGTCACAGTATTCAGATAGGGTCAAAATACGACCTGTTTCGCGGTTGGTATACGACTCACTGCCATGGTCTGTCACACAGCGCCCCAGTGGCGATTTGCGTTATTAGTCCAAACATGTACAACAAGCGAACAGAAATCAGAGACGAAAGATTGTATATCGAGGTTTTCGGTACCAGTCAGCAAGGCCTATATCATGCTGATGTCAATATTATATAAAACAACTGCTTAGAATCAATTGAACTTTTTCGCACGTATTCCTTGTTACAAAAGACATTGAAATATAGAATAGCTTACGCGTAAAGTTTACTTTAAAAAAATATAATGCATTTCTCTCTTATAAAAGGCTGGCATTACTTTCAGAACGATTTATTAGTAATTCATGAACAATAAAAGCTATTCATATTTTTACTCTTTGTATTCCAATGCATACCTAGCATTACTATTTTTAAAACAACATTGAATAGATTATTAAAATATAGCAACACTTGATATTTACTTACACAGGCTTAAACCCCTTTTTTAATCCCTGTAAACTCCACGTATCCTTCCTTCCTACTTATCTGTAAACTTCTTTTAAATCTGGTAACCCGGTGTGTTTATACATGTTAGAACTAATGAAACTACAGCCTTCCAGCAAATTATTTAACAATGCCCATTAGTTCATGTTTTTGTTGTCGCTGGGTTGAAAAGATTGGCCGGAAGAGGAAGTCCGAGATTCCGTTTCCAGGGGGCACCGCGTGGAGGTTCTTTTCATGCTCTCCCGATGTTGCCAGATATTGGGAATAAATAATTTGACGTCGCTGACACGAAGAAGAGAAGATTAGTTCATGTTAAATAAAGGTACAAAATATTTGTCCACAAATAAAGCAGTTCTTAAGCATTGATTGATAAATAAAATACATTCTAGATAAATATATATTCAGACTGTTACAGTGACTTTGAAATATGAAAAGTTGCAAAAAATCTAATTTTCTTTTTTCACTTGTGATCCTTATAAAAAAGGCTTCAGTAAAGCTTAATATGCATGCACATACGCTTGAAAAAAAGCACAATTAAGCTTTTTGCGTGTAATCTGAATAATGCATACAAATGTGACAAACTTTTCATTCGCATTTCACCCTCGTGTTTTACCTTTGCAGCGGTGTCGCGATTTTCAGGACTGAAATATTTATATGGACTTTTTCAGTGGCCCGCATATGCCTAGTCATAATCTGTCCCTGAGGTACGAAAGCCTCCCTCGGGTCCCATTGATTTAAAGCAAAAGTTTTAACCTTCTTTGCCCCGGTCGGAAAAGTTATATATATAATATCTGACGACACCCCCCTTCGGCTAAAAGGTCTCACAGAAAGATATATTATGTAGGGAACATTTCACTTTATATGACCCTCCTACCGTGCCTTTTTACGAGTCGCAAAATATTTTATTTATTAATGAATTTGATATTGGCTGCTGACATATATTTTAGAGTATCTCGTATAGACGAAACTTTCAGCTCATCAGTCATTGAGAAAATAACTCAACGGAATACTCTGTAAAGTTTTGCTGAAATATGTTACTTTTATTTACGAATATTCAAATTTATTCAGTGTCTTTAGTATTTGTTTGCTGAACATTGGGTTTGAAAAAGTTTTAATTTAGCAAGTATGTGAAATTAGTAATAAGTATGTTACAATGCCATTAAAACTTATAACTAACTGTATTTTCAGAAACGAAGAAAATGGACACATAAACATTTACATTTTTTTTGTACAGTTTTGTTGAGAATCGTCGTTTTAAAGCTTAAACGAGAAACTTTTATCATATGAACAAAGATGTAAGGTTGGTTCACTTCTACATTTTTTTCATTTTCACTATGCTCACTGCTTTCCTTAAATCAAACAATTAATTCCTCCTGCACTTTTATATCAATCCTTTGCTGCTTATCCTTATTATTACAGGAATTTACTATGAATGGGTGGTCTTAAAAAGACGACTTTCATCTACCACCATTTTTATTTATTGGCTATGACTGGCATTTTACGGGTGAGGGATCAAATTCACATTTTTATATTTGTATGGGGGTATTTTAGAACTCAGAAATCATTTTTTTTTTCTTCGGGTATCGAATCCACGACCTTTGGCTGCTTGCAAAGTAAGCGTTTGGACCATTGAGCTATACCCACCGGCACCTAGGAACATATATGGTCCCCAACAACATTCAAATAAAAGCTCGGGTACTTAAGTCTACAGCAGCTATAGTAAATAACCGATGCATATTTTGGATGGTTAACAATTTTTAAGAAGGTCGTATGACATGTCCTATGTTATCAATGCAGCCGTAGAATTGGCTCTAATGGGTCTAACAAATATCAATTCAGTATTTTAATAAGTATTTAAAACATTATTTTTTTTCGTTAGACCAAAACATTTAATCTTACTCTGTTCAGAATTCTTAAGACTTATAATGATAATTTACTTCTTACCACATTGTATACTGCTGATTTAATTGCAAATAATTTAAATACTCAATACTCAATAATCTTGCTCTAAATATCAAGCATGTAATTCAGAGATACGGCATCTTATCGGCAATATGGCTATAACCTTCTCAAAATCGAATAGATCTCTCAATTACAATTATCGGCAGAGAAACACAGGTTAGGAAACATGATTCCATGAATAATTATTAAACGATGTAACTTGTAGGTAACAGGTTTGCCAAAATAACTGCTAACCGGCAGCCTGATGGACCTGCAAAATTCAGTTTCTCCAAATAGTTTCAATTCAGTCAAATATATTTATAGCACGGCCTCTCGCCATTTTGACCTTTATCAATGAAATCGAATTATTTTGTGAAATCGTCTTATGTCGATAGTTCATCTATTGGTTTGACCGAACTACGAGGTTCTTATTTTGTACTATTGCTGATTTTTTACGAGGTATTTTAAGTTTTTTTTATTTTTACGAAACCCGTATTTTAATTGCTTAATATTTTTAATATAACCACATACAGAAGAATACCAACAGATTATCACGACGGTCGCTGCTCTTCGGAACTTAGAGAACTAATTCCTTATTCACCTACGCACAACAGACTAGCTCGCCTTACACTTGCCAAACGTCCATACACGGTTAATGTGTGTTGAACAAGAACTGGCAGTTTCCAAAGTTCCTTCTTAAATACCATCTGTATGCTTTGGAACGGTCTTCCATCGTCTGTGTTTCCTCCTTCCTACAATCTGGATCTCTTCAAGAAACAGATACATTTACAGTTGCAATCTTCCCAAACCACACACAATCACGAACACAAAGCACGCTGAGCATCATAGAGTGCATTGGTCTTGACCGATTTTGCTTCCTGGATATTATTACATAAAAAATATGTTTTTTTTTATGTAAGCACATACAGGAGAATACCTTCAGATGGTAATAGTAAATCTGAAGGCTCATCTGTGGAATGCTATGACGCTTACGATGGTGTATATGACTAAACGCTGCATATGGAGTGTTGATCCGCCAACGTAATACGTCAGACTATAGCTCGAGATTCACGCATCATCCTTTAATATTACAGGAATTTACTATGAATGGGTGGTCTTCACGGGACGACTTTCGTCTACCACCAATTTAAATTAATAGGCTATGACTGGCATTTTACGGGTGATGGATCAAATTCACACCAACCGGGGGTATTTTAGAGCTCATAAATCGATTAAAAATCCTTTTTTTTTTTAATCTCCGTCGGGGATCGAACCCACGACCTTTGGCTTACAAAGCAAACGCTTTGACCGTTGAGCTATGACCGCCGGCAATACTGGTGATAGTGATTCAGAAGTTTTATCATCTGCGGATTGTTTGACGCTTACCATTCTACGTATAGATTAGCGCTGCATGCGGAGTGTTGATTCGACAATGTCATAAACGACGGTCCTACATTCACGCATCATCTTCTTCTTCTTCTTTATCCTAGCCATTTCCCATCATCTGGGGTCGGCTCTCCTTGTGCACGTTGGCCATGTATGTCCTGCGTTGCATTCTCGGTCAAACCCAGGGTTTTCAGATCCTTGTTTACAGTTGCAGTTCAGGTTGCCTGCGGTCTTCCAGGTCTTCCTACATTCACGCATCATCATTTTGCCAATTTCAAAACAAATCATAAAAAAATATCCTGAAAAGTTCGATATGTTGTACGAAAAATTCGCGTGATTCCCCTCCAATAAGTTCCCAAGTGATATTTAACCTCAAGTTTATCGCAGCGATAGAAAAGACACGGAGAGGCGGCGAGGGCGAAAGTGTGGCGAGCCAAAAGGTTTCTTATTTATTGTTTGGCCCGTTGGCTGCAATATACCGGAAACCAAAAGTTAATCAAAATCATAAAGTACCGACGAAACGACTCTCGGTACAAGTTACCACTCACTAGTGAGGGTTCGAGAAACCTTTGGTAATAAAATGACGAGTTTAGGACACAATTTTTGGACCTAAAGAAGTTATCAGATATTAGCAAATAATTTCAAATATTTTTCACTATTGATTTCATTACATATTAATCTTTTTACTCAATAGTTTGACAACACATAAACATTCTGTCAATATGTGTGTATTAACGTTAGAACTAAAACATGTAGATTTTCTGTTTAGAGTTTGCCCATTTCTGACGATGGACTCGAAGAAGTCCAAAACATGTGACATCAGCATGATATAGCCCTTGCTGACTGGTACTGAAAACCTCGATACACTATCTTCCGGTCCGGTCACGGGTGTGACGTTAGTTATATAGATCTCCACTGCGGCGCTGTGCGACAGTCCATCACGAGCGTGCTCAGTCATGTACCGACGTCGGCGAGATCTTATTGTATTGTGGGCCGGCCTGAATGCTGTGACTAGGTGAGGGCCATAAGCTTGTAAAGTTATCGAAATATATATGTCAATGTGCTTCAGAAAAAGTATTAGTGTTGTTAATCTGCTCCTCATCCTGAAATCATTAATCACTTATAAATCAAAGAGAATATTTTTAAAACGGTATATCAAAGACACGGCATTGTTCCGTCCCGGACAGACAACCGAATTTTGTCAGTTTTATATTTAAAATAAATTTCAATGTGCTTATCGAAGAGATCTTAATTTTGTGACCTGCTCCTCATCCATTCATCCACACAACCCGATGACGATCCCATCAAAACACAGTCACTTTTCTTAGACGGGGCATGTCAAAATATAATTACTTTTACCTTGTTTCGTAATGGAATAATTACAATAAACTTTAAGTTGCCTTTTTTGCAATCTCTGAAGTTTTACAAGGCCGTCGGGGACTATACATATAGTGTTATCTGCGAAACTGCAGATAGCATTACTGTCATGGGATAAGGCGTAGACTATGGCGGCTGACAGAACTTTGTGGCAGCAAAATTCTGTAAAACAAAAGATAAAAAATCCTTTTAAAAGTCACGTGAATACTCGTAAATGTCCTTGTTATTTATTATTAATTTGCCTGTATCTTTTTTTGGTTTTATACCTGAAACTGCGAAAATACTTCCATCGTTAACAGAGTCATGTACTTGCCTTGTACTTGTACCTAATGTGGGTCATCGAAGACATCTCGTCTAATTAGGGTGTACTCAGAACATAGGGTACTTAATTGGGACAAGAAAATAAAACAGGAAACTGTCCCTTAAATCGTAAATGAGTGATCACCTCACTCGTTTCCGGATTTAATGATTTACTTCGTTACTACTATTAGTATATTATCAAATAAAATAAAAATAATTATTTATTTTCCTTACCTCCGACGTCATTAAAATTCAAACTAATTATCTATTAAAATTATTTTATTTTATTTTAACGACTCGGCATCATTATTATTATAATTATTAATATTTTAATAATTATGATTAAAGACGAACAGAAAAAAACCATAAAAAAAATGTTGTTCTTAAAAGTAAGATAAAGAAAGGATAGACATAAAATTCTTAACGAAAATTTGTGATTAGTCTTCTTCATTACACCTACACTGATGCGCCATTTTATCAACATATTTTTGTCAGTTACCATGGTCCTCGCCTCATCCGATGTCAGCTATGCCTCTCGCAGATTCGCCGAGTACATTATATATATAGTTCCCTACGTCTTTTAAAGATGGCCCCGGGTCATGAATTGAAAGCAGCATTAGTTTATGCTTCATTGCGGTATCTGATTATTTTTTTAGATAATCACATACAAGAGAATACAGACAGATGGTGATAGTAATTCTGAAGTCTCATCTGTAGAATTCTATGAAGCTAACTATGGTGTATATGGGCTAAACGCTGCATGTGGAGTGTTGATCCGCCAACGTCATAGACTACAGTCCGAGTTTCACGCATCATCCTTTAATTATTGCAAGATTTTTCTATGAATGGGTTGTCTTCACGGGATGGCTTTCGTCTACCATCAATTTTAATTAATAGGGCTTAATTAAACTGGCAGCTTACGAGATAGCTCAATGGTCAAAGCGTTTGCTTTGCAAGCCAAAGTTTGAGGGTTCAATCCCCGACGGAGATTAAAAAAAAAGGATTTCGAATTGATTTATGAGCTCTTGAATACTCCCGGTTGAATTTGACCCATCACCCATAAAATGCCAGTCATAGCCTATTAATTAAAATTGGTGGTAGACGAAAGTCATCCCGTGAAGATCGCCCATTCATAGTAAATTCCTGTAATAATAAGCATAATGCGTGAATCTCGGGCTGTAGTCTTTGTCGTTGGCGGATCAACGCTCCACATACATGCAGATAGACTTCAGAATTACTATCACCATCTGTCGGTATTCTCCTGCACGTTTTAACATTAAAAAGTTACTTTAGATAAATAAATGTAAATGAATCCAAGATGACTCTGATGACAGTCGTTCGTCTTAACCGTTTGGCCATCACTCTGCTCTAGAGATAAATTATTAATTTTGGCCGGAGTTAATTATGAATAAAGATTTAATTAACTTTCAGACAGTTCTGAAAATTTCATACACTAAACCATTATAAAACACTGTTGGTGAAAGGAAAACCTTCTCCGGGTTGTCGAGACGTTCGAGGCATATTTAATAACATTGTTTATGTGATCTTAAGACTTTTACTTTCCAAGTTTTGAAGTAGGCTTACCCGGATAAGTAAATAGCGGACTTTAACGCCAAACAAAAAGATTACAGGAAAATTAAATTAAAACATTTTGGGTAGTTAGAAGCTTAACTCTGGTTTAATAGTTTGATGACTGATAGATAAGACTCGGTATCGAAATATTGTTATATAATTGATAAAAAAACAACACTTTAAATAATAGAGTATCTCTAACAATTACATTAAAGTTATCAACTGACAATACTTGGTGAAACTGCAAAATTATAATTTTCAATTCATTTTAAATAGAAAAAAAATAGTTTTGATTCAAATTTATTTTAAGCTATTACATGTTTCGGCCTCCTTGGAGACCATCTTTAATAATTTAAATATGGCGACTATGTAGAAAAATAGGTAAAAGTCTGAACTTTCCAAAAATGTACGCATTCATGGAATTAAATATGTTTTACGCTGTGAATACCACTGGGAACCTTATTTTACGGATAACCCTCGTATTTGAATCGACTCTCAGTTTAGATTTAAGCCATTGCTGAGGATGAACCTCCCTGGGTTTGAAACATACGCGTAGTTGTCACTGCATACATATTTATGATAATGCTTTATTTTAAGAGTCTCCGTTGTTAAATTTTCAGGATATATGAAAGAATTTTTTGTTGTGAAAACACGGAACCCCGAGTGTTTAATAGAGGTTGAAGAAAAGGTTACCATAATGAATGCTCTCCTGGGCCATTTGTAGGACATGTTCCAACCAAGTCCACTTTCGTTTCTTGACGTAGCACTTATTGACGTGGAAATACACGAACTCTGTGGACTTTCATCTCACGCAAGCAAACAAAACAAGTAAACATATACAGGTGAATACCGTCAGATGATGATAGTAATTCTGAAGTTGTATCTGTGGAATTATATGACGCTTACCATGATGCATATGGCTGAGTGCTGCTTGTGGAGTGTTGATCCGCCAACGTCATAGACTACAGCCCGAGATTCACGCATCATCCTTATTATTTACTATGAATGGGTGGTCTTCACGGGACGACTTTCGTCTACCACCAATTTTAATTAATAGGCTATGACTGTCATTTCACGGGTGAGGAATCTAGTTCACACCAACAGGGGTATTTTGCAGCTCAGTAATCGATTAAAAATCTTTTATTTTATATTTTCAATGTTTTGAGCATTCACTTTGAGATCCATATTAAATTATAAATATTTATTTATTTATTTACCTTGTTTTCACATGGATCACGTAACAAAAGTTCTCTATTTGCAGTTTCTCAGTAATCGATTAAAAATAACCTTTATTTTAATCTGTAACACATTTTTGGGATCAAACCCACATGAAAGGAGGGAGGTAGGTAGTGTTGCAAGGATGAAGGAAGAGATAAATACATAAAAAGTGGCTTAGGTATAAATTTATTTTTATTTTTTATTTTTAATATTATTCTTATATGTCGTATATATAATTTTTATACTTATTTATTTATTTAACGGAAACAATTTTAAAATTGGTGAATTAATTAAGGTATTTAGTTGGTTATTAATTATATCTTCTTTCTTATTAATGGCTTTATAAATTTCTAAGTATTCTAAATTATTTAATTTAACGGTTTTATTTTCTACATGTAATATGTTTAATACTTTTTCTAAGTTGTACGAATGATTATTTTCTATAAGGTGGTTTGCGAATTCAGAAAAAATTAGTGCTTTTAGGCACCTTAAATGAATTCAAAAAAATTTTCTTGACGTTCTACCAATATAAAAGATTCACAATCTTGGCAATTTAATTTATATATTCCAGAATTAGCTTTATTATTTATAAGTGGCATCCTAGTTTATTATCTGTATAAAACGCTGGCTTTATCTCATTTGGGAGTAATTTAATTATTTTAGGGGTAAAGTTATTAACGTGTAGAATTCGTCTCCACATTCTATCATCTTTAATATTTTCTTTAGGATACAAGACCTATCATAATCTTAACAAAAAAAAAGAAGAAAAAAAAAAATGGTAATGTTTTTGGTCTATATCGATTCAATTTTCGTTATGAACGCCGATTTTCATAATGTTCTTATTTACTGCATATTGAATTGACATTCATTATTCACGATTATTTCATCTGTCATGTCAAACGGCTTGCTTATCGTTGTAAAGTATCGTATCGGCTGTCAGACCATTAAGTTAAGTGACTGTAAACGTCCAGAGTAATCCGTTCGCGTCTGTTCACGAACATTAATCGATGGATTCGTTATTCGCTAATGATTGGATATAAAACGGCACTGATTATGTAGCCGAACCTTTACGTTCCTGTAATAAAATACTGTTTACGCTTGAAACGTAGCACCTGAAAAATAATTAAAGTTTGCTTAAATAATGATGAAAATTTACTTGAAAAAATATATTCATGAAAAAAAAACTGAAAAAACGATCACTTCAACGTGTCATTTACGTATCATTGATAAATTACGTATATTTGAAAAAAAAAGTGTTTTTTAAGTTATATTAAATTACTAATGAAAATTGATAGATTTACTGAAATATCCATTTATAAATATATATTTATACATATTTACATTAAGTTTTGCATTACAAAAACTGAAATAAATGTAAGTACTCCGTTCGATAAACTATAAGTTCTTTTTAAACTCAGATAGTACAATAAGTAAAACCATTTTTGATTAAAAGTATATTTGTTTGAAATAAACAGTTGGTTTCACGTTCAAAAGTACATAAATATGCGTTTGAATGATTATTTATAAAAGTATTTATAAAATTTAAATGAAATAATATAATGTTATTTTTTAATTCATCGGGTGTCACATTATGTAGTGGTCCAACGTAAATGTAATAAAAAGTCAAATTAATAAGAATTGCATACCTTCGTTTTAAAATGGATCACACTGAGCACTTTTTCACTTGATGAAAGACTGCAGTTTTGCGATCTATGAAAGCATCATCAGCTCCAACGTGCACAAACGTACTTTCATAGATCGAGTGAAACAGTGCTTAGTGTGATCCATGATAGAACGATGTATAAAAACATATTTTTTTAATAATTAAAATGGATCTCAAAGTGAATGCTAAAGCTTTAATACATCAAATTATGGTTTAAAAAAATCATATATCAATTTTGTTGTAATCTGTATTGGGATGCTTAGCATTAATTATTCCTTATAAGTAAAAATATACAAATGAGGGAATAGAAGTATAACATTGTTTGTGTACGACGATAGAAGAATAAACTGATTTCGTCGTTATGCAATAAGTCGCCTAAGAAATTCCCTTTGAGACGTTTTAATCTGAAACGAAGCGATAGGTTTACTTTAGTTTGTTTTCAGTGTAATCTGTAAGTCAGATGGCTGTAATTTAAATTAGTTTAACTCTGGGAAAGGCGACAATTCATGGACGTTTCCAATTTGATGACCATTTTTAACTATTAAAATATTTTTCTAATAATTCAATTTTTCCAGTTGTCGTTTTTAAAAGAACATGCAAATCACAAACACAATCTTGTTTTGCCAATTTTACTCATTTGCATATTAAAACGATTACAAAGGCTTTGAAAATATGAACTTATAACATGGATAATAAAAAGCAAATGTTTATTTTATTATTATATGGATTCTTTTTTATTTTCACTTACCAAATAAATAGACTGTCGATAATAAAATAACACTAATTATTAAGCTTAATGTTGACTGATTTAATCTTAATAAAATAATAATATAGATATTCTGAATATAAACTACAGAGACATTTATTGGTATATGATGTTAACAATGGTATTAATACATCAGGTTTCACGTATCTGTCCAGGCAGATAATGGTCGTGTGAACAACGCGGTGTATAGGACGGAGCCAAGATGCAACGCTCGAGGTTCGAATCCCGCTTCTGCCGTATTTCTTCTGAATTAATTGATGCGTAGAATTTGATGTAAAATTATATGTGTATTTAATTATTGAAAAAATGAATAATTTGCCAAAAAACTATGATTATACTCTAATGCTTCCAGTTTTACCGCAGATATGAATGTATTTTTATTTGATTAAATAATACTTTCTTGACATCAAGTTTAGTGGATTCTTAATGTGATGTGGTTTTTTTAAATGAGGTTTCCTGCTGCAAGACAAACTTAACAATTTTCTTATATTTTCCTTTACAAAGTGGAATAAATATTTCATCAGGTAATATTGTATTTTCCCTAGTCTTAGATTATTATTGAATAAGTTTTCATAGTAATACACTAGGATTAGAAAAACTCCTATCACCTCATTTTTTTTCTTCTAAACATAATTAAAACCAAATATAAATGTTAACGCAACCAAATGTCACGTGTAACATGAGCTTAACTCTTGTTTTCGCTTACGTTAAAATAAAAAATAATAACTTTTATATTTTATATGCTATATATTAAAATATTTGTTATTAAGTTTGAATCCACAGAGTATGCTGGTAGTGAGATGCAACACATTCTATTTTATAATTACTGGCAGTCATAGCTTAGTGGTCAAAGTGTTTGCTTGCCAAACCTAAGGTTGACAGTTCGATCCCCGTAGAAGATAAAAAAAATCAATTTGAATCAATTCTTAAGCTATAAATACCCCTGGTTAGTGCGAATTTGATCCCTCACCCGTAAAATTCCAGTCATCAAAACAGACTATAATTACAAAATTGGTGGGAGAAAAAATTCGTCCCGTGAAGACCATCCATTCGAAGTGAATTCCTGTAGTAATAAGGATGATGTTTGAATGTTGGGCCATGCCGCGCTTAGCCATATGTAGAATGAAATTTCAGAATAACTATAACCATCTTTTGGTATTCTCCCATTCGTTTTACATAAAAAAAATATTAATCTTCGTTCGTATAAGGAAGTTCGGAAGGTATGCTGGTTGCAGGAGGCCAACACTCTTTGACTGTCAGCATTTAAAGTTGTTTGCCTTTTTTTAAGGTTAATGAGTAATACATCTTACATCCTACTTTATTACTGTCATGTTTTTAATTTTCGATCCGCCGCTGGATCGGAATAATATCGTGTCTTCTGCTTATCTGGAATGTGGTCAAATTTATCACTTTAAATCTAATTCGGATAAGGCAACCAGCCTCCTTTTGTTTCTGTCAATATTAGTTTATTCTCGTTATTCAGCTGTGAGATGGGGCATTGCACGGAGGGTAATTATTTGTCGTCCCTCACCAAAACCTCAGCCTATTGATAAATATTCAGTGCTGAAACTCTCCCCTGAAGCCTGCTGAAATTTGCTTTAGACGTTTCAGATATATTTCAGGATAGTGTTAATCTATTAGCGGCTAACACACCGTATACATTTATGTTTAATGTTGTATTTTAAACAAATATATGTATCTTATTAACAATAAAGGCTAATTTAACGCTATATATTTAGTATCTGAAAAAGTTTTAGACCATTTCTTTATATATATGAATTTTTTTTTAATTTTTATTAGAATATTATTTTATTATTTCAATATTCTAATCTACTTTTATAGATCATTGACTATATTACAATATTATTATTACTTAAATATACATGTACTATACATAAAATTCTTTTTTCAACGTGTCAATCCAAGAACAAAAATAATGGTTATTTTGTAAAAAAATTAAAAAAAAATCATATAATAATGTCTCCTTGAGACAATATCAAGAAGGTAAAATTATCCATCAGTAACACAGGTTTTTATTTTATAACATTGGTATATATTATATACCAATGTTATAAAATATAATATAATAAAGTATATATTATAACATTGGTTATAAAGTCGGAACTATAAGTAGTCGTTTCTCATCCATTCAGTCTTTAGTTTGGTTCGAGACCCGAGTGGTACTTATAAAATAAATAGACTGTCAGTAATAATATTAAGCTTGTGAATAAATGAAGACTGATAAAATAATAATAAAAATATACACTTTGAATATATTATAACATCTATCGTACGATGATAACAATGATAAATACTAGTTTCAACAAGTCATTTGTATAGCAATGGCGCAGTTCGCCGAGCGGTATGAATACCTGTAAGTAATCAAAATAAAATATAAATTAGACAAGGAGAGTTACAACTTGATTCACGTCGAGTTACTAATTATTATTACTATTACCCATAGAAATTACGCCGGGGTGTTTGTGTACTATGTACACTTCATCAATTTTTTACTTATGAACAATTAAATACACATAGTATATAACGATATGCATATACAGTTACTGTAAATGATCTACGCAAATACAAGATCTAATGTAATTTTATAATTAATATTTAAAATGGACTTCCAAGTGATTGCAAAAGAATACCGTCCTCGTAATATGCCGTTTTTTTTTTTCAAATTATTGCTACGCATTTTACTTTCATCCATTATATAATTATGCAATCTTTTTCAAGTAATTATAGTGCATTTAAGTTTTTATTTATATTTATTGAATATATCACGCATTTGTTCCGTCCAAACAAGAAAACATTTATCTTCTCCTACAAAAGAACTCTTCAGCTGACCGGGTATTTTTTTATTCGAGATTGTTAGCCTCATCAAATCGTAAAGGTTTTATCATCGTCTTTTACAGTATACCAAGCTTAAATCTCACAAACTTAGGGCATATGAAAAGTAAGGTCTACAAGGCCTACGCATCCACACGTGCTTTGCTACGCTAAATTTGCAGCACTGTCGTGTTTGTTGATTTTTCCTCCACTACCTTAAAAAAAATATCGTTAGCACGCTCAGTATCGGTGCAGCAGCCATTTGCGATAAACATCCTAATTGTTGCTCCTTCCAAGTGCGATCTGCGGTCTATCATTAAATTTTTGCATGCAAAGAAGGTTGTTCCGATTGGAATACATCGTAAATTGGAAGTCGAGTATGATCTAAGTGGTGCAAAGAATTTTCAAAACCATGAATAATATGAATGAAATTCGATAAACCACACATTTTCAGTATAGACATCGCTTAAAGTGACTATCATTTCTTTCAAACCCTCAAAAAACAATTTGAAATGCAAAAAAATGCGGACGACGAAGAAGATCAAGAAGCGGGTTTTACTTTTAGATACGGAAAACGATGGGAAGCTGATAAAGAAAGAATACAAAACTTTGTCTCTCTGTTGCGGAAGGTCACCAAGCATGAAGGTGATTACATCAAAAATAGCTGAATGTCCGAGATTCTTAATCACAAAATATACATGGTGCTACCAAGGGATTAAGCCACGACCAAGAAAATCAGACCCAAATGCAACCGACTCAAACCTCGACCATCCCTCAAACAAGGCCTGCGTCAGACTGCAGAGGCCACGTAGGGAATCGTAGTACCCTCCTCGACCACTATATTGTGAGTTGCGTTAAGGGACACGCAGTTCTTAATCTCAACAGTGGCGTTATTTGATTCGCTTTTCGTTGAATCATTGTTACAATGCCGATCGATGCACATGCAACAGCTAGTAGCAATATTTACAATAAATCTTATATATAATGAAAAAAAAAATCCGATTTTTCTTTTCATGTGCCCCTCTTAGATGCAAAATCGGTTCAAGTTTGGTGAAACCCCGAGGCTTAGGTTAGAGAAAGGCAATAACTTCTTATTGCGACTCTGTGCCGTCGACCGCGGGAACGGCAAGCCGGGCTAATGGGTGCCTTAAAACGGTAATAACGTCCCTTAAAACAGTCGTAACGCCACTTTAATCCGACTCTCAAGAAGGGTTTGAACCCGTGACCTCCGATTCAGATATGACGCAGGACGAACTCAGACCCTCAGAAAATACTTAAGAGATTGTTTATGTCTTGTACGACTCGTATAAAATAATCAAACAGGCGTTTGTATAAAGAAACTAGCTTTAACAGTATTATATTTTCAGATTAATAGTTTTTGTGTAGACTGGGAAGAACCTTTTAAATAAATTTTAAAATATATAGATCATTAGTAATTAAATACACACATACATCAAATTTTATACGGATCAATTCATTCAGAAAAAAATGCGGGATTCGAGCCACGAGCCTTGCACCATTGCTCTATTTTACACATCGCGCTATCCACACGACCATTCTCTGCATGGGCAGATACGCGAAACCTGATGTTTATATATATATATATATATATATACCATTGTTAGCATCATATAACGACATATGTCGCTGTAGTGTATATATTCAGAGTATGTATATTATGATTCAATCAGTCAACATTTATTCACAAGCTTTTTATATTATTAGTTACCGACAGTCTATTTATTTAGTAAGTACCACTCGGGTCTCGAACCGAACTATAAACTGAATGGACGAAAACAACTTCTTGTAAATCCTACGCGGACATTACAACCAGTCATTTACCTGTGTTACTGATAAACCTAATAACCTTTTTCGTATTGTCTCAAAATTTCAATATTAAATGAATTTTTTAATTTTTATTACAATATTTTTCAATATTCTAATCTTATTTTATAGATCATTGACTATATTTCAATATTATTAGTAGTATTAATATATTAGAGATCTTTGTTATTTTCATTTGTTTTTAAAAGACACTCCAGCGTTCCCAAGGTATTTAACGAGTTTCTTCTGCAGACTACTGCTCTCAGTGACCTGAAGTGATAACTGAAACTCTCAATAATATGACCATTCATTCCTAAAGGGCGGCTCACCTTGACTGTATGGGTCAGCTAAGAGAAAGAAGGATGTTTTGTTATTTAAACCACGAACCCTGTTAACATTATATTTATTTATTTATAAAACGTTGACCGCTCGGCCATTTGCACTGCTCATCGATCCGAGAAATTAACACTTGTTATATTATTATTACTTATTATTTATAGGTGGCGCTTATGCACTCGCTCTGAAGGGCGTACGTGACTTAAGTCACGCTGGATTATCATATTCAAAGAGTCTTTGTTCGAAGATTCCCTTGCGTAAATTATTACTTTCTAATCGAAAAGTAATATCCCGGATGGTGACCCGTCGATTGCAGTAACTCTTGCAAAAAGTTGCGTTGCGTATTAATTGCATCGAAGGGCGCAAGTGACTTAACTAACCCTACAGTATCATATTAATAGAGTTTTTGTTCGAACACTTCCTTAAAAAATTCTAACTGACTTATCTTCAAGTAATATCCCGGATGGTGATCCGTCGATGGCAGTAACTCTTGCAACAGCTTGCGTTGTGTATTATTTGCTTCGAAGTGCGTACGTGACTTCACCTACGCTAGATAATCATATTCTAAGAGTCTTTGTGCGATGATTCTCTTCATAAATTCTTACGGTCTAATCTTAAAGTAATATCCCAGATGGTGATTCTTCGATGGCAGTTACTCTTGCAACAGGTTGCGTTGCGTATCATCGGCTCCATTGCACTTGCTCTTTGAGGGAAGAAATCGCCCGAATTATTGGTATAGGAGAAACCCAGGGCCGGAGTAATAAAGTCGTGATATAAAACGGCATAACCCCCGGTGACCGTAAACTTTATGGGGGGCCGTATTCTCGAGCAGCCTCGGGCACCGAATACAATAGGGCAGCAATCGAAACATTGCGGCTCGCGGTCCGAATCTGGTCTCCAAAGTTATTTTCAAGCAAATTAATTGTTATGCGATAAAAGAAAGAGTTTACTTCTTTTAGTTTTTTTTTTTAATATTTTTTTAACACATGCAAGAGAATACCAACAGATGGTGATAGTGTTTCTGAAGTCCAGTCTTTGGATTCTATAGTGATTATTATGTTACATATGGTTAAGAGCTGCATGTGCAGTTTGATCCATCAACGTCAAGACGACAGCCGAACATTCACGGATCACTAATCAATTATTGCATGAAATCACTGCGAATGGGTGATGTCCACGAAACGACTTTCGTCTATCTCCAATTTTAGTTAATAGGCTATGACTGGCCTTTTACGGAGGAGGGGTTAAATTCATACCAACTATTTTAGAACTTATAAATCGATTATTATTTTTTTATTTCCGTTTGGTATCGAACAC
Organism: Glossosoma conforme; assembly: GCA_022606575.1. Classification (NCBI taxonomy): domain Eukaryota; kingdom Metazoa; phylum Arthropoda; class Insecta; order Trichoptera; family Glossosomatidae; genus Glossosoma; species Glossosoma conforme. Next base: position 508,461 of record JAGTXR010000174.1, on the reverse strand, counting down.
ATTACCTCTGGCTTGGCAATCAAATGCTGTAATCACTTAGCTACACCTGCCAGCAGATAATGGGTAAGAAAATAATATACATTAATATGTTTTTAAACAAAAGCTTAAGTTTAAGAATATAATTCAAATACAGCGGAAGAATATCAGTATTTGAAAAAAATTTAAAACTTTGAATCTTGGTATCTTACCAAAATCAAATGCAGCCGTTTAATATGGCTCGAAAACAGATGTCTGTGTAAAGTACTGGGGGTACGATGGCTTAACTTTGTGAGGAATAACGAGATTACAGACTGGAAGAAGCAGCCTTCCATACAATCGATCAAAAGGCGAAGGTGTACCTGGCTGGGACACGTTTTAAGAATGCCGCAGTGGATTATAAGCTGCAATTACCTTTTCTTCAAGCCTTCAAGCTTACGCCATTCTGAAAGCCCGTCGCGAACTATACATAGCACTCGACAGAACTTACATGGGATGAGGCGAAGACTATGGCGGATGATAAAGCTTTTTGTCGGCAGTTTGTGAATGCCATATGCTCCAGTTAGAGATGTGGACATGGTACGATAATGATAATGACCAGATTAGGGTCGTGGGCCGCGGTTTTTTAATCCCTACTGAATAGACCTCTCCGTACTCGCTGCGAACGTAACCATACTAGACGTTTCATTTTATGCCCATGAAAAATCGATTGAGTTATAAAAATGCTTTGTCTGCACAAAAAACATCTTTCAGGAATTACCTTTCAGGAAGAGTAACAAAAACTATGCGAAGCTAAATACATAAAAATAAGTAATTTACTGGAACGGGGTGTACTTGTTTTTATGCCCGGCTTTGAGTCGGCAAAGGAAGCAATATATTTCATATTATTTATATAGGAAAAGAGATCAGATTATTTATTGTATTTCATTCCTATCTTCTACACTCTTCATTACGTTTTTACGTTCATTTTTTAGTCGAAAACCATCAAGTGATTTTACGTTAGATAATTCGACATTTTAATGGTGATGGAATAGGTTTGCGTATTGACTTTACTATGAAAGCTGTGATTTATTCAATTAAATTAATCTTCATTTTATCAATAGTAAGCCATGTTTATTATTAAATCACTTTGAGATACATGTCAATATTAAATAGATAATTATTTCATACCTGAAATAACTTCTTAGGTTTTCACGGCCAGATTTGATATTGTGGCTTTTGGGTTTAGACGTGTGTGGCAAACTTCCTTCAACCAATATTTCGACCGCGTTGAAGGAAGTTCGCCACACACGGCTAAACCCAAAAGCCACAATATTTCATACCTTGTTTAACATGGATCACACCGAGCACTGTTTCATTTGGTGTAAAACGCAGTTGTGGAATCAATGAAGGCTTCATCAGTTTTTAACGTAGACAACAATAGTTTTGACGTATAAATAAATATTAACTAACAAATAAAGAGTTTCATCAAGGAGTGGGCAGGGGATGTGTTTCATTTAAAAGTAGGGGTTAGGGGAGAGCTTTAACGATGTTAGGAAATAAAAGTTTTTTTATTTAAAAAATATATATATTTAAAGTTGTCATACGTTTTTTTTAAGTTATTTAACCCATAATTCATCATTCCATGAAACATCACTACGTTCACTTTTATATTAAAAATTAAATGATTTTTTATTCACTGGAAAGGATTAAGGGACGCATTAAATATTGATACCAGTCATCGACATATTGTTACGACGACCGGCATCTTGCCTCAACAGCGCCACTGTTTGTTGGTGGTTGACTAAAGCAACATTGTTCAGCGGTGGCGCCTTCAACATAGACAGCGGCAAAAGGAGGTGTTTCTCCACGCTAGCCGTGAGTCAGTCGGATACTTATCCTCTCGGCATTAGTATTAACGCGGCCCTTATATTAAGCCTAATTTTCTACTTAAATACACATAGGTATGAATATATTTTTTTAGGTTATATATGATATCTTGTCAATTGCAAATTAAAAGTGATTTGTAAACAAGGTATGCAATACTTATATATATTCAATAGTTACCCTGTAAAATTTTAAAGGAATTTGAGAATAAAGTAATCACCACAAACAACAACAAAAATATATTGATCATTGGATGGAACATACGATTACTTGCAATGCTGCAGGAATGCGTAAGCCCCAGCTGATTTGTTTTCAGGCTCCCGAGTTTCTGAAAAACCGTCGAGCACTATAAATGTGATTAAACTAAAAGAAGCTAAGGAAGATAGTCCTGACATGATGGGACGAGGACCATAGAAATAAATAGAACAAAAAAAACTTTACAATGTAAAAATCTGAGTATCTGTGGCGTCTGAGTCTAATTGAAGCCTAACGACCTAATTCATTGCTCTATAAGCTCTGTAAATAGCTTTTGAATGCGGATTCCAATTTCATGATTATTTCCAGCTATCGAAACAAGTTTTTAATAAAAAACTAAATCGTTGCACAAATTTATTAGATTTAAATTCCTGAACATTGAACGCGGATAAATAATTAAATACGTAATCTCTTGAGGTTTATCGCGTATCATTGATGGAGTACATATTCTTAGCTTATACCACTAGTTTCTTTATTTTTAAGCTTACAGAGTCATACTATGGAGACTTTGGAGAACAATATAAATAAAGATTCTTCTTATTATTATTATTATTATTCTTCTCTTCTTCGTATCAGCGACGTCAAATTATTTCTGCCAAAATTCACACCAGCCAGAAGTTCTTTAGAACCCAGAAATGGTTTTTTTTATTCGATCTCCGCTGGGGATTGAACCCAAGACCATCGGTTTGCCAAGCAAACACTTTAACTACTAAGCCGTACCCTAATAATGGCAGCTTACAAAACTATGTGACATATTTTAATGATGACCATATGCTCTAGGTAGGGAAGCAGGTATGTAACGATGATGATTATAATTACGTTTATTCACAATCAATTTAATAATATAGGAATGGTTTAACCAATCACAGTGTATCATGGAGAGATCTATGCTCAGAACGTCTTTGAAAGATATAATCTGATACATACTTGATATTCGTAGAAGAATTCGATTAGTTGATCCTATACAAACGAAATAATGGAATTTTACATTTTAGTAGCTACATTTCCTGGAGAGACCACGTCAAGAACGATGAGGTTCTCAGCATAATCAAGGAAGATAGGCAACTCGTGAGAACCATCTCAGAGAGGCGAGCCCAATGAATCGGTCACATCATGCGCCACGATGGTCTTCTTCACGACATTGTGGAGGGGATTGAGGGTAGAAACTGCAGAGGGTGCCCTAGCCGGGTGTATTTGCAGCAAGTGTTCAAGTACATGAGTTGTAGCTCTTATGCAGAGCTAAAGAGGGTTGCAGAGAATCGAGAAGAGTGGAGATCGAGATCAAAGCAATCCACGAGATTGATACTACGATGAAGAAGTAGGCACAAGTATTTATCTGATTAATAGATGACGAAAAAACATATTGACATCCCCATAAATTAAAAACGACTTCATGTTGCCAGGATGCGTGGTGGAGGGATGAGGAGCAGGTCACTAACACAAAGAACTTTTTAATAAGCGCATTGTAATTTATTTCATATCAAATTTAATATGCGTGTGCGAGCTTCGATTAAAAAAAAACAAATGAAACGCATGAATTTTTGATTTTCTGTAATTTTATTCATTTGAATTGCAGAATGGTTCAAAACAATTACATTCATTGTTACACACTACGCTGTTTGATTACGGAATTGCTTGGGTTTTAAAATTTAAATTCAAAGCCATAAATTACTCGTATAAAATGTGAAAAAAAAATTAGACGAGTCAGGAAATTGCTACTATTATCACAATTATTTGATATTCAGATTTTTTATTATTACTAGGATAATGGATATAACATGTGAGAGTACAAAAAATTTCAATACTGGAATTTTAATACTGGATACAGAATAAATATTGAATATTACGGGAAACATTAATTAAAAATTTTATGGAAAAATTTAAAAGAATGGCTGGTGTTGTGGGTTTTGGGTTAAGCCGTTTGTGTCGGATTATCTCTCATACTAATATTTTAACCATCATTGCAGGGGTCTTCTTCAGGGTCTTTTTCACAAAGACTCGTTAACCTTGAAGAAGACCCCTGCAATGGCAGTCGAAATATTGGTACGAGATAATACACCACACACGGCTAAGCCCAAAAGCCACAACACCAAATCTGGCCGTGAAAATCAAAGAAGTTTTTTTTGAAGTAATCACATATAGGAGAATACCGACACAAAGTGATGCAAAAGTCTAAATAGGTGATAACATGACGCTTGCCATTTTACATATGGCTAAACGCTTCATGTGGAATGTTTATCCGTCAACGACATAGACTACAGGCCGACATTCATGAAACATCCATTTTCAACAACAAGTGTCATATAAAATTTGAAATATTTTAAATCGCTAGTAGTGTGTTAAGCTATAAGTCATTGAATATACACATACCATACATCAAATTCTTTATACGCATCAATTCATTCAGAAAAAATATTGGCAGAAGCGGGATGCAAACCTGCGAGCCTTGGAACCAAACGGTTGCTCTTGTTCATTACCCTAATCCACTCGACTATCTCCTGCCCGAACTGGTGCTTGGAATAAGTTGTAGTTATACTATTGTTACCATCATATAACGATAGATGTCTCCATAGTATATATTCAGAGTGTGGATATTATTATTTTTTATTATTCAATCAGTCAACATTTATTTACAGGCATTTTAATATTATTACTTTCCGACAGTCTATTTATTTTAGTAAGTACCACTCGGGTCTCGAACCGAACTATAGATTTAATTTATGGGAAAAAACTACTCGTAAAATCTTACGCGGATTTTACAACCAGTCATTTACCTGTGTTACTGATGACATTCGGAGATATGTCCTAGAACGATAAATGGAAAATGACAGCTGAGAGAAATTAATTGGCAGCAATTTGTGGTGACTATATTCCATATATGGAACGGATATGGAAAGAATAATTATCCTTTTATATTTAAAGATTAAAAAAAAGACAATTTTCAACATTAAACTGACTACTTTCTTGCTTTAAAAAGTATTGCAGATTTCATTCATTTTTCAGGTTTTTTCAGGAAGTTATCGACTGAAAAGTAATTAAATTGACCCCAAAGAAGTGCCTTACAGCAGGTGTTTAAGCCCGCTGCAGTGCAGGGCGTTTTTTCAGGCAGACAGAGACAGACTGGGAACGGTGGGTGTATTTTTAACGACGGAATTCCTAGTTCCGCTTTTTGGCCTATTTACATTTCATTTAACCCAGGGATGACAACGGGGAGTGCGCTAGGTTCATGAATAAAGCATCAACCCCACATCCAGAGCCGCATCTAGGTATTCTCCAAATTAAAATGATTAATTTAATATAAATATTATTTTTGATATAAGATAAACATTACATTACATTAAACAACATACTCGTAAGTAAAAAAAGAAATTTGGTAGCCACAAAATAATAAATATCAAACTATAATTCAGCTCTTTTAAGAGCAGATAACTGGGTAGAAAAATGAAGGTGCGATGGTTTGATTTACTATCATGTGCTCTAGATGGGTCACTCAATAGGCGGTGATTTTTTAATAATTGGACTTTGTACTTTACTCGATCAAAACAAAATGCCATCTGTACACCGCCTGTATCATTCTCCTTCAAGGCCGTGAATCTAGGCATCTCACCAAAAGCTAATGAGTTTTTCGTTCTACTCTATACACAGCGCTGGACCATTTACTAATTGCTTTTACCTACCGACTTGAGAATTAAGACGTATTTAAATTATCAAAACATATTATTGCAGATGTTTTATTTCTTACCTACAATATTTTAAGTTAGTGTACCCTTTGGGTCACTTTTACATTTAAATTGAATGGAAATAACTTTTTGTTAACCCTTCGTCGGTCGCAATCGATATGCGCCTTCGATCGGTCGCCTGACAGGTACACAACTGTTAAGTGCCATATCTACCATATCACTTACAACTCAAAAACAATATTTTAACCTGACTTCTTGGAAGAAATAAGAAATCTGGTAATGCCAAAAAAATTAAAAAATGATATTTAGATTATGGATATTTTTAATTATTTATAAGAATATTATTTTATTATTTCAATATTCTAATCTACTTTTATAGATCATTGACTATATTACAATATTATAAGCAATTAAATATACATATACTATACATAAAAATTCGTTAAACGAGTCAATTCAATCAGAAAAATCGAGCGGTATAATTACCTGGGCAAAAATGGTTGGTTCCAAAGGTCCGCGGTTCGCATCCCGCTCCCGCCGATATTTTTTCTGAATGAATTGACTCGTTTAACGATTTTTATGTATAGTATATGTATATTTAATTGCTTATGATATTTAGATTGGTTCGAACATACGAAATTCATTTTTTTTTCATTTTTTTTCATCCATCACAGTAGTGTTCTCAATAATAATAAAAATAATTTAATTAGTAGTAAGAACCATCCTAGTAAAAACCTCTGAGGAGTCCCCCTCCCGATTAAAAGGGGGACTCCTCAGAAACATTTTGGAGTATACATTTTTTGCACTTTTCGCAGACGTATTCCACGTGTTGGAGGCAGATTAGCTTCTTGCATTAAATGCATTTGAACTTGGTGAGCTATCTTACACCAGTTTTCACCAAACAGGACATATTTGCTTAGAATCTTAACTTGATACCTGAGTGAGAATCATAACAAGTTCGGACGCAATATGAATGCAAGAAACTTTATATAATCCAGTAAGAAAAAAATGAGAAAATATTATTCTTCAAAATTGTGAGTTTGGTCGCATTCAGACTCACAGATCACTCGAGGATCCACGGACCACTGCCAAGGACAAAGAGTATTTTTTAGGTGGGTTCAGAAGGACTTACTGAGTCAAAAACTAAGAGTTTGGGCTTATATCAATGTTGCCTTAATTTTTAATTGTGATATAAAAGTTTCTCAAACTTTTCAAGGAGCCGATCCTGTGTCCATGCGGACGATACAGGGTCTCACAGAATATCAGCCGGCTCTTACTAGCCTGTCTGTAGCAGGGCTTAAGTTCCCCGGTACCCAAATGCCTGCAGAACCGTTCGCCGGTGCAGCTTTTCGACAACTGAGAGCTGAGGTGCTCAACTTGAGTGCTGTCCAACTCCAAGGAGTGAGGTTATCCCGTGTATTTAATAACTATACAGCACCACTGGAACTTACATCATCGCCAAAATAAAAACAAATACTATTTTTTTAACATATCCGCTCCATATTTGGAGCATATGAACATCTCGAATTTCACACAGTTCTATTAGCTCAGATTGTCTATACCTTGTCCCAGAACACCTGTATACCCAAAGGTCCACATGAGAACATACTCGTTGATGGATCCCGGGAGCCTCCGTGAACTTGCATAGACTGCGGCTTTAGTACCAGAGAAATATTTGCGTGTTCAATGATTGGGGTTTTTTTAAGGAGATCGGATGATCACCCCGACGCTCTCGAGACCTGGATAATTTTTATTTTGTTCTTAAGGGCTAGCTCGACTTAACCGGGGGCATGCAAAGAGCTTCGATTTAATTTAATCTATTTATGAAAATCAAGCTTTGTCGGGATGCGAACCGACGGCGTCTAAGTGAGAAGCAAACGCTTTAACCACTGGACTATGCCGGGCGGCTTAGTCCAGTGGTAAAAGCGTTTCATATATTATATATTTATATTGATATCAGCTCTATATATCCATTACAGTCTGGTACCGAAAGGTCTCGGTATATATATATAAAAAAATGTAAAGCTAATTTTTAGATCTAAGTAACTATGAGACAGGTGCCATTTCGTTTATTTTGACATGTTTTGTTATTTAAAGCGTCAAATAGCCACTGTGTTAATTTCGTGAGTTTTTATAAATCTCAGAAATCTGCTTCGCGACTTCAGTCATGCTGTCATAGCTTATTAATTAAAATTGGTGGTAGACGAAAGTCCCATGAACGCATGATCATTCAATCATTAGTGAATTCCTGCAATAGATGGATGATCCATAATTGTACGGCTGTATTCTATGACGTTGGTGGATCAAAACTTCACATACAGCACTTCAACCATTTGTGTAATATGGTATGCATCATAGAATCCACAGATGAGAATTATGCATCACTGTTGATACAGATACACCACTACTGATATTTCTGCATAATTACTATCAAACGGCCACCAATTTATTGTTAGTTATTCTGTGATTTTGGTGGTGACTATATGCTAAAATACACCAAGTACGTGTTTCTAACTGTTCCTTCTAATCGGCTAGAGTGCCGTCCAACTGCAGCAGGATCCTTGCAATGTAATGTCATACATTTACTTATTCAGATTCGCGTATATATAGTGAATGGTACAGCAATAGAAAGGATTAAACTACTTAGATATTTAATTTTATAATTTATTAATTTAACAAATTGATATCGAGAGATTATTTAAGACTTGACGATATCTGTTCGTGCTATTAAGTTAATACAATTGATGGGAAAACTTCATTTGATAATAATGCCACCTAGAACAAAGATACGAATGTCTGCATAATAACATATAGTATATAATAATAGATAGTATATAAATGATATAAATTGGCAGCAGAATGTAAGCAGCTAGTTTATTTCACCGATAAACAACTTATATAATGTACTCGTAACATCAATAATTAAATACACATATAAAATTCTACATCAAATTCTAACGCATCAATTTATTTTGGAAAAAATATCGGCAGACGCGGGATTTGGACCTTGGCTCCGTCCTATACACCTGCGTTGTCCACACGAGCATTCTCTGCCTACTTTTGATATATATAATATTTTACCTTCCGAAAACGCCGATGAAATATCCTTATCCCGTACTTTTATCACTTAGTTGCAACAATTGACCACCAAGCTATTTGAGGGTCAGCGGTCTTCTAAACTACAGACTTGCCGGGTTAATTGGTCTCAAAATGAATAAAATTGGATTTTAAATGAACATGGATAAAACAAAATCCATGATAAAATGTCATATTTCTTAGACTTTTGAGCCGATTTTCATTGAAGTAACACAAATCAAAGTTGCAAGTGAATATATTGTACTTATCTGGCAAGTAATCCAACTAGGACGAAATAGCTTCTCAAATAAAATCGAAAGGCAAATTATTATTTTTTAAGAGTGTTATTATATAGTATATTCTTACAGTAATCTTTTAACATTAAAATATGTTTAAAAAAATATTTATAAAATAAAAACATTTACTCTGAGAAATCTTCACTACTTAAAATATTCTACAAGTACCCACTCAAGAAAATTTATACAGCGCGCCCACTGGAGAGTCAATATTTAAATCATTCCTTTTCATCGAATATGGCAGTCACCATTGCCGGCGGGTATAGCTCAATGGTCAAAGTGTTTGCTTTGCAAGCCAAAAGTCGTAGGATCGATCCCCGGCGGAGATTGAAATTAAAATAATTTTTAATCGATTTCTGAGCTCTAAAATACCCCTGGTTGGTGTGAATTTGATCCCTAACTCGTAAAATGCCAGTCGTAGCCAATTAATCAAAATTGATAGTAGATGAAAGTCGTCCCGTGAAAACCACCTATTCATAGTGATATCAGCTTGATATAGCTCCTTAAGGCCGATGCCGTAAAGCCTCAACAAGCGATCTTTTGTCTATTATTTTTGTTCGCTTGCGTGACATCTACATCGAATGTTAAGCGGTGTTTGCATTCGCCAAAATAATTGTTATGACAGTTGGCCTATTGCCGGTTGGTAGGACTGTCATATTGGCAGTTGGTACCGTGGAGATGTGAGATTGCGCCGTGGGCTGGCAGTTGAAGTTTGACACGCGCCCGTCACAGTGCGCGCGTCTTGTGCGTTCGCTGTGGCGGGCGACGTTTGTGACAATAAACAAATAATATGTGAAACAAGTGTTTATATTGTAAACCTGATCCTGCATCCTTCATCCAGTTAATCGATGTCCGTAAATGGAAGAGGAGGATATCAATAGTAAATTCCTGTAATATTAAGGATGATGCGTGAATCTCCGGCTGTAGTCTTTGACATTGGCGGATCAACACACCGTGGTAAACGTCAGAGAATTCCATAGATGAGACTTCAGCATCACTATCACCATCTGTCGGTATTTTCCTGAATGTGTTAAAAAATTAAAAATAAATTAACTTTCTTGAACCGATTCTATGTCATTGTTTGTTTTTCTCAAATGATTGCTGCTTTTCTCAAATAGCAGGTACACCAATTGGCATTTACTTATACACATTACAGGCAAACGCTATGACAGTATTTTATACTATTTTTTTTATTTTTTGCTAAGTCTCCATAACATACTACTCCCTCTCCGCCGTTTTCATTTAGCAATCTAAATAAAAAATAACACAGCACTGAAGCTCGCGGCACTGCGACCCGGGCCCGCGCCTTCACTCGCACTTATGAAGTGTTTACCATATTTTGAACGTAAAATATGTAAATTTTCTCTAGAAATTGCGTTGTTCGTCACTTAATGCCCGCCGAAAATAATTCGCTTTCTTCGCTTTCTCTCTCTCTAGAGGAGATTATCGGCGTACACTTAAACTGTATTTAACCGCGCGAGCTTTAAGCTAATGGGCGTAAGGGCCCGCAAAGGAAAATGAGCTTTTTTGACGACATTATAAAGAGCTCAATCGCTGGTTTTCATATATGAGAATATATAATGTATGCTACGAAAAAGCTAATACATCGACTGATCTGAATACGACATATTCGTTTTCGAAAATTCTTATTTTATTTGTATTTATTATTATTGAAATGTCGACGTCAGCTGAATGGTGACGTCGGAGCACAACGGATTTCGCTCCAAAGAAAACCTCCATAGACCGAAATCGAGTTGATGTATTGAATAACTGGTCGTTATTTTATACAAAAGTTCAAGTTTAATAAGTAAGTGCATAATTACTGTACAGTTTTACACTATTGACTTTAAATGGAATGGTTTTATCATTAAGACTACGAATTTCAATACATTGTGATATCAGCATGATGTAGCCCTTGCTGATTGGTACCGAAAACCTCGATATACAATATTTCGTCTCTTATTTCTGTTCGCTTGTCATACATTTATGTGTCTATATAACTAGTCCCAATATGGATTAGGACTAGTAATATAGACCGCTGCTGGTGGCACCGGTGCGACAGCCCATCACGCCAGTTGTGTCTCGCCCGTCGGCGAGAGCATTTTGTATTGTGGCTCGGCCTAATGTGGTGTTACTCAAGTAGTGGATGCAACCCATCCACTACTTGAGTTCTTCTGCGTATTTCTTCGTTTTGGATTCTACATTTTAGCGACACTCCGAACATGGATCTCTCCATAGCACGCTGGGTGACCTTTATTTTATGGGTAAGACTTACTGTTAGATTTCACGTCTCTGCGCCATAAGTTAATACAGGGAGGATGCATTGGTTAAACGCCTTAGTTTTAAGACATTGCGGAATTTTCGCTTTAAAAATATACTTAAGTTTTCCAAATGCTGCCGATCCCAGTTGTATACACCTGTCGATTTCTTTCGAGAAGTTATTTCGTCCTAGTTGTATTACTTGTCCCAGATAGGTATAGTTGTTCACAACTGTATAAGTAACACAATTGTATTAACTTTGCATAAAGAAATGAATATGGTAAGAAATGCTATGCAAAACGGTGTTTACTCTAAATTCGTAGTAAAGTATCAATTGACTCACAATAAAGCTTTATAAATTAATATTAATTAATTAATATTTTTTATTATTTTTTCCTAAGTATTTTATTTTTTATATTTGATTTAAAGAAAACATACATAAACATCTTTATCGTCTGTCTAACAAATCCTTAAAAAAATGTTGTAAAACTTGTAAAAGTTTATTACTTGAATGGTTTAGGTGTTGTGCAGAATGATATAATAGTTCTCAAATATCAATGAAAAGGTGATCAAAAGCTCCTTATCAAGTTCAATAGATATCGTAATTGTACTCTGAGCGTCTTGAACTTACACAATACAGATCACTTCTAAAGTTGCACTATGCAAGATGGAAAGTTGTGCTATATCGTCTTCAATGTCGAAAGCTGATTGCTCTAATTCGTTTGAGTCGGTTTCTCAAGTCCAGAATTGTTCCGTGACTTTACGAATAGTTTATGTTACTAAGGTAAATTATGACAATTGGGAAATCTGAAGAGTTATTTAATATAAAAATATATGTCTTTTTTTTCAATTATCCAGATTTATCCTTATCCGAACTACCTTCATCTCCAGTTAGACCGGATAATCGAGATCCTACTGCAATATCATATATTTAAAATAACTGCAAAAATATAAAGTAATGTTGACATTAGCATGATGTAGCCCTTGCTGACTGATACCGAAAACCTCGATATACAATCATTCGTCTCTTATTTCTGTTCGCTTGTCATACATTTATGTGTCTATATAACTAGTCCCAATATGGATTGGGACTTGTTATATAGACCGCTGCTGGTGGCGCCGGTGCGTCAGCCCACCACGCTAGTTTTGTCTCGCCCGTCGGCGAGAGCATATTGTATTATGGCTCGGCCTAATGCTGTGACTAGCTCGAGCCCTAAATTCGTAATGTTTTATCGTAAATATATGTCAGTGTGCTTCTGAAATAATCTGAGTTATCAATCTGCTCCTAATCCTGGCATCACGCGACGGAATAACAACCTTTTGTGAGAGAGGAAGATGTTACAATGTTTGAATATTTTTGCTGTATACTACCCTAAAGGTTTATATTTATACTACCAAAAGGCTATATCGCCAAAATCTTTCTCACCAATAGCTAATGCAGCCGTATAATAGTTTTTGGGAGCAGATGCTTGTATAGAATACTGGGCGTAATACGGTTTGACTTCGAGAGGAATGACGAGGTGAGAGTGTGAGTGAACAAGACAGCTTTTCATACTTCAATCGGTCAAGATGAACCCAGTTGGAACATATGCTTCGGATGCCGCAAGAGGAATGGATTGATGAGGAGCAGGTCACGAAGAAAATAATTTGTCGAGAAGCATATTGTTATTTATTTTATATAAATGACTAACAGACTTCGGTCATCTGGGGGAACCCCGGGACGGAACACTCTACGTTCCTCACAGCTCTCAGACAGACTCTTCCTGAGAACGCCTAAAATTAACTTAGCACCTATTTAGGGAACTAATGGCGCATATGTGACAGGTAGCGAGCAAACTAAAATAAGAGACCAGATTTAAAGAGCTATACCGAGCTGATATCAATAGTGAATAAGTGATCTTATTTTACTCGTATTATTTTTGAATATCGAAAATTGTATTTTTCTTTAAAACATTGAAGCACGACGTAAAAAATACACATAATAAATAAATATCTTCATACTGTCGTATTAGTACGGTATGATATAGCGTACTTCGTATAAAATGATATACCGATAACGCGTGATATTTATGATAGGAAGGGTCCAAGATCGAGCGTCAATCTTTTTAGGCTTCACGCACAGCCTCTTTTGGACCGCATTTCTCCACCTAAACCATAAACATGAAGGCTCCAATATTTCCCAAGCACATTAAGAAACGGGCTTAGTACGTATCACATTCAACAGGCATAAAGAAAGGCTTTCAATATTTCAGTACCCTTAACTATATCCGGTAGATCCCTCTTTCTGTTGATTTCAGCTCGATATAGCCTTTGGAGGTTTGTGCCGGAAAGCCTCGATATACAATCTTTCGTCCTTTTTTTTGTTGGCTCGACGAACACGCATGTATCGCCATATTTTTTGTTTGACAGGTCTTGTTCTATAGATTTCCACTGTATTAATTTCAGCGCTGGGTGTCAACGACTACGGGCGCTCAGTGGCCACTCTTCAGTTGTGATCTGTCCGAGGGCTGAAACAGTAAGCTCTGTCGCAGACAGATAACCAAAAGTTTATCAATCAAAGTCAAATGGATGATGAAGCCTTAAAAATTTGGTCATTAAGAATTGGTCAATCAAACCAACGAAACGCGATAAGCATCAGTTAATAATCCATCCAACTTATGGTTCGCAAGCGATATTGATTAACTTCGGTAGTGCAATGAAAACCACACCACAGATGATGCCAAAATATTTAATTATTTAAATGATATATTTATTTTTGCGAATTATATTATTATTCTAAAATTCATGAAAATAACACGAAGAATTTTCTCGTTTATGTGATTCATATTAAAACAAGATACGAAATTCTTATATTTTTAATATTTAAATGGATCTCAAAGTGAATTATAACAATAAATTTAATAATGTAAGTGTTGTATATTGTTGCTGTCGAAAGCTGTTGAGGTAGGTGTATCACCAACGATCATAAAATCGTTTCATAAACATCGAGTTTTCAATATTTCTCGGGTACATAAGGAAGAGAGCTTCGTACAAAAGCTCCCAACTATGAACATTCAACAGGCTTCGAGCGCGAGCTTTTATATTTCAGTATGCAAATAAATTATGTTTTGGTTTCAGGCAAATTGTTTTGAATCAACCGCTTTGATTAATACCTGTCATAAATTATGTTAATTAATTTATTAAACCTAGTTTTTATTACGTATACAATATTTAGGTTATTTCGCATTTTACGATATCCATTTTGTATTGCCATTCATCCTTGTACTTTATACGCACAGCTTCATGTTTAACACAAGTTGTGAAGCTCCACCTAGCGATCATTACAGACCATTATTATAATTGCGACAATCACGCGCAATACTTACGCTAGTACTGCAATAACTACTCCGGCAATTTAGCACAATATTGCATGCAATTAAGCTCACTCAGTATTCACGAGGCTATCATTTCAACTCCTTCTGGGTAACAAACTTACTGGGCTATTATCCCTAGGCAAAGATTAATGAGAAACACGTTCGTTTACATAGCAAAAAATTGCAGCTCTAAAACTGTCTTACAAATGTGCAATTAAAGCTTATTTGTATAAGATACGGTACATCCATCACATACGGCTGCCAAGCCAAGTCTAAACTCCGCAGGCAGCTCACTAGGGAAGGCATTTGAAGTGGGGGAACCAAGGTACACTACAGAATCGCGGGATCGGCCATAACAGCGCTTGTCAGGACTGTAGCGCCATGGGAATCTTATATTACGGATAAATCTCGTATCCTCGTAGATTTATCGCTTGAAATAATCTCAATTAAATGCTTTTAAAGTGGCTTAAATTCCAGAGAATGCGCATTTACTTAAAAAAAAAACCTGGAATATTCTCAAAGTGGCATCTGAGCACTCTGTGCAGGTCACCTCACTCAATCTTTTTTTTTGCCAAGATATATAAGACTCTCAATACTCTGACTACCGAAGGTGAATACCTGATTTTATCGATCGATAATTTTTGGTAGAATTACATAATATTGAAAATTAATTAAATATTGTGTATAAATTCTACAATGACTACCTGATGTAGCAGAAACATGTCCTCCAATAAAAATACATGAATAATTTCTTAATAAATAATTGAGGAATAATTTCTATGTAACCTTTCATTTTTATTTGATTTCATTTCAACTAATGTCATTTAATAACTTTAACGTAATTAGAGTTATAGTATAATACTTAATGTGAACAGTGGATTGATAATAGTAATGTTCTCGATTCATAGTAATGGAATATGATCCCATTTAAATGAATAAACGAGTAAATATTTATGTATCGTGTTACCATATCGGTTATCTGGTAATGGTTAAGTGATATTAACAAATATATAGCAATATTGTATGTACTATTATTTATGTATGCACGGAAGAGAAATTTAATGAAATATTTGTGTTTTATGTACTTTAGCTAAAAGAAAATTTACGTAATGTTAAAATACTGAAATAACTGAAAGTTGAAAGTGTTAGATAATTAAGGCAAACATCTGATGCATTATAAATTCAAATAAAATCAATTACTCTAGTATTTTGTTTTCAATTTTATTAGAATTCACTTTGAGATCCATTATAAATAATAAATATTTATCTATTTACCTTGTTCAAACATACATCAAGTTGAGTATAGCCTCTGTCTAGGAAACTGAAGTTTCGACTAACTCGTTGCCTTCCTCATTCCGTCACTGTCAAGAGAACACTGAGCTGCATGATACTTAAAAATGTGTTCGACCACTTGCGAAAGTAACATGCAGCGCAGTTGTCTCTTTACAGTGACGGATTGAGGAAGGCTACGTGTAAGTCTAAACTAAGCTGCAGTATCCAAAACAAAGGCATGATCCATGTTAAAACAAGTTAAATAAATAAATATTTAATAATCTGATACGTAAATACAATTCTACATCAAATATCTCGCATCAATTTGTGGAGAAAAAGAAAAAAGTATTTCTGGAATATGTATTGATATCTGCTTGATATAGGCTGATGCCGTAAAGCTTCGAAAAACGATCTTTTGTCTCTTATTTTTCAAAAACAAGCTCTTTGTGTTGTTAATCTGTTCTTGCATCCTACCTCCACGCGGTCACGTGACGAACCCGCGACTTGTCGTTCTTTTCAAAGACGAAGGATGCCAATATGTACAGTTATTTAAGGTTTTTTATTACTTTTTTTCCTAACGAAATTATTATTTAATAAGGAAAGAAGTGATCTTAATACATGTCTATGATAGAACATAATGATTTCTTCCTTTCTATATATGTAATGTATATTTTCTTCAAACTGCCATTCAGTTACCATTGTTCATGCCTTATGTGGAAATATAAGCCTAGACCATTTGATTATAAGAGTGCAGCTCATGTATACGCGGTAAGTAACAGACGATAACCCATCCAAGTGTTGATCGGCATTCAATATTGCTTAACTTCATTGATTTATTTATTTATTTATTTAAAACAAACCGCAGTTCCAAGGTACATAAAATAATAAAGAATAAGAAACATACATAAACATACAATACATACAAAAAAGAAAAAAAAACATAAAAGAAGAAGAAGATGACACGTATCAAAGACCACAGAGATCTAGAAGAACGATACCATTGACAAAAGAGGAAAAAGATATAAGAAAAGGATCGAGGTGTGCTGGTAGGCTATTTAGAAGCTCCATTGCCGTTGTACTAAATTGAGTTCTCGAAGCTCCACAAGTATCAAGTGGGATGAAAAACAATGGATAGCTACAAGCACGGGTGTACTTATCTGAAACGTAGAAGTTAAAACATTCAAGAATCTTAGGGTTGTGAATCGCACCGCGTAGAATAAGGAATGAATGTTTGAGAACAGCAATTTTTCTCCGGAACTCGAATGGAAAGAAAGCATCCCATGAAGAAAAGAGTTGGGTAATGTTCGGAACTGATTGAATTGAATGGATAGTTACCGTAAATATAAAAATAGAGACGTCGGAGAATTTTTTTATGAATTTCAATCTTTTGACCTAACGAGAACCGTGGTTACAATGTTATGTAACAGTTAATAATTTGATCATCAAAATCAGAACAATTAATAATATAATAAATAAAATTGATTTCATTAAATACACATCTGCATATTCAAATAAACATAATTGAATTGCTACCAAGCGCTACATGACGGGCAGCAATTAAAAAATTATTTACAATGACAGTTCATAGTCGTATTTATTCGACCATGTTCCGCGTTATTGTCATGTTCCCATCGAGCCTTCGCGCCGGGAACATGACAATAACGCGTCCGCGTGACATAAAACCGTCACGCGCAAACGTCAAATAACCGCGAAACCTCCATATTGTAAAGCTCAATATTATTTGGCTTAATGTTTATCGGGTCATGAATAAAGCCAAATCACAGCGTAATTAAGAGGCGTGTTCTCTAATGAATAGTACAGCTCACAATGTAATGGTGAAATCTGAACGTATGGTGTAGCTTTAATTTGTTGTTATACATTATAATGTTATTTATTTATTTAACAGAACCGCAGTTCCAAGATAAAGAGAATAAGAAACATAGAGTTTACAAATATCAACTGGGATCAAAAACAATGGATGACTACGAGCACGTGTGTGGAATCTTATCTGGAACATAAAAGTTAAAACATTAAAGAATCCCAAGGTTATGAATTGCACCGAGAAGAGAAGGAATGAATGTTTGAGAGCAGCAATTTTCCTCCGGGACTCTAACGAATGGAATGAAAGCATCCCTAGAAGAAAAAGAGTTGGGTAATGTTTGGCTACAGGCTATAAAATTTAATGAATAATTAAAAAATATACGTAGAAGAGTGTGTATATAAGATCCACTATAATTCTAATGGGTTGAACCACCCTTTAAGTCAAATAGTCCAGGCCTCGGGAGCCTCGGGCTAATCATCCAATTTCCTTATTGTCAGCCCATATTGCAGGGGGTCGTCTAACGCTTCGTTTGCCAGTTCTTGGGAGCCACCCCAACAAGGCATCGACCGTCGTCTCTTTGACAGATTTGTCCTGCCCATTGCAACTTGAGTGTGTTTATTCGTTCCAAATTTGATCCCTCACCCGTAAAACTCCAGTCATAGCCAATTAATCAAAATTAGTGGTAGTCGAAAGTCGTTCCGTGAAGACCACCCATTCATAGTAAATTCCTGTAATAAAACAGGATGAAGCGTGAATCTTGGGCTGTAGTCTATGACGTTGGCGGATCAACACTGCACATGTGGTGCTAAGTCATATGCACCATGGTAAGCGTCATAGAATTTCTCAGATGAGACTTCAGAATTACTATTACCATCTGTCGGTATTCTCCTCTATGTGTTTACATGAAAATGAAAATAAAGATTTCTTATTTTATTACGTATTTGTTTGCTCATTTACAATTTACGCTAATTGTGTACGGAGTAATGTGATAATTCAACTCAAATCTTTAATTGATTACAAAATAATTGAATTAATGGAGCGTAATTGCTTTCAGAAAATTGAAAGTGCGTTGCGTTTATTGTTGACTTTAGACATGTAATTATCATCGATTTTCAATCAAACGGTTCGCCCTCAGGTCTCCGTCATAATGGTCTCGAACAAACATACACATTTCATTGTAATTGATTAATAAATAGCAAGTAATAAATCAGTTCTCACGAAATAGCGGCGCTATTAAAATGTAATTTGCATAAATATCAGACGAATTCAAAGGCTAACCCAGAAACTACGATACAACCTAAAGATAATACCGCACTTAGTGCTTCCAAACAGATATGAAATAAAACTAATTATTTGGTTTACAGTCATAGTTGTTTTTTTTTTTCTTTCAAAACTATCGGAATGTGTATGTGTTGTGGTCTGTGGATTGCTGAGAAGAGATTGTGCTGCGTGTTAGGATTTGATCAAATAGGACACGAACATTCCGAACATAATAAGATAATAAATATGTATATAATCGTGAAACGCATATATTTTAATGTAAGTATAGCTTTAGATTTAAATAACATTACATATAGCGCTGACAGGCGCCATTTTGTTTGTTTTTACAATCAGCTACCTGTCATACGACAGCAGATAGTTTGTAAAATGACCGTCAAATGGTTTTTGGGCGCATCTACTGTCATAGCTCAATGGTCAAAGCGTTTGCTTTGCAAGCCAAAGGTCGTGGGTTCAATCCCCGACAGAGATTAAAAGAAAAGGATTTGTAATCGATTTATGAGCTCTAAAATACCCCCGGTTAATGTGAATTTGATCCCGAACACGTAAAATTTCAGTCATAGCCTATTAATTGTTATAACTTGGTGGTAGACGAAAGTCGTCCCGTGAAGACCACCTATTCATAGTAAGCTCCTCTAATAATAAAGGATGATGCGTGAATATCGAGCTGTAGTCTATGACGTTGGCGGATCAACAATCCACATGCAGCGTTTAGCCATATGCACCATGCTAAACGTCATAGAATTTTACAAATGAGACTTTAGAATTACTATCACTATCAGTCGGTATTCACCTGTATGTATTTACATAGAAAAATAACCCCTTGGTATCATTTTGATAACAGAGTGAACTAAAATATTTTGATATCAAGATCAAATAATAAGCTTTTAAATATTAATATTTTATGATTGAAACCCCTTTGCACATTTCTTGGCTTTAATGTACCGGGGTACATCAAATAATAGATCGTTTTCATATGCGTGAACATACGCCAAGCATTTGCTTGGGACGCCCTCATATATATTTCAGCCCCAGTAATGAAGCGTATCGTGATATAAGGGTCCTCTAATAATTGATGGAAAACATCATCGGGTAGTACAAATGCGGACCTCTTCAGAAGGGGGAGCTATGATTTCTTAAAGGTCCAGTAAATATCAGAATATATCTTATATATTTCGGCATTTCAAAATAAACTAAGATATTTCTGATAAACTGATATCAGTTTGATATAGCTCTTTTAGGCTGATGCCTTAAAGCCTCGAAAAACGATCTTTTGTCTCTTATTTTGGTTCGCTCGCCTGACATGCACACCTAATTATGGTAGTATTAATTATATAATATTACACGGCGTCAGCATTCGCCATTTTATTTGCTATCACATTTGCTCCTTTCCATGTTGGTGCAACTGTCATCTTTAATTTAGTTTTTTTGCCGTGATCGTCATGGTGACGCTGCATGTCACAGTGTTCCGGTAGTCGTCAGTCAAACCCCGTTTCACCGAGGCGGAAGTAACGTCATGTTGCGGTCGAACGGGGAAATCAAGTTTTTAATTAAAAATAAATTGCGACTTGTGCTTAAAAAACAAGCTTAACTCTCGTCTGGCCGGTGAAACGCCATACCGGTCAGATGAAAAAATCGAGTCTAAATTAAAAATAAATTTGAATTGTGCTTCAAAAACAAGTTCTTTGTGTTGTTAATCTGCTCCAAACAAAGGTTCAATCCCTAACAAATATTTATAAATATACATTTTTAATACATTTCAAAGCTCTATTGAAACCCGGTTGGTGTGTAGCCTATAAATTAAAATTAGTGGTAGACGGAAGTCGTACTGTGAAGACCACTAATTCATAATGAACTCCTATAATAATAAGGTTGACACTTGAATTTCGGACTGTATTCTATAAGGTTGGCAGATGAATACTCCACATACAGCGCTTAGACGTATACAGCACGGAAAACGTCATAGAATTTCACAGATGAGACTTCAGAATCGCTATCACTATCTGTAGGTATCGTCCTGTATGTTTTGATATCAGCATGATATAACCCTTGCTGACTGGTAGCGAAAACCTTGATGTACAATATTTCGTCTCTTATTTTCGTTTGCTCATCGGACACGCATGTGTTGTCATTTTGTAATGCCGTTAGGAGGACTAGTTATATATATAGATCACCACTTGCGGCGCTGGGTGTCACTGACCGCGGCGCCTGGTGCTCAGTCAGTTGTGTGCCGAAAGCGGCGAGATCTTATTGTGATTGGCCTGGCCTGAATGAGTAGGTCCGAGCCTTAAGTTTATAAAGTTATCGAAATATATATGCCAATGTGCTTAAGAAAAAGTCTTTGTGTTGTTAATCTGCTCATCATCCTACTACCACGTAATTCGATACCTAATTTAGAGAGGAGGATGTCAGTTTTTATATAAGTAAATTATCACAGAAATGTACTTCTTTAAATGCTGGAAATGTATTACGTCATATTTGTACAAAATACAAACCGAACAATGAAAATATTCCTGAAACATTTTCAAAAGTTGTTGAAATCTCGCGAAATATTATATAGCGTGTATGCCATGAATTAAGTCGTGTATTTCGAATACCGTCGAAAATTTCGAGCCCATCGAAATGTGAACGAGTCATATTATTATACAAGAAAGAATACACACTTGGCGGTGAAAGTCAGAAAGCTTTCTTTCCCCTTACGAAAGCTCTGGTTTTCTTCCATTGTTTATCGCACAAAAGAGTGGCCCGGGCTTCGGGGAAAAAGAATACAAGAGAAAATGTCTCACGGGGGCATTCATTGTCCGGAAGCTGCGAAGATTCGTTCTCAATTGATGCAAAATCATTAATTACGAGAGCCCGGGGCCGAGATCAGAAATTATATCAACGTCATAAATTGATTGCGAGAATAAATAATGAAAGGCAACACAAAAGAAATGCCGCGTCACTAGAACCATATTTTCTGACGCCTAAGAAAAACATATCTTCGTCCTTTGGCTTTAATATTAATTTGAGGTGTAACGTCCAGCGACAATGGCACATCATTAGCGCGGTTCTTGCAAGATCGCCAAAGTTAACCGCCCCTTCTACAAAAAGCTACTAAAACTTTAGAAAAAATATTTCAACCCTCCCCTTACTGTGCTAAAAAACATGTAAGCATGTAATACACTACACAATAGTATAATTTTATTTAATACTTAATAATTTAACAAAGGAATGCAAAAAATCTGGCCTTAGTATTGATATCAGCTTGATATAGCTATTTTAGGCCAAAAAGTCTCGAAAACGATCTTTTGTCTCTTATTTTTGTTCGCTCGCCTGACATGCACACCATATAATGTTAGTTTTAATTTTATACAAAATTACACGCCATTTTATTTGTTACGACAGTTGTTCCATTTCAAGTTGGTTCAATTGTCATCTTTAATTTGTTTTTTGCCGTGATTATCTTGGTGGCGCTGCATGTCACAGTGTTCCGGCAGTCGTCAGTCAAACCCCGTTCGAACGAGGCGGAAGTTATGTCATGTTACGGTCGAACGGGGAAATCAAGTCTTTAATTAAAAATAAATGCGAATTGTGCTTAAAAAACAAGTTTCTCTTGTGATTTGCTCCTGCATCTTTCCTCCACGGAGCCACGTGACTTACTCGCAACTTTTCGTCTTTTTAAAGACGGGGGATGTCAGTATATATTATAGTTAATATGGATATTCTCATTATCAGAGTCGAATATATTATAAGTTAGAAAGTTCTTGGTATAAACAAAGGTTTTTACATTATTTTCCATTTCGGATCGATATCGTTTGAGGCTGATATAGAGGGAACGTTATTGATTAAATGTAATAAAAGGACACAAAAGGCTTAAAAAGCAAGCGAAACGAATGTTACTTTATAACCTTAGTTGACCGGCTGTGGTAAAATGTACAGTGGAATGAAATGTAATTAGTACGGAACATCGTTACGTACATTTTATGAAGTTGCAGTTAAATAAATTAAAGAGTTAATGGTCCAGAAAAGTCATTAAGCATTACCACTACCCGAGTAACATTCATTTGCTGCCATAAAAACTACAATTATCCATAAAAAATATTCTTGATTTTTATGTTCTCGTACATATGTTTTCGTTTCATTAGCATCATAAAACCAACATCTTCTTTTCATATCAAAGCGTTTACTTTGCAAGCCAAAGATCATGGTTTCGATCCCCGACGGAGATTAAAAAAAAGGATTGCTAATCGATTTTATGAATTTCTGAGGTCTAAAATACCCACGCTAAATAATTACATAAGAAATTACATTCTGTCACTATCTGTTCTTACTAGGTATTCCTCTTTAATCATCATAATGAAATATTAACTTAATTTATATATATGCTGGTGGGCATAGCTCAGTGGCTTAATCGTTTGCTTGGTAAACCAAAGGTTGTTGGTTCGATATCCGACTAAGATTTAAAAATAACGATTTCTAAGCTCTATAACTAGCCCCGGTTGGTATGAATTTGATCCCTCGCCCGTAAAATGCCAGTCATAGCCTATTAATTAAAATTGGTGGTAGACAAAATCGTCCCATGAAGACTACCGTGTAATAATAAGGATGATGCGTAAATCTCGAGTTGTAGTCTATGACGTTTGCGGATCAACACTCCACATGCAGCGCTTAGACCATAGGTTCCCAAACTTATTTCACTCGTGGACCCCCTGACACGATTTTTGGTTATCCGTGGACCCCCTGATCATCATCATCATCATCAGCCTGTGTCCGTCCACTGTTGAACGTAGGCCTCCCGCATGAGTAGGCCTCCCGCATGAGTTAGGCCTCCCGCATGAGTTAGGCCTCCCCCTGATGATATTGTGGCTTTTCGGTTGAGCCGTGTGTGGTGAACTTCTTTCAACCACCATAGCAGGGGTCTTCTTCAGGATTAATAATTTATTTAGTTTTAAGTTGGTTTATTTAGATTATACATTTTTTTATCTTTAAAAATATATTTAATCTGAATAAACCAACTTAAAACTAAATAAATTTATTAATCCTGAAGAAGACCCCTGCAATGGCGGTCAAAATATTGGTTGAAGGAAGTTCACCACACACGGCTCAACCCAAAAGCCACAATATCACTTCAGGTACATATCCTTGTTCTCATTGTTATGTGACGACGTCAGTTCTGTTTGTTAATAGTTTATAGAACTTTTTTACCTTTTCGATCATTTTTTTATATCAGTGATCGCTTTAATTTCCCGAGGCAGACTATTGAAGTTTACTACTCCATTATATTTGTAACAATTTTGTAAATTAAAATTGCAACGAACCCAATCATAATTTACGATCTGTTACAACTACGCGAAAAATAAATGCATTTAATGGGACGGATGAACTTGATGATTTAATAATAATTTTTCAACATTTGGCATCAACTTCGTGAGATTTAATCTCAAATCTCCTCGTTTGATGATATCCAGTTTGTTTCTTTTTTTGTTATGAGATTGGCAACTGCACTGAAACCCCTTTCCACTAGGTATGAAGATGGAAAAGCAAGTAAAAACTTTCTCGTAATATTCCACAATGCGGGATAAGTGACAGGTATGTCTTTTTGAAGCCAGAATTGCTGATATCCTTTATTAAACTGTGCTTTGAGTTCTTCGTTAGTTAATATTCCGATTATTTCCTCTTGTAATATGACATTTGTTTCTTCAATGTCACCACCATATGGATTTATTATCCACCTTAGTCAAAATATCCTCAAACCTTGTTTCAAAGTCTGAATATAGGGCATTTAATTGTTGAACGTAGGTTGAAACATCGTCTTCCTGGCAGCTTATCTGTGACAGATTGGGGAACTGGGAAAATTCGCCCCGACCAATATTTTGCTTCCTTAGCTTTATTCTGGCAAGAAACGCTGGACTTTGTTTGAATCAAATTAAGACTGTCACCTTGTAATTGCGAGTTAACCGCATTAAATTTTGCAAACAAATCTGTTAAATAGGCAATGTCCGTTTTCCAAATCATTAAGTTTTCTTTTAAATTCTATCTTTATCATCCAGAAACTCTAAAATAGTGTCAAAGAGAGCAAAAAATCTTGTCAATCACAATCCTTTCGACAGCCAGCGCACTTTGGTGTGAAGGAGTAAATGATGAAAGTTCTCATCATTTTCGTCCCACAACTGCGCAAATAGCCGCGAATGCAACGCATTGATTCGGATTCGGTTTACAGCATCAATGACTAATTGAAGAGATTCATGCAATCTAATATTCAGATTTTTAGCAACTTAATGTTGTCGATGAATGACACAGTGTATTGCTAACACCCCGGGTACATTTTGTTTTGAATACCTTATAAAGCCACGATAACGCCCAACCATGGCAGGACCTCCATCTGTAGCCACTGACATAATATTTGACTAAGGAATTTCTTTTTCTGTGAAGTAATCCTTCGAAACATGAAATATTGATTCGCATTTAGTGTCGGTTGGCAAAGTTCTCGCAAATAGCAGTTCTTCGTGGATTTCTTGATCCATAATGAAACGAGTATATGCCAATAATAATGCTTCATTATCAGGTAAAGTTGACTCATCCAGCTGTGGAGAGAAATGAGTCGTTTGCAAATAATTGCACAAGAAACTTTCAATATTATAACTCATTTCATCAATACGTCTTTGAACTGTGTTGTTGCTTAAAGGAATTTTGTTAATTATATCAGATGCAGGTTGGTGTAAGACAGTTTTTAAAACCTCTTCGACTGCTGGCAAAATTAACTTTTCTCCGAAAGTATGCGGTTTTCCGCATTTTGCTATAAGTAACGATATATTGTACGACGCCCGCAAACCATCATTGTTTCTTTTTGACGTCGAGCCGAACATTTCGTTTAGCGAAGGTACCATCAATTTATTTTTGAGTGTTTGAAAGTATTCCAAATCTTTATCTGTTTTATCAGGGTGACTTCTTTTCAGGTGAATCTCCAGCTTGGATGGTTTCATAGATTCATTGGTTAAAACTTTGTTGCATAAAAGGCAGAAAGGCAATTGTTTGTTCGACTGTGATGGAATGAAGCCAAACTTCATATAATCGACATTGTACTGTCTACATTTCTTTTTAGATTCGGCCATGTTTAGTATCAGTTATCTGTTGACAAAATAATTAAATATACAATTTAGACATAGCAATAATAAAATCATTTTAAATATACGGAAATATTATAATATCGATTGTTTAAAGGTTAACTATTGAGGAGTGTGTGTATATTTGAATATTAAACTTACATTACGAGAGTTGATGGAAGACTGGGGGCGGGGCAGGGGAAACTGCTCACGTCTTATTAGTCGATCTTATATATATACAATCCTATAACCCAAAGTACAATGGAAAAGCTTTGTGGCTTAGTATCGCAAAATATAAGTATACTTATATTAATCAACTTGTAAAGAACAGAATAACAAAAGCGAGTTAAAGGTCAATACAGTAGGTATTAAAGATAGATTCTTTGTCCCAATTGTAAACTACCCTTGTTTATATACCCATGGACCAAATAACGTCAGTCTCGCCTTTCTTGATTTTGTCGGCAGGCACATTTTTATTGTTTCCTGATCTAAATAGAATTTCAGAAAAAGGGCAACTTTTATTTATTTATTGTTTTACAATAGCCAAGCTATCTCGTAAAAACATACGTGATAATCGTGTGAACACATAGTGCAGTGTGGTAATTAGAGATACTTATAATACTTTATTGCATTTTTATGAGGGTGTTATTTAAAAAGAGAGATGTACCCTATTGTATTAGTTCTCCTCTAAGGCTCCAGAAGAAATCGCACTTCAAGTTTGTGTCAGAACATTAAAGCTGCGGATTATAATTTAATAGTATTTGAAAAAAAATGCACTTTACTTATATTTAATTGCTCAATAACATTTAACTTTTCTCTGGAAGCGAAAACTATAAAGCAATAATAATTAAGTAATTTGTGTTCTTCGGTGTCGGCGAGTAACGAGATCCCGGCCAGATAACAAAATTAGACGGAACCGGTGGTGAGCTGCGATTCGCTTTGTAGACCTCCATTTAAATAAGTGTTGGACTCCAACCCGTATTTTAATTATTTTTGTCTCAGGCTAAGAAATTAATTGTATGCACTTTAAAATATTTACATCACACATATCTCATTTATATATTGCTATTTATTGTAACTTCCAAATTAATATTGATGTGTCAAAATTTCTAATAATTTTATATTGAACCCTCCGTGGACCCCCTAACGATGTTCATGGACCCCCAAATCAATTTTAATTTTCCATGGACCCCCTGGATGATCCCATGGACCCCTGGGGGTCCATGTGGACCACTTTGGGAACCACTGGCTTAGACATATGCACCATTTTAAGCGTCATAGAATTCCACAGATGAGACTTCAGAATTATTATCACTATCTGTCGGTATTCTCCTGTATATGTTTACTTGTTTTGTTTGCTTGCGTGAGATGAAAGTCCACAGAGTTCGTGTTTTTCCACGTCAATAAGTGCTCGATGGATGGAAAGAAAGACTTGGTTATTCCTCCGAAGTTGATACTTGATATGCGGTATTCCAATCAGTTAGCGAATCATGCATTAACCTGTCCAAGGCGTAGCAGAGAGGATAACAGTCGTAATGGGGTGTTGTGTATGTGAGTCTGACATTATATGACGCTAGTACTATGGCGGCTGACAGAGCTTTGTGGTAGCAGGTAGTGAATGCCTCCAGTTACAGAATTGGACATGAAATGATGATTTTATATCAATATAATATATATATATATATATATATATATATATATATATATATATATATATATATACGTAATACGATGGTAACAATGGTATAAATACATCTTCTTACGCTTGTCCGTTCGGGCGGAGAAATAGTCGAGAAGACTAGGCGGTGTAAAAGACCTGAGCAAAGGTTGGTTCCAAGGCTCGTGGTTTGCATCCCGCGTCTGCCGATGTTTTTCTGAATGAATTGATGCGTATAAAAATTTGATATATAATTGTATGTGTATATCTAATTACTTGTACTACTTCCTTTATTAATCCAGTTCGTGTTAATTATTAAAAATATATATTCTTAATTTTCATCTTTTTATTTACATAACATTGAAATAACTCTTTCATTTAAAAAAACTTTTATTTTACGGTTCATAAATTTAAAAATACATAAAACACTTATTTATATAAAGACATTGACTGTCATACAATTTTCCAGTAAAATTTTCATTCAATTCTATTTTAAGGATATTCATTCATTCAAAAGTGAATGTATTTTAGTATTCCACGGTAATTACAAAAATGTGTTTTTTAAAGTTAAATTTTAAACAATTCTTACCTTATAGTGTACGAGTATTTTTAAACCATAAAACAAACTTCTTTTGACCTTAAACAATTGTTATTGCATATTTTTTCTCAGCTGTATTCTAGATTAAGGCAGCAATTTTAATCTCATGACTTTCATTCTGTCGCTTACGCTTTACTTTATTTCCGTTCTTTATTTTAAGCAGAATTGTAAGAATAGCAGTGTTCATACTTTGGGACTAAGTGATGTCAAAGCGGCTTAACTAGTTACTGCTATTAGAGATAACTATACTACGATTATGTTGTACACTCCAACTAATACGAATTAAGAGCCATTGCCACGACCGTCAAAACATCTAACAGGTCCATTTTAAAAGTGGTGTGCCTTTTCTGGGATAAATATATTCAATAATCACAACACATTAATGATTTTTTATATTTAAAACACTCTCATCCTGCAGCATTACCCTTGCGGAGACGTGTCTGTCATGACTGAAAGGTACCCTGAAAGCTTTCAACGAGAATATTTCTTATGAAAGTTATAACATGCTTCTGGATGTTTTCTACGATCTTTCAATGATATCCGTCTATATTTTAGTTTTAGAAACAGAAAAACTCACATGGAACCAGAGGCTTTTTATGGAATGGGTGATTATCAGTATAAGTGTATTTCTATTTATCATATTTTATCTATTATATACGTTCAAACCAATAATGTAGACTTTTGTATTATCTTTCACGGTTATTTTCTATAAACATATTAACAACAACGCTATATCATGGATACGTAGTTCTCATTTTAAAAGATGTATGAAGCCTAGCTTTGTACTTGTTTTTATGTTTCTATTTTGTAATTATGTTTCGCAGCTCTTTATGAGAATACTTTGGGTTTGTTTTTTTTTCTCTTGTTCATTTATCATCATGGAGCACTGTTTTTATTTTCTAAATGTTTGTATAGTTTCCATTTATTTTTACCAATGAAAACACATTTTCTTTCTAGTTACTTTATTTACTGAATTGCCCTTACAATATTGTTTGATAATACTTGTTGATTTATTTAATTAATGGATTAATTCAGAATCATATCCAAGAGTTTAACCATTCATAAGTAACCAGAATTGTTATTTATTCCTCACAATTTATAACCTAATCACTTTTAAGATTGATAATATCAAAAATATCTATTTTTCATTTTGCAAAATCGTCATAAATAATAAAGCATCACTGATTTAACTTGTTCATAAATCATTTTTTGGATACCAGCTAAGTAAAAGTAAAACAATCGTTATTTACATTCCACACTTTTAAAAACAATTTCGTTCCACGCCGGGGCGTTCTTTTATTTTTACTTTTCGATTAAAACGACCGCGTGGCGCAAGTTTTGATTGGAAGAGGATTTTTTCGCGATACAAAGTGGGCCAATCGATGTACGAACCTGAAAGCTGAAAACATTTCAGGAAGTAAAAAACCTCCATCCGTCGGCGGTCCCTTGAGACTACAGCATCAATGAATTACTTATGTCCGTGTAGTGAAGTTGTACCCGGTCCAAAATTTTCAGCCTGAAAAACCTGAAACGTTTTCCTGCGTCAAAGTGTATATTTATTATTTATACTAAGCTCAAAGCTACTTAAATTTACAAGGTTCACTCTCTTAAAAAATATTAAAAACCGATGCTGTGATAAACGCTGAATTTTATTGTCGCTACTAATTTGAAGAAAATAATTTAGGATATTTTTGATCGATAATTTTTGGTGGAATTCCCAAATATCAAATAGAAATAAAAGATAATTTATTTATTATTATATTGTAGACTCTAATAGACTCAACAATGGCTACCCAAATTAGCCGAAATATGTCATCCTCTAAATAAAAAATCTAATAATTTCTACTCCATCTTTCTTTGTGTTTCATATTATATAGAAAATAGCAATGAACTCGTAAAAGCATCATATTTTATGGATTTTTTAAATTTTTATTAGAAATTATTTTATAAGTTCAATATTCTAATCTACTTTTATAGATCATTTACTATATAACAATATTATTAATAATTAAATATACATATACTAAACATAAAATTCTTTTTAAATGAGGACTGATTGAATAATAAAAAATAAAAATATACATACTTTGAATATATACTATAGCGACATCTATCATACGTTGATAACAATGACATAAATACTAGTTTCAACGTTAGTCGGTCCAGGCATAGTAATAGCCGAGTCGGCTGAGCGGTATGAATACCTGGGCATAGTTGGTTTCCAAGGTCCACGGTTCGCATCCCGCTTCTGCCGTTATTTTTGTGTTTGGATTGACGCGTTGAAAAAAGAATTTTATGTATAGTATATGTATATTTAATTATTAATAGCATCATATTTGTTTGTCAACCACTTTATTAAACATAGAATCAGAGACATGGAATCTATCAGCAAGCCATACACATAAAATAAAGGTCACCCAATGTGTCATGGAAAGACCCATGAAAGGAGTGTCTCCAAAAGATAGAATCTGTAACGAGAATATCAGTAAAAGAACTCAAGTAGTGGAGGTTACTCAAAAAATAGTCTCACTCGAGTGACAAAAAGCAGAGTATCTCTATATACAAAAGACGATGCTTGGGGAGTGGGGGGAAAAGTGTTGAAATGGCGTCTAAAAATTGGCAAACGGAGCGTTGACTTAAATAGTCTGAATGTAGAGAGCGAAGGATTGATAAGTATGGAAACTCAAGCAGAAGTCATACATTCAACAGTGAATGAGCATAGCCTAATTATGATGATGATGATGATGTTTATTTATTTTTTAATTCTTCAACAAACTCGAAAAAATCTACCCAACCCTTCTCTCTGCAATGTTTGCAGAGATCCGATCCCTTTGAACAAACTGCCATTAACGCACACAAAAAAAAATACATGGCTTCAGTCGGATTCTTTGTACGGTATCCGGCATTATATCTTTCCGATTAGGGAGCTCCCCCAAGTCAAAAGTAAGAACTCCAAGAATAATATTTCGCCTTCCACCGATTTTAAATCTGCCGAATTTCGAATTTCTCGGACAGCTTTTGTTTATAAACTTTGACCTCTTAAACCTCGAACAAATTGCTGGGCCCTTTCTCTTATCTCGGTGCCAGTTTTAATTACATTGTCTTAGTTAAAGACGTACTTGCCATGTCGTTTGTTTATTTTTTTGTATTTTTAATGTTAAACGCCCTTTGTGGAATGAAGAATGGTACGTCTCTGGATGGCATCGTAAAATCCCTTCTTCTCTTTTTAGGCGTTCAAATTATTTTATGTTGAATCAAATTGTGAGTGAAACAGACAATGCATGAAACAATTCGGTTGGATTCAACTGTAAAGTTAAAAGTAAACAACTTGGATGAAAATTGTACTGCGGTAACTGTAATACAGAAAACGGGTATCAAGATATAACTTTCTAGGTTTTCACGTCCAGATTTGGTATTGTGGGTTTTAGGCTTAGCCGAGTGCGAGTTTTCTTTATGTAAACACACAAAGTCGTTCAACCCTGAAGAAGATCCCTGCATTAGCGGTGAAATTATTGATGCTAGAAAATTCACCACACAAACCCAAAAGCCTGACCAAAATTATTTTACGGCGCCTGAATTGGCCCCAATCTTCTCAAAAGCTGTCAATCTTGGCATCTCACCAAAAGCCAATGCAGCCGAATAATTTCTTTACAAAACAGATGCCTACGTAGAAATTTAGGAAACGGATCACCGAGCGCAGCTCACAGATGGCGGACGAAGCGAGGGGCAGATCCATCAAATAACGCTGCCAAACCATGACTGAGCTCCGCAGGCATCTCGCTAGGGAAGGGATTTAGAGTGGGGGAACCAAGCTACACTACAGAATCGCGGGATCCACTATAACAGCGCTTTTCGGGACTGTAGCGCCATAGGAGTCTTATAGTATACGGATAACCTTCATATATATTATATTGTTTAAGAAAGTCGGTGTTGGGAATATTTTTGTTGAATAAAACACATGTCAGAGTTTAGAGAAATTTTTATTTTCTACTTATGGTAAAGATTTTGCTCTCTCATTCAAAAGCAAAAATCGTCTAAAATATTCTTTGGCTTCTTATTTATTACAAATGATATGCATTTAAAGGACTCCCTACCCTTATTATTCATTATTTTATACACTTACAAAGTTCAAAAATTAATTTACACCATTAGCAATAGTTAATAAGTAAAGTTACGTAATTTAATTATTCTAATATGAATCGTAATGATGTCTTCAATAAAAATAAATATTATTTCATAAAATAATGCGAAATGTATATATTTATGTATTTTTAATTGAAAATAAGAAATAACTGATTTAAAAAACTAGAGCATTCAGATACACAAAACTAGTATCAGAAATATTATATGGATTTTTTTAAATATTTATTAGATTTTTTCAATATTCTAATCTACTTTTATAGATCATTGACTATATTACACTATTATTAGTAATTAAATATACACATACTATAATACATCACATTCTTTTAATATTAAGCTTGTGAATAAATGTTGACTGATTGAATAATAAAATATATATATATACACACTCTGTATATATACTATAGAGACATATATCGTTGTATTGTTATATGATGGTAACAATGCTATAAATACAACTTATTCCGCGCAAAAGTTCGGGCAGAGGATGGTCGAGTGGTCTAGGGTAATGATTCGCATCCCGCTTCTGCCGATATTTTTTCTGAACGAATTGATGCGTATAAAAAATTTGATGTATTATAGTATGTGTATATGTAATTACTCAAAAATAATATTTTCAATTAATTCAAAATCACCTCAACCCCTTAATAACAACACTTAATTGACTGGTAATATTTGACATTATTCGAGATTGATACTCCAAGGATGGAGCTTGCTTTTAGAAGACAACAACCGTTGAAATATACAGGATCCATAGCAGTCTTCTTGGTGGAGAAAGTGCATAATTGGGTTTTCGAAATGTTGAAACTGACGAGGTTGAGGTCACCCCATCCTGAAACCCTTTCAAGAGACATGTTCATCTTCCCCATTAGAGATTTCCTAGCAGCAGCAATACAACAAAATACTAAATAATTACATATTGATTACTTTATATGATTTTTTTCTGTTGTTTCAACCGATAATTCTTGTTGAAATAAAATAATAACAAACTACAAATGATAGATTATATAGAAATTGTTCCCCATTATTGAACAATATGTTTTAAAATTATAATCGATTTGATTATAAGGTCAACTTAAAAAAATGTAAACTAAATAATATTTTTACAAATCCATAAATATTTACATTTCGCTGTATTAACAAAACAATGTATGACAATAAATGGAATGGCTTTTTGTATACAAATTTTAGTTCTACCTTAAAAGTAATAATATTATTTATCTACTAAGTGATATATTTATACAATATCTACAAGGTTTCATGCAGCACCGTGCAATCAATAATTTAAAAAATATTTTTATATTAGTGGCGTATTAGTATTATTTAAACATTAATTTTCACTAAAAAATAAGTACAATTTTTCCACGATGTTCTAGTTAACGTAGTTGCCAGATAATTAATCATTTCCAAACCTTCTTATTAATTTAAGATAGTAAGGAAAGTAATTTCATTTTTAATGGATGTGTTTGACCTTTGCGTTCCAAATTATTAAGAACCGGAGAAATCCATAAATTTATAAATATTTATTTATTTACCTTATTTTCACATGGATCACGTAAGATAATTTCTCTATTTAAGAGACTGCAATTTAAACTCGCAGCCTTTCTCAATTCATCACAAGTTAAGAGATAACTGAGCTTAGGTAGTCGAAACTGCAGTCAAATATATAAAATAAATAATCATTCATAATTTATAATAGATCTCAAAATGAATGCTGAAAACATTGGAAAAAAATCCATAAATTGAATAATTTAATAACGATTTGAAGATTTTTATTGATTGATGACTTTGTGTCTTCATCAGATTCAAATGGCTTTCCAAAACGTGAAAAACGTGGAAACACAACATCAAAATCTCTTCAAGTTCGAAAATTCGTAAAACAGTTATGGAATTTACGTTCGCTTAATACATTTTCCATACATTTTTTTTAGCTTTAACAGCTTTTTTATCAAAAAAGCAAAAATGTCGAAAATGGTGTATTTCTCTTTACATATTTGTAAATGTATAATAACAAAAATTATTGCGTAGAATGATTATTTTTTTCATAATGATGCCTTGCTATATAAGTTGTTAAAATATATTTCTTATCAGCGACGAATTGTCTAGTTGACTGAAAAAAATTACGATTTATTCCATCTTATGCAAAAATGAAATTACTTCTCATCCAACCTAATACATATTTTTGCAATATTTTAATGAAGGATTTGGTAACCAAAATATTTATCTTGCTAGAGACCACTTAGTTTTGATAATGTTCATGTAAAACAAGTGTGGATTTTTTTCAATACGTTTAACTGAAGTATTCTAGTATAATGCATGTGAGTATTTAGGAACCTACAATGAGTAACTATGTCATATAAATTTCTAGTACAACTAAATAGTATGAATAATGTACATGATTATAATGTAGGCCATCAATAAGTCGTCATTATGAAATACTGAAATATAAAATTAAAAATAACCTGGGTTATACTGAAAAGAAAATCAAAAATTCTATTTAAAAAATATATAATTAAGTAATAAGATTTTATGAAAAATTGTATTTTTGTATGACATTCACCCATATGCTGACTGAGTCATTCGTTGTCTTAAAGTTAATAGAGATATTTCTTAAGGTAACCAACTTATAGAAGCATTTTATACTTTCCTTTAGAATGATTGAACCAAAACCGACTACAGCCAAACCCAAGCAAGACCCAAGTCTGCGCCTTTCATCTTAATAACAGACTTGCCAAGAGAAAGCTGCACATTACCTGGAACGACTTGGTGTTAGAGCACTGCGACACACCTAAATACCTAGGGGTCAAGCTGGATAGGACCCTCACTTATCAGAAACACTGTCAGTCTGTTAAGCAAAAGGTGTCCACCAGAAGCAACCTACTCCGAAAAGTGGCAGGTACGAAGTGGGGAGCCCAACCAAACCTGATCCGCACAAGTGCTCTAGCTCTCTGTTTCTCTGCTGGCGAGTATGCTGCGCCAGTATGGGCGAGGTCTGCCCATACCAAGAAAGTGGATATTGCTCTGAATGAAACGTGCCGGGTGGTTACGGGGTGCCTAAAACCTACCCCAATATCAAAGCTATATCAATTCTCGTGCATTGCCCCACCAAACATACGGCGAGAAGTTACTACCAAGAAGGAACTCACCAAAGCAACCCACGACGCACTTTACCCTATGTTTGGGTACCAAAAGATAACTACACGGCTCAAATCAAGAAGAAGTTTCCTACAGTCGACAACGGAACTGGAGATACCTGAGGCCACCCTGCGGCTGAACATGTGAAGAAGGGCAACTGAGGGGAATACTTGGATTGCCCCGAAAGAGGACCTAGCCCCTGGACATGACCAAGGGTGGAATATATGGAGGTCCCTTAACAGACTTCGGACAGGAGTATGCAAGACGAGGACACAAATGAGGGCCTGGCAGTTTTACAGCAGACCGACTGAATGTGACTGCGGCGTGGAGCAGACCCTGTCACACCTTCTGGAGTGTGCGCTGTGCCCGAATAGCTGCACCCAGGAAGACCTGATGATGGCCAGAAGTAACGCCATCGACGTCGCCCACTTCTGGGCAGACAGGATCTGACCCTGTTGTTTCCGACACGATTATATATATATTGAAGTGAGGAAACGTCAGCCATCGAATCACCTCAAATCTTAAGAAACGTCTATGCAAACGGGTGTTAAGTTAATAACCTTAAGTCATGGAATGTTTCTGCATACGAGTGCTTGTCACGAATAGAAAGATATTTTTTACGCATGACTTTTAACATTTGTAGCAAATTTCATATTACATAAATCGCATTTCGAAGACATAACACAATATAATAAAAATATACTGAAAGCCTTCGAATGTGTAAAAATCATTTTTTTCTTTTTGTATGCGTTGCCGTAGCGTTCATCCGATTGCAATAAAACATTCAGAAAATTTTGAATGCATTGCTGAAAATATTTCCTTTTTAAAAAATTCTAAAAACGGAAACAGGAAAGCAGGAATGAATGGTATTACAGCGCATAACACTATACAAATGCAAAACAATAAACAGAAGACATTTCAATACATTGCGTATAACTTAAACGATTATTAATATAAATAACATGTTTTTTTAATTCATGTCTATGGTAAGAAATTAAAATAAAGTTGTACTAAAATAAATAAACATAAATCTGCAATTCCTCTATAACAACGAGTAATATTTCATCAAAAGAAAACAAAAGTACAATCTTAGAGAAGTCAAATATTACAACAACAAAAAACACAATAATATTTCTCTATTAAATAATACATCGGTAATTATTTTACTAGATAGTTATTAATTTAATTAATTAACTTAAGATTACCACACATTAGTATTAAAAATCCTATATCGTATATATACTCGTAAGTTTTATCAAATTCATGTTTTTTTTTCACTGGCTCTGATATTTTTTCAGACATTTGATTGTTTTTTACCTTAATTCGGACTAACACACCATTTTTCATTCTTCATATCACAGTAGAAGTCTTTTTCGTAGTACACAATACCATAATAATTAATAGAATATATAAAATTATACTTATTTTTACATATGAAAAAATAACAATCCAAGCCGAACAATATTCCGAATATGTTTTTTTTCGTATTGCTTATAACCACGTTTATTTTCATTTTTTTACACAATTTTAACAACTGAAGAGGAAGAAATACATTTTCTTTAAATATTATAAAATTTAACTAACGCAATTTTTTCAATGTTTTCAGTAGTCCAGACTTGTCTCTTAACAGTTATGGGTCGAAGAAGGCTACGAGTTAGTCGTTAACTATGTAAAAACAAGGTATATAAATCAATATTTATAATGAAATTTTAATAATTTATTTTAATAATTGTTATGAAATATAACAATTTAAAAGAATATTTATGGCCTGTATTTATTTGTTCAGTAGTAATATCCATGGCAGTAAATGAAATCAATTGACAGTTAATTAAATTAATTGGCAGAAAATTCAATAATTTGGCAGCATCCACTGTGTCAGTATGTTTATATTCAGTCATAAAAATAAAATCTTAATAATTCATTCAATACTGCAAGAAATTAGTATAAAATTAATGAATAATTACCACATAAAATGGAAACCCAACGTTACAAAACCTATTATTAATAAACATTTTTTAATGATTTACTCTGCCATTTTATATTTTTCTACCGCCAATTGATTATTTTTACTTCCCTTGTATTTATTACTAAAAATTTCACAAACAATTACTGTTCATTAATTGAATTAATTACTGACAACATATTAAGTTGTCAATATATATTTCTTGTATCACTTTATTGTGTCAATTTAGATTTAATGTTTGCGAGTCAATATATGTATGTATAGTACAACTGAACATTGTTAAATATTTCATCGAAACATAGTATGCAATATTGGTCATTACTCATAAAATTGTATTGTATCGTATGAATACAATATTCGTATTACGTATTTCCATTATTCAGTTTATTGACGAAAATTATTTGATAATCGAAAGCGAAAGATTTGAATCAATGCTTATTTGTACACAAAAAAATGGGCAATGTGTTATCCGGATGGATATAAAGGTCGTGGGTTCGATCTCCGACGGAGATTAAAAAAAAAAAATTTAATCGATTTCTCAGCTTTATAATATCCCGGTTAGTGTGAATTTGATTCCTCACCCGTAAAATGCCAGTCATAGCCTAGAACCTTTGAAAGCATATTTATTTCATTGCACAGTGCTGGTCGCTTGGCCATTTGCACCGCCTATCGAGTCGAATAATTAACACGTAATGTTTATTTTTGATACGTATATTTGTATGAGAATATTAAAATATATTGAAAAACCATCAAATTGAAAAACAATTCAATAAGTGATATTTTTAATGGATTTTTTAATTTTTAATAAAATACTTTTCAATACTCTCATCTTATTTTACAGATCATTGACTATATTTCAATATTATTAGTAATTAGATACACATACAATTAATTTCAAATAATAATATACATACTCTGAATATACTACAGAGACATCTGTCTTTATATGATGTTAACAATGGTATATAAATATATATCAGGTTTCGCGTATCTGCTCAGGCGGAGAATAGTTGTGTGGATAGCGCGGTGTGTAGAACGGAGCAAAGGTGCACGGCTCGTGGTTCGAATCGCGCGTCTGCTGATATTTTTCTGAATGAATTAATGCGTATAAAAATTTGATGTATAATTGTATGTGTACTTAAAAACTAATGATATTTTCAATATTTAGCATTTATTTCTTAATAAGCCTTTATTTCTTGAACTCTGGGTTGTAATTAAACAGTGAAAAAGTAGTTGAATTAATATTAACATTTTTTAAATACTTGAGACTCTTTCAGGTTTCAGCCGATCATATTTCAGGCTGAAAAATGTTTTTTAAAAATACTTGTGAAAATGGCTTGTTTTTCGATATCTAGATTATATTTTCGGTATAAATGCGGCTTCACACGTCAACACGACTCTGATAAAAATATTTTTTGACTGATTACTTCAACTTAACGAGTCTTTTTGTTCGATTTTAATATAACACCCGACATAATGGATGAGCTGTCTGCTAACAAATCAAACCCCCGGAAAAATACAAGTTCAAACCTCAATCAACTCCAATAAAATCAACAAGTCCATCGAAAAATATGTAGCCGAAAACATAACTTTTAAAATTAAACAACATTTTAGAAGCAATTTGTCGTGATGCGAGTATAAGCGTACAAAGTGAACTCGATATTGAAATAAAAACATTTTCAATTTATGTTTAATTAACAAATCTTAATGTTATAATAAATAAAACTTAATTGTTTGTATGCTTTAGGCCAGTTTCAATAGTTTATATTGAGTTACAAAGCATAAAGTTTTACAGCTGTTTTCAAATATTTTATATTGCATTTTTTCTTGCATACTGATCGACCGTTTAGCATGCTGCGTATAGCTAAGCGCTGCATATGGAGTGTTGATCCGCCAACGTCATAGACTACAACCCGACATTCACGCAACATCCTTATTTTTACAGGAATTTACTATGAATGGGTGGTTTTTACGGGACGACTTTCGTCTACCACCAATTTTGATAAATAGACTATAACTGGCATTTTACGGGTGAGGGATCAAGTTCACACCGAGTATTTTAGAGTTTACAAAACGATTTTTTTTTAATCTCCGTCGGGGATCAAACCCATGACCTTCGACTTGCCTAGCAAACGCTTTGACCATTGAGCTAACAATTAACCCACCAGCAAAGCTAATATGAAAGAAGTATCTTTTGAATCAAAAGCCGATTATTTTTCACTTCATTTAGCTTACTTCTTCTCCACCACACACTCTATCGAATAACTTATCCGTGTGTTTAAGATCTTTTTAATAGTCTAACCTTTGCCTCTTGATACACATTGTTTGAACACGAGATTTTAATGGTGATTACACGTGTGGCAGCATCTCAGATCGTAAGATAATTATATAATCCGCAATCAAATTACACTTGGTCATAAAACAGCTCGCTGAAAACGTAGCAAACGAGCTAACAAACAACATACAAAACTTTACGATCATAATATGAATCAAAAACTACGAAAATCATCATCATCATCAGCCTGTGTCCATCCACTGTTGAACATAGGCCTCTGAGAGTCTCCATTCTCTTTGATCCTCTGCCTTCCGCATCCAGACCACGCTATTACTCATATGTTGTCAGTCCACCTTGTAGAAGATCGACTACATCAAGAATATCTTTGAAATAACGCGTGTGGTTAACGAGACTCAAATGAATCAGACTGCTATATTTTTATTTATTGTTCTCTTTGCGTGATCTAGTATTTTGTGTGATTTTCAGGGTACCATGAGTCACCATTTTTTCTACATTTTCAAACATTTTGTAACAAATTATGATACTCAATATGCTGACACTGGAATTGAAGGTATTTTTTCCCATATCCATTACTGGTGTTATCACAATCTTCATATACTCTTAAATGGCGTAGGTTTTTACGGCCAGATGTCGTATTGTGGTTTTTGGGTTAAAGATGACGTCAGAAATGGTAATCGAAATATTGGTGTACACACGGCAAAATCCAAAAGCCACAATGTCATTTGCTGTTCGTCTTATATAGTATAATAAAACAAAAAAATATTACAAAAAAAAAACACTTTTTACATGGTTTTTACATGACTCGTAGCCTTTCTCAATCCATCATTGCCAATTTAATTTCAATTTATTTTTTCACTTACAAAAACATAATAAATTTTTAAAAAATCAAACCGATACTGCACAATCAAGGTTAATATACAAATATAGGTACTTATGATTAATTACCAAGAACAAAGAAATAAAGACAATAAACAGAAGGTCCCAATGCTCATCAAACAGACTACGCCAACAAATCATTCCTCCAAAGAAACTCGTGTAGGTCATGCCTGGAATTAGGCCTCCCTTACGTGAAATATATCAATATCCGAGTCGATTTGGTTGAACAGTATGATTCCTTTCTAAGGAGGCATAGGAGTTGTCTCATGACAGTGATAGATTGAGGAAGGTTAAAAGTTGGGGAAACTGCATTATCTTAAACACAGACCACACCCAACGTTATTCACGTAACAACAAGGTTAATAAATAAATACTTATTATTGATAATGGATCTCAAAGTGAATGCTGAAAACATTGAAAAAAAAATATTCCCTTAACATTTCTCATTTCAGATCTTCTTACTTTGTCTTGCATTGTCAGTAGTGCAATGAATCAGATATCAAATTTCGCTTGCTTGTCTGTTTTTAGAATGCTGGTATTAGAAAATGTGGTAGCGCGAGCACTAGAAGCGCTGCCGCTGCTGGTGCAGGTGCGGGAGCGGCTGCTGCTAGCGCGCTGGCGTGGCAGCGCAAGTCTTCAGGGTATAGCCTCAACAGCTTGGCAGCGCGACCGGATCCTGGCCATATGCACGTGGCAGGAGGTGGAGCACGCGCACCTGCAGCGCCCGCTTCACGCGCCCAACGACGCACCCATCGCCCTAACCAGGCAACTCCGCAATCGCACGACAATGGGTTATCAGACACTGTCAAACCACCTGCGAAAAACAAACAAACATTAATATACTACTATCACACTTATAAAATTACCTTCTCGTCTTAATAAAAGAGAGCCAAAGTCACCGGGATTGTCATCTGGATGCGTGTACGGATGAGAATCAGGTCACAAAGCAAAGAACTGTTCGTGTAGAACATTGTAATTTATTCTATATAAAAACTGCCAAATTTGGGTCGTCTGCCTGGGACGGAACATTCTACGTTCCACACAGGTCACCGGCATCTACAACTTGAACTTACATTTTACACATGTGCGGTTAAGTCGATCGAACAAAAATAAGGGATGAAAGGTCGTATATCAAGGCTTTTCGGCACCAGCCTGCTATGACTTATAACCTTGATACCGTCATGATACAACCAAAAGCTATTGATGATTGATTTATTGTATCTATCATATATTTTTACCATATCTGCTACATATTAGGAGCATGCGGACACCGCAAATTACCATTTCATATTTCTGTAAGCTCAGATCGTCTACGCCTTGTCCCAAAACACCTGTTTACCCGGAGGTCCACATGGGAACATATATGGCTCCCGGGAGTCTCCAGGCCAAAAGCCTACAAACTAGCATAGACTGCAGCTGTAGTCTATGCTAGTTTGTAAATATTTTTCCGTACCAGAAAAATATTTATGTATTATGTTTTATTCAAAAAGGCTGCATGATTATTCCGACATTCTCGAGTCCTAGACATTTTTTTGTCTTTAAGGGGTAGCTCAACCCTATCGCATCTCGGAGCATATTAAGAGATTATATTTGATTATATCAATTATTTTAAAAATCAAGCTTTGTCGGGTTTTCAATCGACGGCATCTGAGTGACAAACAAACACTTTTACCATTAGATTATGCCACCCGGCCATGATATATTACGCTTATTGAATTATTTTAAGTATTCAGAGAATGCTCTTTTTTCACATTCCATATTTGAAAAGGTACCAATCAAAATGAACTGCATTTTTTTCATATAAACTGTTAAAATATCAGCATGATATATCCCTTGCTGATTGGTACCGCAAACCTCGATATACAATCTTTCGTCTCTTATTTCTGTTCGCTTGTCGTACATGTATGTGTCGCCATATTGGTATTTTGGACGATCGGTCATGGGAGTGACATTAGTTATAGTGATCGCCACTTACCAACCACGGCGCGGTACCGGAGTCAGTAGTTGTTCTCCGACCGTGACGGGTGTCATATTGTCGTTGGCCCGGCCTGAATACTGTGACTAGTTCCGGGCCAGAAGTTTGTAAAGTTATCGAAATATATATGTCAATGTGCTTCAGAAAATGTATTTTTGTTGTTAATCTGCCTCTCACCCTGCCACCACGCGATTGATAAACGTCTTTCGAGGGAGGAGGATGGTAATATAATCATTTTGCGGTATAAGACAGAAATTAGCCGTGAAAAAATATTGTAAAAATTCCTTTCTTCGGAAAACAACTAAATTGCTTTCCGAATAGCCAATACATTTTTATTTAACGATAATAAATATTAAAAATAAATATACACTTAAAGCACGCTATATATAAACATTTTTAATATTATTTTACTCGTAACATCGCCGTAATAAAGTTTATATTACAAATACCCTTCTCCACTAAAAAGCTAAAA
Source organism: Glossosoma conforme (assembly GCA_022606575.1). Classification (NCBI taxonomy): domain Eukaryota; kingdom Metazoa; phylum Arthropoda; class Insecta; order Trichoptera; family Glossosomatidae; genus Glossosoma; species Glossosoma conforme. The sequence continues at coordinate 465,129 of JAGTXR010000174.1, read as the reverse complement.
CATAGTTATTTTTACATCGCTCTTGTTATTGCTATAGATTAAGAGCCTGCTACCTAAAACAATAACGTCCCTCTCTAGAGCTTTTTCATACGAAATTTTCTAAATAATTATACGATAATATAGCACCTCGGATGAATTATGAATTTATGTATCGGCCCAGTTTTTAGCTTTATGGCGTCATTAAAAGTACTTAATATTTTTTTCAGTTTAACGACAGCTTAACATAAACTCAATCAAAACGCCTGAACATTGACTGAACTTGATGATTTTTTTACAAAATAACCTAAAACAAATTTAAAAAAACAGTAACGATAAATATGTATGTAATTAGTGCATGGGTCTTTTAATTCCATGCCCTGTATTTGGGACTCACAGCTCTACTCAATCAAAAAAAAATGCCATTTAAATAACGCCTGCATCGTATGCTGTAAATCTTGGAAAATCACCAAATCAGCCTTGTAATGGGTTTCGAAAACAGTTGTCTGCGTAGAATACTAGGGGTACGATGATCTTACTTTATGAGGAATGACGAAGTGGGAACAAGGTAGCTTTCCGTTTTGCAGGAATCGAATATGAATCTGATTGGGACATGTATTTAGGATGCCGCAATAAAGCATTAACCACAGCTTCGTTTTCTTTAAGTCTTCGGGCTCACGCCATCTTAGATTATCTTCGGGAACTATACATATAATGTACTTAGTGGAACTGCGGCAGAAAACAGAGCTGACGTGGTCTGAGACGAAGTCTAAGGCAGCTAACAGAGCTTTGTGAGACGACAGTAAGTGACCAACGACAACATAAAGATGTAAACGCAATATAACATTGTAAATAAATCACATAATACAAATTGATTTCTCAATAACATAATTCATGGCCGAGCAGTCATCACGTTGAAAAAAGAAATGTACATTGTGTACGAGGTTTGTCATTCGGATCTCTGCAACCGCTGTTTATTTTTATCCAACTAATTGATGAAATAAATATCATATAATATGGTGATCACTGACTGTTGTATGTAAGGCTGCCTTTAAGACGTGATTCCTCACAAAGCGACACCAGAATACCCCTAGTATTCAACGCAGGTATATTTGAAAGCCACTGTACGACATTAACAACCTTAAATTTGATAGAGATAAATTATAACATGTTCAAGTAATTGACGCTAGTAAATTAAATAAATTATTCAAAAAGGTTAACCAAACACAGTGTATGAACAAACAGTCTACATTCAAAATTGCCCAAGTCAAAACAGTCTAGTCGCTTGAATTAATTATTTATTTTTATTTAACCTGTTTAGACCATGTACCGCTTTTTAAACGGCGTCGAATTAAAATATTACTTACTTTGTAGCGTGTGTAGTTTGCGCCTATTCATTATTCAATACCCAATATATTTTTCACACAAAGTGCCTACTCTTAAAAGCCTCGTAGTGCTATTTTTCACTTTATCTCGCCATCTCCAAGGGGCGCCAAAAAATTAAGTACGCCCTCTAATAAATTGCAAAAAATAACATTATATGACACGTAAGCAGCTAGTTTTATTACCTTTTTTCGTTTAAACTATACTTTTGAAAAGGTTAAAAGAAAGTTACCTCAAAATATCATTGTGTTTTTACGTTATTTGATACTTTTCAGTAAATTAAACGACTCAAAACACTCAGTTTTTTCAGGTAGTATTTCAATCGCAATTGACTGAAATGTTTGTACATTTAAAACAGCTTTTTTTTATAATGCTTCTTGTTACTTAACATTATATTTATAACTTTAACTACAGTAAATTAAAAGTAATTGCGATACGGTTTCAACTTAAGGCGCAAAGACGTGGAATCTAACAGCATGTCTTAAACATAAAATAAAGCTCATATAACGTGCCATGGAGAAATCTATAAGAATGATGTATCTAAATTATATAATTTAAGACGATGATGTACAAATAAAAACTGAAAACTTAGTGGCGGCAATTTGTGGTGACCGAATCTTCTAAGCCGGGCGGTAAAGTCCAACGGTTAAAGCGTTTGTTTGTCATTCAGATTCAGTCGGTTCACAACCTGACCAAACTTGATTTAATCTAATCCAAGCTCTATACATGCCCCCGGTAGGCTTAAGCCACCCTTTAAGGATAAAATAAATTATCCAGGCCTTGAGAACGTTAGACTCATCATCCGATTTCCTTAAAACAACCCTGATCGCTGAACACTTAAATATTTCTCTGTCACTACTGCCGCAGTCTATGCGAATCCGCGGAATCGCGAGTATCGAAGAATCCCGGGTAACCATCTGCGTTCCCGTTGGTGTTGTGGCTTTAAGTTTAAGCCGTGTGTGGCGAATTATGTCTAACCAATATTTACAGTCATCACACACAAAAACACAAAGTCATCAATCCTAAAGAAGACCCTGCAATGGCGGCTGAAATATCGGTACGAGATAATTTGCCACACACGGCTAAACCCAAAAAGCCACAATACCAAATCTGGCCGTGAAAACCTAAGAAGTTATCTGTGTCCCATGTAGATCTCATGGTATACAGGTGCTCTGGGACAAGGCCTAGATAATATGAGCTAACAGAACTGTGAAACGGCAATTTGCGGTGTCCATATGCTTCAAATATAGAGTTAATATGGTAAAAAAAAGTAAAAGGAATGTACATTAACAAAAAAACATGACATATATATGTGTGTGTACCTAGCATAAGTTTGACATAAGGTTTAAATGACAATATGATCCATATTGGGAGCAAATATAATACTGAAAGATACAAAATATACGAGTTTATTCTCAAAAAATTTCAAAATAATTAGTTATGGTTATGATCCTTTTCTTCATTACCTATTTATTCTTTATTTATTACAACAAATAATAATTTTAAAAAAACTATTACACAAACATACAACGTGCACGTAGGAACTGATGAAGCTTCCATAGATCATGAAACTGCAATCTTCCAACAAATAAAAGTGTTTTTTAGTGTGCTCCATGTTAAAACAAGGTATGAAATTCTTATCTATTTTATATAAAAATGGATCTTAAAGTGAATGCTAAAAAATTTAATTGACATAAAAATATAAATGATTAAATATTTTTACTTAAAAAAAAATTGTACTACATTAATCGATAGTGCCAAAAATATTGACTCACTCAATAATATCAAAGTACTTGGGAGCAATGTATAATGATAAATCTTCCGCATCATAAATAAAACATGTCCTATGTATCCCAGAAGGACACGTCTTAGACCAGTCAAAAACACTATCCGCCTAAGTATAAACCACTCTTATATATACAGCCTGTGCGGGTAAAAGGTACCAACTATTACATATATCCTTTGGAAAGGATCGAGGGTTTTCATAAAAAGGGATGACAGAAGGAAAAAATATAAATAATTAAACAATTTATTTTATTTAATCTTGATGTATCTACTAATTTTATTCAATCAATAACTTTATACGTATATTCATGTAACGATCAATAAAATTTAATTTGTTTAATTAAAATATTTAAAAAAATAAATAGATATTTTTTCCATTTTTTTAACATAACTAAACTATACTTCATTAATCTTTTGCTTGCAAACAATCACTTTTGATAAAGCCTTGAGTCTGCGCTACGGCCAGGAGAACGATCCAGAATCAGGAAACGACTCAACCTCGACCCATTCGCAAGCGCGGTAGAGAGCAGATTAAGGGCTTCGCGGGAAGCAGCACCCCGTTTGACCGATTCTCTTGTCTTTGATTTTCGTTACGTCAACCATTTTGTTACCCACGGTGAGACAGAGAGCCGCACGGCACTTCTGTTTGCCACTAGTCAACAGAGGCACTACTGGCAACCTCTTTACACCGAGATTATAGAGCTAGATGCTGATCTTTTTAAACAAGATGGTGACTATCGGTAAAAGTGGATATAATATTACTTACAAAATAATGAGAAATTCAAATAGGCTTACCTGCGACTAGTTTCGTTGCAAGCCTCTCCCACGTTGTCGTGTTTGGATACAACGTAGCTGGAGACAATGCAGCTAGTTGGTTCTTGCTGAGATCCAAGGTCAGCTGGGGAATCTGCCCAAGGTTCCCCAATAACCCTGGAGGAAGAGCACGAAGACTGGTGTCCCTAACTTGCACGCTCAACTCATAAAGCCTCTCCGCACCGTCGAACGCATCAGCTGAAATCTTTCTCAACGTTCCACCAGACAGTTCCAAATGCCTCAATTTCGGCACAAATACTCCATTCAATTGGTCTTCTAAAACCTCTTCTTTCATATGTATATGCAGCTTTTTCAGTCCAGGCACTTCTGAAACAACGCCACCTAAATGATAGTCTTTCAGATTAGGCCGGGATTCTGTACGCAAAAATGATAACGTCTTCACTGGCTGCAACACATCTTGATCAAATATGCTTAGCTTGTGTAGATTGTTTATGTCTAAATGTATCAAGCTTTCTAATCCAGCAAAACTGTTTTTGTTTAACGCTTGAATAGGATTTTTTGACAAGTCTAACATTTTTAAGTTCTTCATGTGCGACCATAAATGTGCAGGAACCGATGTTAAGAAGTTTCCTTTCAAATGAAGATATCGTAGAGCGCTCAAATCTTGCACCGCAGACTCTTTGGCGCTTTCTATGTAGTTGAAGGTCAGATTTAGAGATGTTAGATTTCGCAGAGGTATGATCGGGAAAGTTTTGAGTCCAGTGTTTGACAGGCTCAGAGTTCGCGTTATAGGCAGGTAGTGCAGCAGTTCTTTGAAGTTTGCTCTCACAGGATTCGAGCTCAAATCCAGATCTTGCAAGTTACCGATGCTGTTGAACAGATTGTCGGCTAAGATCGTCAGTCTGTTGCTACTCAGATCCAAACTGAGAAGAAACGGAGTCTCTTGGAACAGAGTGCTGTCGACTCCTTCGATGCTGTTGTGACTTATGTCTAAGTGTCTCAGTGTGAAACCCACTTGCGAGAAAGCCATCGACGGAAGAACAATAAACTCATTTATACTCAAGTCTATGTGTTCCAACATGGTGTTTTTAAAAACGTCTCTCGGCAACGATCGTATGTGATTTCTTCGCAGATTTAAAAACCGCAAATTGTTCAAGTTTGAAAATTGTTCTACTGAAAGTTGCTCGATTCTGTTGTGCGACAGATCAAGAATTTGTAGCAAATTTAATCCTAAAAACGCTCTTCTTCTTATAGCGCTGATGTAATTGTGGTCTAAATTTAATATTTCTAATACATCTAAGTTTATAAACGAATTAGTGTCTAAGTGTCCTATTTCATTGTAAGACAGTACAAGTCGTTTTAATCTTCTTGCTATCTTTGATAGAAATGTTGTGGGACTATCGGCTAGACGGTTGTGAGAAGTGTCTAAGATTTCTATTGACATTTCTGTTCCACTGCCATCTAGCCATACAATTTGATTTCTACTAATATTTAATGTGAGAGGCATATCTGCATCTGATACGTTGTGAAACATCTTCAGCGATAACTCTTTCAGTTGATTCATTTGAAGTTCTAGCCTCAAGAGACTTGGCATGTCGCAAAGAGCATTGTCTGCGATTTCCGTCACCAAATTGTCACTCAAAACAAGATGCTCTAACTTTGGCATATTTTTAAATCCTCCGCTTGACAGATTTCTTATTCTGTTCATAGACAAATCCAATATCTGCAATTCTGTAAGAGCGTGGAAAGTTTCAGGTTCAACCACTTCTAACAGATTATATGAGAATCTGATTTCTTTAGCATTTTCTAACGCGGGTGCATAAAAGAACTCTAAAGGTATACTTGTGATTCTGTTGAACTCCAAACTTATATATTGAAGTTTTTGCAAATGCACCAAAGATGCAGCTGAAAGAGATTGGATGTTATTGTTATCTAATGCCAGCCATTCTAAATTTCCTAAGTGTCTTAACACATCTTCTGGAAAGTCATCCCTGTACATCGAGAACGACATCTCTAATATCTTCAACGACTGCGACATATTTCCAAAAACTTCAGGATGAACGTAATGTATATCATTAAAACTCAAACTGAGCTCTTTCAGCATCGGTAGAGATGAAAACACTCCACCATCTAATCGAGTAATCTTGTTACTTCTCAAATACAGAGTTCTTATGGATTCACCCCACACGTCGAAATCATTTTCTTCAATATAACCAATCAAGTTATATCCGATATCAAGGTGTGTTAAACTGCAGTTTTTTAAAGCCTCTTTCGGCATCGAAGTGAGCATGTTTCCATTCAACGATAACACCTTCAAATGTTGCGGTAGAAAATCTACAAAAGCAATTTTATTGGACGGCAAATACAAGTGTTTTAGTCGTTTCAACATCATCACGGCAATCGGGATAGTAGAAATCTGATTGTGTTCAAGATCAAGTTGTTCTAAAGTGTGTTCCAGACCTTGAAAAGCTTGATCGTCTATGTCTTCAATGTTGTTGTAAGACAAGACAAGCTTTACTGTGTTCATTCCTTTAAAAGCATTTGCAGGAAGAACTCTTATATAGTTAAGTTCGAGACTCAAATGTCTCACTACTAGCGTGTCGTTAAAGAGATTGCTTGGCCACATATCTAGGCCGTTATCTCCTAGTTCCAGCTTCTCTAAGCTTTTGTGATGTTTGAATGTGGTGTAAGGTATCCTCTTTATAAGATTGCCTCTAAGATTTAATGATTGCATGTGATGAAGAGATGAAATAAGCTCTAAGGGGAAGTTTTCTAACAAGTTGTTGGCTAGATTGAGAGACTGGAGGTTCTGAGGAAGAGATTTTCTTTCTATTTTGTGGATTTTGTTGTTGTCAATGTCCAGTTTGTCGAGATGTTTCAGTTGTATGAACGATCCGCTTGATATTTCAACAATATTGTTGCTGGTCAATATTAAACTTGTTAGAGAGTCTTTCATGTTGGACCAGTCTCCTAGAGTGCTGACGATGTTGTTACTGAAAGAGAAAGAATAATAATTGAATTAATTTTAGCATAAAAATATCCTAAAAAATATTTTTTACATTTTTGTAATATTACACTCACTTTTGAATGTTGAGCCAGTTGAGTATCTTGAGAGTTTTGAGAGTATTAAATGGAATATCCGAAAACTCGTTGTAGCCGAGGTCTAATGAGGAGAGGGTGTTGGCCATGGAACTGAAAAATAAATATTCATTAAATTTCTAAGTTTTGAAGTTCCATCAAGTACTATTATATCAGCACTTTTCTGCATAAAAATGATTTTATTATGTATATTTTCACCATGATTATAAAACGATTTTTACGCTATCAAACACAATTTTTATGAATAGAATATAACAAGAGTTTTACGGGATAAGATGCATATATTAATGGAAACTGTTATAATTCAAATACTAAGAATAGAACATCTGATAAATGAAACAAAATTTATATTATAAGTTTCTTATTTATGCTCATTTATTCTCCTACATGCTTCATAAGGATAGAACTCACGGTGTTTCACATAATAGTGCTTTAACCCTTTATTTACTGACGGGACTCCCATACCACAAAATCTAATATTGATCGTGCATTTTTCTGCAATTGTGCCCTGACGGGACTTATAAGTCGGATTTATAAAACTATGAAATAAATGCTTATTTTAGTAGAAAAAAAAATATTTATTCTTAATTTTTCTCTATATCATATCAACATTTATTCGTATAAAAAGAATCAGAAAAGTAAGTACATTATTTAATAGTTCAGTAAATAAAGAGTTAACCTCTCAGTCATATATTTTGTGCAATGCTTTTGAAGAATTTTGGTATTTATTTATGTGATAAGGTTATTTGCCACATCCTTAAATCAATGCTTCAGACGCCCATCCAACGACTTCCGGTCTTTATTTATATAACATAGATTTGTGTTCTACCTGAAGGCTTTGTCCGGCAGGCTGTGTAGACGATTGTCCGGCAGCGCGAGAGACTGCAACCTGAGCGCGTCCAGCGCGCCTCCCTCTACACCACGAAGACCAGCACCAGCCACCTCGGCGTGCAACAATCCCTCGCCGCTTAGCTCTGAAAAAACACGAACCATCAACAAACAAGACACAACCATAACAATTCCAGATATCCTTAACCTTTCCTTACAATGCTAAAAACATACGTGAGCTCCGATGATATGTATTTTCTACACCATATGAAGTTGACATTTAACACGTGAATCGCTATGTCAACCACCGGTGGCTGACACTGAGTCGGTGGCCTGAAAGGACCATCATTCAACCCTGGATACGTGTAATACGAAAGAATCGCAGTGAACAGTGATTGAAACCAACTTCAGTGAAGATATTGACATATTTAGTGTAATATTGCTTCAGTGCTGGTGTGGACGGATATGAAATGTTGGACGTTTGATTTTGTGACAATAATGCCGTGTTATCGGAGTGTCAACCATGATATACTTCATGGTTTTTGTTGTCAAAAATCCTAACTATTTGCGCTGCGTATTCCGACACTTCTTCTGAGTGTGAGGCCATTGACACTAAATACGTCAATACATTTACATCGTCACATTTACGTTTGTTCTTCAGTAACGAAATAAAATTGTATATTTTGTAATGTCATTAAAGGAGAAGAAATAAAAAATTTAATTACAATCAAGCCTATTTGATTTCTGCTTCCACTAACCTGCTTCCCATCCATCCACCATACGTTCCGATGAAGATCCCGGTGACATGGAGTCTCCTTTGATTAACAGCAATCACCTTGTTTAAGATTTAATCTTTTAAAAACACTCCGATAATGGATCTCTCCATGGCATGTTCGGTGACCTTTATTTTATGGATAAAAGCTGCTCTTAACGCGATTCCACATCTATGTACCATAAGTTAATACTGGAAAGATGCATTGGGTAAGCGTTTTAATTTAAAATATTATGGAATGGCGATAACGCAACATTATTTTCTTGCCTAATTCTTTACAAGCTTCATAATTCAGGTTATTTATTATATCACGGTATCATATCTCTTTACAAAGTTTTCCATCTACATAAGCGGTCTCTAGCACACGATTCCTTCAGCAAAGTCTCACTCACAGTGTCTAAGAACTATGCAACCACTCGCTAACCGCTTTAGAGCTACCCACTACTTGCAAAACTTTGCATATTTGCACGCTATTACACTACATCCCGAAGACCATCACTAACCGTTAACAATATTGTACACAAATAAATATTTAAAAAATATAATTTCATACCATGTTTTAACATGGATCACACTGAGTACTGTTTACTTGATGAATAACTGAAGTTTCGTGATTTATTCTCAATATAATCCCAATAAGAGTTTTCATTAAATAAATGTATTTATTCAACAGAAGAAAAGTATTGGAATGGCGCCCAAGAACTGGCAAACAAAGCATTGGCCGACCCCCTACAAGATGGACTGACGATATAAGAAGAATAGCGGGAATGACCTGGATGCGGAAGGCGGAGGATCGAAGAGGATGGAGACTCATGCGGGAGGCCTACGTTCAACAGTGGACGGACACAGGCTGATGATGATTATGATGATTCAACAGAACCGCAGTTCCAAGATACAAAGAATAAGAAACATAGAGTATACATAAACAAATAATACAAACAAAATAGAAAGAAAAACATAAAGAAGGAGAAAATGATCCGTGTCAAAGATCAAAGAGATCTACGAGAGCAATACCATCGACAAAAGAGGAAAAGGATTTAAGAAAAGGATCGAGGTGTGCTGGTAGGCCACTTAGGAGCGCCATTGCCGTTGTACTAAATTGAATGCTCGAAGCTCCACAAGTATCAACTGGGATCAAAAATAAAGGATGGCTACGAGCACGGGAGTACTTATCTGGAACGTAGAATTTAAAACATTCAAGAATCCCAGGGTTGTGAATTGCAGCGCGAAGAAGAAGCAATGAATGTTTGAGAGCAGCAATTTTCCTCCGGAATTCCAACGAATGGAAGAAAACATCCATAGAAAAAAAAAGAGTTGGGTATTGTTCGGAATTGATTGCATTGAATGGATAGTTACCGTAAATATAAAATAGATACAGAAATAACTTTTTAAAAATAAATAAATGGGGTACGTAATAGTTTATTATTGTTTCATTGGATATTAGTTCAATGTTTTAATTTTTTTTAAATATTCTTATATATATTTTATAAATATAGCAACGTCGATTTACTCATATAGACCACCCCTACGACCCCCACTTGTAAACTATCTTATTTTATATGAAACTCTTTTTCTATTTTATATGAAATTCTTATCGATTTAATATTTAAATGGATCACACCCATGTTCAATGATAGGGCGGATTTGTAATCAATAAATAAAACAATTTAATCATTTATATATTTAAACAGCTTACATCACTGAAGTATTAAATTTATATATAAAAAGTTTTCAGTTAAGCAGGTTCTCTGTACTTTCCGATCTTTCAGTGAATTTCCGCATTCAGTACATCCGTCCGAGCGCGATACTTCCGGTCTCGTGAAATTCGTGCTCTGAAAGTGAATATTACAAAACACTGCATAAATAACTGAAAACTTCGCGGCGTCCTGCGACATTGCTGCTAGTCACGGACGTAGTACTGTTCGAATACTGAAAGATGGTTACTGAAATAGAGGATCGCAAAAATTTTAAATAATTGATTATTGTTTATACCTGTTGCACTATGGTCTATTTCATTTCTCCATAACCGGTGGGTCTTGAACAGGTGCAGGTGTATATCAATCAATCTAGACAACATTATAAGAAAATTCTTTTTTAAACGGCCCTTTAGATCCTGGCGCTTGTCGCCTACTCATTTGAATAGACAACTATTTTTTGCACGTTTCACATGAAATTTAAATAAAAATATACTGTAAACCCTTTCATTACGGCTCAGTGGGATACAAATTAAAATTTCAGTTATAAAACTAGTATTTGAAGCATTAATGTACTAATCTGGTTTATTTTCATATATCATATTGGTTTTTCTATCCCTTAGCTATCAGATGATGCATAAAAAACCATTACAACTAAGAAAGCAGCGAAACGATATATCACGACTACCGATGTCAACGGTAAAGGTATCTTACACGGCATATATTGGGTACCGATGCGAGCAAGTTGAATCAATCAAAATACAATTATATATTATATTTTACATCTAGTCATCTAGTGTGTTGCAGAATTCAAGAACCACTTTTGGATTATGTTTTACCGTTTTCGCCGCTCCATGTACATGGTGTAATTCAAAAATGCACTTAAAACAGAAAACAGCAAATAATACGAACAGACTTGTTTGTTGTCACAATGATTATTTTCTTAATTTTTTCGTCATATAACGTCTATATACTCGTATTTGGATAATGACTCGACGTAATGGTTTAGATGATAAGTACATTGAAGTTAAAGCATTTAGCCTACTTTTTTATTACACCTATGTCAGTGGATAAATGTTTTATTGAATATTGAAAACAAACCTGGCCAAGGCGGAGTAGGTATTGCACTGTACAAGGAATGGGGAAAGCGTGTGAAGGGATATGTGCAATATAATGGAAGAATTATTTTAGTCAAACTTGAAACAAAACCTGTTGATACTGTGCTACTCCAAGTATACATGCCCACCTCAAGCCACGATGACCAGGAAGTGGAAGACGTGTACACGATACTAGACAAACTACTGATAGATGTTAAGGCTGGAGAAAAACTGATTATATTAGGAGATTGGAACGCTGTATTGGGAGAAGGACGGGAGGGAACATGTGTTGGACCTTTCGGGCTAGGTACAAGAAATATGAGAGGCGACCGACTGACAGAATTCTGTGCCAAACATAAGCTTATAGTCGCAAACACCTGCTTTGAACACCATCCAAGGCAAAGATACACATGGAAGGCTCCAGGAGACCGACTCAGACTTCAGATCGACTATATAATTGTAAGAGAGCGATTTAAGAATCAAATTAAAGATTGCAGAAGCTACTCCAGCCCAGATATCGACAGTGACCATAATATAGTTATTGCTAAAAGTTCTCTGAAACTAAAAAAAATAAAATATAAAAGTAACTATAAATGGAACACTAAAGCTTTAAAAAACAAAGATGTCAAAGAAGAATACACGAAAAAAACACAAGATTGCGCCACAAAAAATATGGGAGGAAATAAAAAAAAAATTAAAGATGTAGCAGAAGAAGTCATTGGCAAAGATAAGCCTAAGGCAAGGAAAGAATGGATAACAGAGGAAATCGTTAACATGATAGAAAAAAGGAGACTACTCAAAAATAACCCCAATGACAAGGCCCAGAGTGAATATAGAGCACTGAGAAACAGAATAAACAGAGAGTCACGAATCGCTAAGGAAGCATTCTTACAGAGAAAATGCAAAGAAATCAATGACAACATGAAAAAAGGAAATATTGAAACTGCATATGCGTCAGTAAAGGATTTCTTTGGCATGAAAATTGGAAAAGGCAAAGCGATAGAAGCAGAGAACGGGAAAATACTGTTTGAGGATACACAAATAGGGGAGAGATGGAAACAGTACCTGGAAACACTATACAACGGAAGTAATGATACCAGCTTTGAGAGTGTGATAGAAAACGAAACTGATGTGGACGCCGATGATTTGGGAGACCCAATTATCCGAGAGGAATTTGACTTCGCATTAAAAAGCTCAAAGATGGAAAAACACCAGGGATTGATGACCTACCAGCTGAACTAATAAAGTCGGCAGGAACCGGAACTCTAGATGCTCTGTTCACAATGACTCAGATGATTTATAATACAGGAATAGCGCCAGAAGACTTCAAAAAGTGTCTAATTGTAACTCTGCCAAAGAAGCCCGGAACAACAAAATGTGAACAACACCGAACACTCAGTATTCTATCCCATACATCCAAAATACTGACCAACATAATCCTACATAGAATTGAACCAAAAATAGAAAATAGTCTCACTAGCGATCAATTTGGATTCAGAAAAGAATGGGAACCAGAGAAGCAATCTTATCCCTGCGTATGATCTTGGAAAAGAGGATAAAAGTAGACCAAGATACATATATTGCCTTCGTGGACATTGAAAAAAGCATTTGATAAAGTAGATTGGGAGAAGCTCTTCGATATTATGAAAGAAATTGGAGTCAAATACAAAGAACGAAGACTCATATTTTCACTTTACAAAGAAGAAGCTGCCATAATATCACTTGGAAATGTCCAAAAGGAAGCAAAAATACGTCAAGGGGTGAGACAAGGATGCTCTCTGTCGCCTGTACTCTTCAACGTATACATACAAAATGCAATTAATAACATCAGGGAAAAATGGGCCATAGAGAGGGGGTTAAAATACATGGCCAAAAGATTGATATGATAAGGTTTGCTGACGACATTGCTCTGATTGCTGAAACTGAAGATGAACTCACTGAAGCGCTGACATCCATGGAAAACATATTTAATTCCAACTACAATATGAAGATAAACAGCACAAAAACCAAAGTCATGAGAGTAAGCCGCAATGAGCAGCAGAAAATTAACATATCAATGCTAGGAGTACCCCTAAAAGATGCAAAAGAATTTGTATACCTTGGAAGTACGATTACCTGGGATGCCAGAACAAAAAGAGAAGTCAACAGTCGAATACATCAAGCAAGGCTAGCTTTCAATAAAAAAGCCAAAATTCTTGAGTCAAAGAATATTACTTTAGGGCTCCGCAAGCAACTTGCCAAAACACTTGTTTGGAGCATCTTAATGTACGGCTGTGAGACATGGTGCTTATCTGAAAGTGATAAAAAAAGACTAGAGGCCTTTGAGATGTGGTCGTACAGAAGAATTCTCGGAATTTCCTGGAGAGACCACGTCACGAACAATGAGGTTCTCAGGATAATCAAGGAAGATAGGCACCTAATAAGAACCATCTCAGAGAGGCGAGCCCGATGGATTGGTCACATCATGCGCCACGATGGTCTTCTTCACGATATTGTGGAGGGGATGGTTGAGGGTAGAAACTGTAGAGGGCGCCCTAGACGGGAGTATTTACAGCAAGTATTCGAGGACATGAATTGTAGCGCTTATGCTGAGCTGAAAAGGGTTGCGGAGGACCGAGAGGAATGGAGATCGAGATGCAAGATTCTGTTGCTGCAAACCAATCCACCGGATTGATACTACGAAGAAGAAATGTTTTACTCGATAGACACATTATTATATTAGTATTTGTATAGCGCTCTTTTATGACCGAATGATCATTCCAAAAGCGCTTCTTTGCCTCTCTGAGTAAAAAGGTGGGTCTTGAGTCTGCTTCTGAAGGATGCCTCTGCTTTAAGCTCTCTTATGCTTTCCGGTAGTGAGTTCCAGGCCATTGGCGCAGCGTAGCTGAAAGCCCGATTGCCAAAGACCGTGCTAGGACTACCTCCCGTCAGCTGCAGGGTGCTTCTATTTGCTCTAGCCGATCTGAGTGTCTCTCCACGCGTGCTTATTTCTGAAGGCTTAATAAGTTCTGTCAGATAGCCCGGTGCAGTTCCGTTGAGTGCCTTGTAAGCTAAGAGGCATACTTTATACTGGATTCTAGCCGAAACTCTCAACCAGTGCAGTCGGTGCACATGCTATACAATATTTGATACACACATAAAAATTCAAAGCAAACATCATCCTACATGAAAAATAATGTTTTCTGGGAGTTAGTTTGTGTGCATTTAATATTGCTATGGTTCTGCAACACTTTTATAAATATAATAATATTAAAATATATTTTGTAAAAATCCACCTAAAACAATTTAATTCACTGTTTAGTTCGAGGAAAAGTGTAAGCTTTTTACAAATTATATAGTGATAACAAACTAATAAAAAATATATATATGATTTTTTATTTTTTGTCAACCTGTTATAAAACAGTTATTTTATTACGGGTAGACTTTGTTTCAATTTTTTATAAAACCCGAGCATAATCGAGATTTCTAAGTAATTCAGAAATATTCGCATGCAAATTTTCAGTCGTGCAATAAAACGATTATAAGTTTTTCAACTCGATTTAATGATCCATGTTTAAATTCCTTGGTTAATTAATAGACGGAAACAGTTCATATAAAACACATTAGTGTTTCTCTTAATCACTGAAACGTGAACAGTAAAATTGGCACTGAAAATAATGCTAATAGGTTTTCAGGCAATCTTAATTGTATTGACATTTTTCAATTTTTCTAATATTTATCAGTAAATTATTAACAGATTTTATCAGTAGTCATATTTATAGTATACAGTAAATATTCATTAAACGTCAGTACGTTTGTACACATTGGAGCTCAAGGAGCTTTCATAGATTGTTAAACTGCAGTCTTACATCAAGTGAAACAGTGTTCAATGTGATTCATATTAAAAGCAACGGATGAAATACTTATCCATTTAAAATTAAAATTGATTTCTACGTGAATGCTAAAAATATAAAAACAGAGTTTTTATTTTCTCAATATAATTTAAAATAAAACAGACCATCTGGTAAATAACAGTTTTCGTACGTTGGACTATCGGACTCGTATAACACTGCTGAAGTGTACGTGACTTATAAACTTTTTCGTAGGGTTCTTCTAAAGCCACTGCATTCACGAGCTTGAACATCTCTTCCAAATGCTTCACATAACGTATCTCACTGAAATCCTGAAAAGACTCTTAGAATTGATGCTTACCAGTCCGTATAAAATTTTACAGAAAAGAACTCTAACTTATGAAATCGGTTGACATTTGAAAAGAATTTTCTTTTCTTATTCGATCTGCATTTGGAACATATGATCCCAACATGTTGCTTTATTTTGGCTCGTCTCAAAACATATTTTAACAATTAATTTTTTTAATTTTTATTAGAATATTATTTTATTATTTCAATATTCTAATCTACTTTTATAGATCATTGACTATATTACAATATTATTATTACTTAAATATACATATACTAAACATAAAATTCTTTTTTCAACGCGTCAATCAAAGCACAAAAATAACGGCAGAAGCGGGATGCGAACCGCGGACATCACGCCATTGCTATGCCCAGACGACCTGCGATGAAACTAGTATTTATATCATTGTTATTATCGTACGACAGATGTCGCCATAGTATATATTCAAAGTGTGTATATTTTTATTATTATTCTATCAGTATTCATTTATTCACAAGCTTAATACTTTCCGGCAGTCTATTTATTTTAGTAAGTACCACTCGGGTCTCGAACCAAACTATAGACTGAATGGATGTGAAACGACTACTTATAGTTCCGACTCGGACTTTATAACCAATCATTTACCTGTGTTACTGATGGATAATTTTTAGTGGTACTTACTAAAATAAATAGACTGCCGGAAAGTAATAATATTAAGCTTGTGAATAAATGAATACTGATAGAATAATAATAAAAATATACACACTTTGAATATATACTATGGCGACATCTGTCGTACGATAATAACAATGATATAAATACTAGTTTCATCGCAGGTCAGTCTGGGCATAGCAATGGCGTGATTCGCCGAGCGGTATGAATACCTGGGCATAGTTGGTTTCCAAGGTCCGCGGTTCGCATCCCGCTTCTGCCGTTATTTTTGTGCTTGGATTGACGCGTTGAAAAGAATTTTATGTTTAGTATATGTATATTTAAGTAATAATAATATTGTAATATAGTCAATGATCTATAAAAGTAGATTAGAATATTGAAATAATAAAATAATATTCTAATAAAAATTAAAAATAATTAATAATGTCTCCTTGAGACAATATCAAGAAGGTAAAAATTATCCATCAGTAACACAGGTAAATGATTCGTTATAAAGTCCGAGTCGGAACTATAAGTAGTCGTTTCACATCCATTCAGTCTATAGTTTGGTTCGAGACCCGAGTGGTACTTACTAAAATAAATAGACTGCCGGAAAGTAATAATATTAAGCTTGTGAATAAATGAATACTGATAGAATAATAATAAAAATATACACACTTTGAATATATACTATGGCGACATCTGTCGTACGATAATAACAATGATATAAATACTAGTTTCATCGCAGGTCAGTCTGGGCATAGCAATGGCGTGATTCACCGAGCGGTATGAATACCTGGGCATAGTTGGTTTCCAAGGTCCGCGGTTCGCATCCCGCTTCTGCCGTTATTTTTGTGCTTGGATTGACGCGTTGAAAAAAGAATTTTATGTTTAGTATATGTATATTTAAGTAATAATAATATTGTAATATAGTCAATGATCTATAAAAGTAGATTAGAATATTGAAATAATAAAATAATATTCTAATAAAAATTAAAAAAAAAAATTAATAATGTCTCCTTGAGACAATATCAAGAAGGTAAAAATTATCCATCAGTAACACAGGTAAATGATTGGTTATAAAGTCCGAGTCGGAACTATAAGTAGTCGTTTAACATCCATTCAGTCTATAGTTTGGTTCGAGACCCGAGTGGTACTTACTAAAATAAATAGACTGCCGGAAAGTAATAATATTAAGCTTGTGAATAAATGAATACTGATAGAATAATAATAAAAATATACACACTTTGAATATATACTATGGCGACATCTGTCGTACGATAATAACAATGATATAAATACTAGTTTCATCGCAGGTCAGTCTGGGCATAGCAATGGCGTGATTCGCCGAGCGGTATGAATACCTGGGCATAGTTGGTTTCCAAGGTCCGCGGTTCGCATCCCGCTTCTGCCGTTATTTTTGTGCTTGGATTGACGCGTTGAAAAAAGAATTTCATATTTTAACAGTTTCATCTTGAAACTTAAGTACAGTGAATTATCTATGAGAATATGATGCATGTTCTATTTTGTCGCCAATCAATTAAAAGAGGGCCTCCCTGAACTGCTGTTTTGTTCTTGAACTTCATCAGGGATATCTTAAGAATAACTCGTATGGATAACGAGAAAGACGTGGAATAATCTATTTTTTTCATACTACAGGAAACTAACTATCGTATGTTTGTTACATTAGGCCAAGGAATGACTACATACAGGTGTCAGTCAGTCACAATTATTGAATTGATGATAAGGGAGGGTATTACCTGGCAGCTTGTGAAGAGGCACCTGCACGCAAGAGACCTGTCTCGGCCTGCACCAGCAGAGGGAGTTGAAGGTGCAGGGTTTCTGCGCACCCCCGCCCACCAGCAGACCCAAGGCCAGCGCCAGCCAGCCCAGCAGCACTGCAGACCCTCTCCCGCGCATGCCGCGACACCTGAAACAAGCACGACCACTATTACACACAAGATCGTGTATGTTATCTGCAATACTAGGAAATCCACGAGGGTAAAATATCAGCGGCTGCTAACAAGTATCATTAGAACCACTAGGTTGACTGGAAGTAGTAGACCAGATGAATTTACGCCATTTATCTGTTTTAATCTCAGACTGATGAAACCACGCTTACAGTCTTCTATGTTTGTGGTCATTGCCATTGTATCTGGATAAGGAGTTTTGGTGTGAACATGGATCATCTTCACACCAAAGATATCGCTTATAGGAGCACCGGGCGCTTTTTGCGATACAATGGAAGACTTTATGGGATGATTTAAGAGTCTAAATATGCTGATATCTCATTTTTTTTCTTTTTAATTAACCCTTTAATTACGGTTTGGTGGAATATAAATTATACTGAACGGAATACAAATTATACGGCGTGAATTTTTCAAAACATTTTTTTGCTTAAAACTAGTATTTGAACCATAAATGTATTTATCTGACTTATTTGCATATTTAACATTGGTTATTCAATCTTTAAGCTATCAGATGATCCATAAAAAACTATTAAATTTAACAAAAGTTCATCATGTAACTCTACACATGTGGTGGCATTGACACATGTGGTTTACAGAAAAATCGCTCCTGTGACGAAACCTAACGTTATTTATTTACATGCTTTACAGATTCCTGTAAAGAGTACATCTAGGTTGATAAAGGGAATGACTGCACTTTCAATTTCCTACCGTAGATGTCACAATGAGTACTAAAATTAGCAAAACGTAATCACGTCAATCGATGTCAACGGTCGGGGATTCTTTGACGGCATATGCCCACAGCCCATGCGAAAGGGTTAATAACTGCCTTTAAAAAAATGCACTAGTGATCACGGCTTATCCATCACTTGATAACAATAGCATACAGAAATATGTGCCATAATTTTTTAGCGACTATCTAGCTTAAAAGAATCTAACCAAAAAAACTGATGTAATAATAATGCCTTAGATAAATAATAGTTATAAAAGAAAGCTACTTAATACGTATATTACTGGTATAATTTTTAAATAGCAAACTCATTTTTTTCGTTACAAAGAAATCATTTCTGATTCCATTAATTTATGAAACAACATCTCGGATAGAATTACAGCAGAGCTCACGTTATTTTTGTTGTACTTTTTTGCGCATAAGCCAAAGCAAAAATGCTTTCAAGATAATACAAAAGAATTACTTCTCGTGAGGTAAAATGCATAAGATTCTAAATAACTGCGATCCTTCTTTTATATGCCGGCCGAACACAAACATTTTCTTCGGGGAGGGAGTTTATGTGCTGAAAATTTATTCAGGAATAATATTACTCTTAATCTTAATACTCTGGCATTTCGTAATGACGTAGCTATTTTACGTTGTGAGATAGCGACTGTGTTTATATGACTATGACCACGTACTACTTACCAATGTACATAATATTACGTTCGTTTACACATGTCTGCTAAAAAAAATATGCAGAAAAATAATACACGGAAGAATATCTTAGAATACATACATATTTATTCACTATACTCCCAATGATTATTTTAACATGGACATTTTATTTTATTTTTATTCATGCTTACAAATAGTTCAATTTAGTGTTATTGTATTAATTTTAAATTTTATTTACTTATATATAATAGATTTATCAAAAGATAAAATACAATTTTATTTTCATGATAACAATTGGTGCTTATTATAGTATATAGTAATTAAAGTATTTATCCAATTACTGAAAAAAAATCCTTAAGACTAACATTAAAATAAACTAACATAATAATTTAAATCAATTTACAATTAAAAATAAATAAGAAATAACTGGCAAACACAACATATATATCAAAAGAGAGGTTACATTTTTATCTGGTGTTTATTTAGAATAGTTCTCAAACTGATCATTGGGTGCAAAAGTGTCTTAGAACGAGGCAGGATAGTGATAAATGACTGAACTGAGTGGTGGCAATTTGCAGTGAACATATTTTCAAGATATGGAATGGATTTGGATATAAAATAATATTCTTATATAAGACTTTCTTTTCCTTGTATCGAAGATTTTTTATCAAATATGCAACTCGTGCATGAAATTATGTATAAAAACTGTAAGCAAACTTTCATCAGGCAGAGAGATAGTCGTGTGGACTGCGCGGTGTAAAAGAATAGAACAAAGGTTGCAAGGCTCGTGGTTCGAATCCCACATCTGCCAAATTTTTTTCTGAATGAATTGATGCGTATAAAATTAGTTGTATAATTGTATGTGTGTATTTAATTACTAATAGTATTGAAATATAGTCAACGATCTAAAAAAGAAGATTAGAGTATTGAAAAAATATTCTAATCAAAATTTAAATCCATGTTTCATTAAATACTTTAATCATTTATAACTTCAATTTGTTCTCCCAAAAGCGTTTCAAAGTTTGTGTCGCGTTTGTCTCTCGCAGTGTTATAAAGCAAACAACGTTTAACGCCACACCCAGTACATGCTGAAATCCGTGAAAATTTGCAAGTCTCTTTCAGCAACCCCGTTTCAGCAACCCAGTACAGAATATTCATAAATTCATAAGTGTATAGAAAGAGGTTGCGACGCATAGGAGACGCCGACTGAATTTCGTTATTTTAATGAGAAATTTACTTTAAACGCGCGAGCCAAGAGTTCGCCAAACAAACTTTTAAACAAGGCTCCGAAATGTACTCCAACGAAGCTGTTTTGTCTCTGCCAACTTATAATATATCAATCGGAATCTCTTTGTTTCTAAACTTTTGCTCCTTAACTGCTCTCCTGTAAAAGGTTGAAACTTTTTGTGAGAGAGTGAGAGGAGTATTCAAAGATTGAGAAATCAGGACGCTGTTCTATCTTCTATGCTTTAACCCATTATCGCCCACCACACACACTTGTGTACACCTGTTCGCAGAATTGTTTCATGTATTTTTTATGACTATAATTTATGTTAAAATAATCAATTTTGAAATTAAATAATTATAATGAACTGTGTTTTTTTATCAATAATGCGTAGATAAACATTATTGGTTTATCATCATAAAGTAAATTTGATTTTAAAGTCATATTTTTCCGAACAACAATTTCAAAATCCATAATATCAACAAAAAAATAAAAAATTTGAAATAATTCAACAATTATTTATTATAGGACAGCATGATTCGGCTACTTCGGGTAGCCATTGTCAAGTCAATTAGGCAAGGCAGTGTGCACGTTTATATACGGCAAGATGTGAGTGATTAGGTGGGTTAAAGTTGTGAGATAGATATATGTTTAATTAGTGTAGTATAAAGAAAATAAACAGAAAACTGCTGTACCGACTAAAGTTTACCATTAACAATGCATTTTGATAATCAATCGTACTGCAATTTCCAGAAAAAATCAGTCCTTAAATTATATTTATGACTTCCATGGAATACAATAAAACTTGTATGTGTAAGCGGCGGAAACTTCAAATAAGAGGATGTCTAACCATATGCAAAAAAAATATAACGGGTTTTTATTTATAACTGACTCTTAGAAATTGTAATAAGCCCTGTCCAATCCCACGTGTGCTTTGTCGGTTGGTCACTTGGCGTGGGAATACCTGGACACTTTAAATCTGGCTTCATAAACCCGAGCTCCGAGTATTCGGAGCTCAAAATCAATTTCCCATACCTACAGTATTGTTCTCATTTGTCTTTCCTGTTGTACTGTGTTGATAAATATAAAAGTAAATTGATATTCAAGTTATTAAATTATCAAAACAGATAGCAAGTAAAATAATATTCTCTTTTATGGGCTTATTCATCCTGGCGAACGAGCTCGTTATCATAGTAACGTTAACGACGTCTATAATAGAAACAAATCATAATCCGAAGTGTCGAAAACGCAAAATCTTTCCCACTGCTTTTCAGGCTATAACAGTACGTACAAATATTACAATATATCATATCGTTTAACAGAATAATCTCATAAAATAAATAAAATGCTAAAATATCTAATGTAAACGAGAAAAATCAATAAAATTTCATAGTTTGTCATAATTTTAAAAACTACCAAATTTTGACATTTGGTTCGAGTTTGAGCTGAATTCAACCCGTGATCCCTAACAAAGCACGTTAAATGAAAATCATTTTCTCTTATCCATTTCTCTTAGGCGTTAATGGGTTAAGAAAACCGAGAGAAGCGCGAGATCCAAAGGTGAGACGAAATGAATTACAATCCCGTATTAAATATGCAAATTAACCGCTTGGGGAATCCCAACTTTGCTTATTAAATAGAATCAGATGCTGAATTATGGAAGGCAGTGCGGGGAATTGATGAGGTGATATTTTCAGGAGCATTTTTGAGTGGGCAGCGCCAGGGGAAATATTTTCAGTCTTCCGTCAATTTTTTTCACGAAAATATTTTTGACAAAGTTCAACTTTTGAAGTGTCCAGAAAAAATAAATGTAAATTAGATAATATTACTTGAGAATGGCGGCCGAAAAAACAAGAAATTTTGGATATTTTTCATCTCGTACAATCTGCGCACTTTTATTAACATTTACTTATGATTTTCGTTTTTTTTTTTGATATGTTGACACTCTTTAATCTTTTGGGCCTATAGTGCCGATACGCACCTAAGCCTATAGACCTGAAAATATCTATAGCGCCGACCGATCGGCGCTTCAATTTAATGACATATATAAAATACAAATACCATCGTTATAATTTTATTTTATTATTTTCCAAAAATTAATAAAATCAATTATTTTTTTCTCTTTTCTGAGTGATCGAACATGTTTCCGATCTTTTTTTGGGCTTAATGCCCCGCGGACCGGTTGCCTTGTACCTGCGCTCCTAAGCACTTGCCTTGGCATTGATTTCAGAGCACTTTCTCATTATACAAGTAACGGACTTTGGTGGGCAACACCAAACGTGAGTGTAACAGTTCGTAGTTCAGACGTTAAAATATACACTTTTTGACTTCTTCGCCGAAGTTCGCCGCGTATACAAACAATTCATGGTAGTTGGACTCCGTTGCGATGAGGTCGACATATTCAACCGGTCCAGGATTCTGTTGGATGCTTGGGAGAACATATTTTCGATCTTAGTAGATCCATCTTTAGCAATGACGTCAGCAAATGATATTGGTTTTATCATAAAAAAACAATCATAAAATGGCACTTTTCCAAACACTAAATAAAATTAATTAAAAATAATAATTACTAGCAATAGCTTGTATAAATAATTTATGTGAGCAACAAGTGGCTTATCGTGATCCATGATAGAACAAAGTAAAATTACATTAATTTTCATTATATTTCTTAACGCTACATTTTTGTTTTGAAATTCTATACTTACAAATATCTAAAATATGGTAACGTATTAAAACATTTAGTATTCTCTTTTAAATAACAAAATAATCAGCTTCCTTCAATTGACGTCATATTTTCATAAATATTCGTCTTTAAATTTAAGAGCGACAAGCAATGTTTTCTGAAAGATATTTTCAGCTACAAAAATTTAATGCAATGGTCATGAA
The DNA here is from genome assembly GCA_022606575.1 of Glossosoma conforme. Classification (NCBI taxonomy): domain Eukaryota; kingdom Metazoa; phylum Arthropoda; class Insecta; order Trichoptera; family Glossosomatidae; genus Glossosoma; species Glossosoma conforme. The sequence continues at coordinate 441,447 of JAGTXR010000174.1, read as the reverse complement.
AACATCTCGTCATTACAAATTTGTTTAATTTATTTTGAGGTTTGTTTTCATCTAAAAGATAATTATTTCTTCCGCAGTATACAATAACATAAAATAAAGAAATATTTATTTACCATTTATTCTAATTTATTTCAACATATAATAATTGATATTCAATTGATATAGCCTTTGCAAGCTAGTGCCAAAAAGCCTCGATATGCGATCTTTCGTCTTTTATTTTATGCGCATATATTTGTTTAAGATTTAAGTATATTTAAGATGCGGTGTTATAGGCGCCATTTTGTTAACTAGATTTTTATAGTGTTAATAACTTGAAAAGAACATACGCATACAAAGTCTAAAAAATAGCAATATACCAGCGAGTAAAGTTTAGGAGTTAAAGAGTTTGCTTGCCAAACCAAAGGTCGTGGGTTCGATCTCCGGCGGAGATTTAAAAAAATATATTTCTGAGCCTTAAAATAGCCCCGATCGGTGTGAATTTGATCCCTCACCAGTCAGCCAGTCATAGATTTTTAATCAAAATTGGTGGACGAAAGTCACTTTGTGTATTAAAGTTCCATAGTGAATGCCTGTAATAATTGGAGGATGCATAAATGTTGGACTGCAGTCTATGACGTTGGTGAATCATCACTCCATATGCAGTACCTAACCATATGTAACATTTTATATAATCCACAGATAAGACTTCAGCATCACTATCACCATCTGTCGTTATTCTCCTGTATAAAAAATAAGATGGAAGTCGTTCCGTGAACACCATCCATTTTCCGTGGATTCCTGTAATAGATTCATGATGCGTAAACGTCGGACTGTAGTCTGCGACCTGATCCTGCATCCTGTCATCCAGTAAATCAATATCAAACATGAGATGAGGATATAAGTACTTACATGAAAAAAAAAATAGAATCCACAAAAATATATTTTTTAATTTCTCTATTGAATTATATGAGTATTATCATATTCGTTTACATTGAAATAAATATTTGAATGGAATATTCGAGACGCTTTCTTAATTCCGTTTTTAACCGTTTGTGTACACACGCACATGTATTTATGTAATTCTGAGGCATGTAATATTATGAAAAAGCTCACGAAATACTCGTGCTTGCGAAACCAGGCCGGAGACCTTTCTAGAAAGTTATTTACATAAGAGAAGTCTTCGGAGGCTATATTTCTTCCTTTATAAATAAGCCAAGTCTGGGTAAATCACCTTGATGTCGAAACGTACCGAGCCTTTGATGTTTCTCCTGTGTGTGGATAAATGTAGTTACCGAATATGTTTGCCGACATTGTCGCGGTTAGAATAACAACATATGAAAACATGTAATATGTTATGTTGTACAATACATAATAAGCGTCATGGTATTTTATTTGCTATGTAAGATGAGTTTTCAGAAGCTTTGCTCGATCAAAAAAAAATTCCTTCTGTTGAAGTGGAATTTAATTTTTTACAGTATATTTGAAAAACAATATTTATTTACACTTTATAATAGCGCAAGCTATGGTTATTGATATAAGGGTAAAACATAGTTTGGCCGAAACGAATATATATATCATCTTTATACTAATACGCTATATTAGAAGAAATGCTTTAGGGAGTAAAGGTTAAGAAAAAAACTAAATTTTTTTATATAATTTGAATGCAGCTAAAGAGGATCGAAAACAGAAACAAAAAATGATTGAAAAAGGATTCTCATAGAACAGTTTTTTTTAAGAAAGAAATACAGGAGAATATTAACAGATGTTGATACTAATTCTGAAGTTTTTATCTGTGGATTCTATGACGCTTACCATTCTGCATATGGATAAGCCCTGCATGTGGAATGTTGATTCGTCAACGTCATAGACTACAGGGAGATTAGTCATTCTAAATATTTCACTAGTCATTCTTATTATTATAGGATTTCACTATAAATGAGTGGTTTTCACGGGACAACTTTCATGTATCACCAATTTTGATTAATAGGCTACGACTGACATTTTACGGCTGAGTGATCATATTCACGTCAACCGGGGGTATTTATAGAGCTCATAAATTGATTACAAATATTTTTATTTTAATCTCCGTCGGGGATAGGAGCCCACGACCTTCGGCTTGTAAAGCAAACGTTTTAAAGCTATACCCGCCAGCTAAATATTTAAATGTCTTCAGTTGAAGTTGCTTAGATTTTTTTACAGTCTATTCGTAAAACAATTTTTATACCATTTTTTCATTAGCGTACGCTATGGTAATTGATATAAGTAAAAAACTCTAAGGATTGTCTTGGGAGCATCGGGCTAATCATCCGATCTTGTGAAAACGTTATAGGATGGTTTTGTGCATATAAGTATGAATGCTTGAGTCGTTCAAAGCAAAAACGAGACATCATCTCTAGAGTACATAATTTTTTTAGTTAATTATGTTGTTTATATAAGCTTTTTTAATTTTAATTAATTAAGAAAGATTCAATACAATTCAATTCCTCTTGCGCGTTAATTTTAAGTTGAAAAAACGATAATAAAGAATTTAATTTAAAATGATTCAAAAATTGAATAGAATAAAACGTGTGTTGCCATGACAAAAAATAAATTACCTCTGTAATTTATTGATGATCTTCATGAAATAGATACCTAACAAATAATATTTTCAATGAAAACGAGTGATACGGCCAACTTAAGGGAATATTTAATGAAAGTATTTACAGAGTAGCGGAATATTTAAACGGTATTTTATTATATTGCCACAGGGTTTCATGTAATTAATAGCGCAGCTTTCGGACACCGAATAAATCAATTAGACCTGGTAATAATTTTCATTGGGCGGATGAATCGGCATGTGATATCGTTCCAAAATTCAAACGCTCGCGCTCATTTGTTCGCGGCGACAAATTACTGCGAGCAAAAATAATGACAACGCAGAATCACAATTTATTTCCGGATTCGAAGCTTTGTTTGTTTTTAAAGCTATTTTTGGGATTTAATTTTGGCATGGAATTCAGAATCATTATTTTCTAAGAACAAAAACAAATGAAATTTGAATATGTTTTTTGTAAAATTTCAATACACATGAGAGTGCACTAGAGAAAATTATTTTTATCAAGATTTTTTCATCATCACCATATTATTTTCTCTTACTGTAGCATATGACATTCACCAACTTTCCTATGTATATTCTTCTATCTATAGCCATATTCTTCACCTCATCCCATATTTGGCAAGCTGAAGGTCGTGGGTTCGATCCCCAATGGAAATTTAAGAAAATGTAACCGATATCTGAGTTCTAAAATATACCCTTTCGTTGATGTGAATGTGATCCATCCCCCGTAAATTGTAATTCATAGCCTATTAATCAAAATTGGTAGTAGACGAATGTCGTCCCGTGAAGACCACTCATTCATAGTAAATTCCTGTAGTAATAATAATGATGCGTGAATTCCGGGCTGTAGTCTATGACGTCGGCGAATCAACACTCCACATGCAGCGCTCAGCCATTTGCAGCTTGGTAAGCATCATAGAAATCCACAGATGAGACTTCAGAATCACAATCACCATCTGTCGGTATTCTCCTGTATTTGTTTACATAAAAAAAGCAGCTCTACTTCCCGCTTAACGGCTTTCGAGGACGGGGGCTTGTACAAAATGTAGCTGTAGTTGGCGATTAAACGCACAATCTTCAGCTTGCCAAGTAAACGCTTTAACCACTGAGCTATACCCGTTAGCATTATTGCGCATCTGAGAAATATACTGTACTATGAAAATTATTGTACAACTTCTATCAAAACCTATTTGAATGTTAGGTTTGTTAATATTATATATAATATCATGTATCAATATTTCACGAAGAATATGAAAACATATTTTACGAGTTCACTTTAAAGTATACAGTAGATAGTCGGTTAGAGAGTGTGGCTGAAAAATTCTGGAAGCTTCTAGAAGAATTTTTCTATTGATAGCATTACTAGTGTGAAACTCCGACAGGGGTTGAGAAAAAGCCATTATAAAAATTTATAAGGGTCAGGGATCGAAAATTGAGTGTCGAAATGTGATACTGATCCTGATTTGTAAGACGGTAACTTAGTATTAACAACCTGGGCATTATGATCGAGGGGATATGATCCATAAATTTGCAAAATCCATCCAAAATTCGCGAAATTTTACAAACCTTTTCCCACTACACCGAAGATATTTTTAAGCAGCAAATTTATTAATCATATTTTATTATAGAAAACCATCTAATAACACACGCATTTTTTAAATTATATCCAGCTCCATATTTTTTTATGTAATCACATACAGGAGAATACCGACAGATGGTGATAGTAATTCTGAAGTCTCATCTGTGGAATTCTATGACGCTTACCATATTGCATATGGCTAGGCGCTGCATGTGGAGTGTTGATCCACCAACGTCATAGACTACAGTGTGAAATTAACGCATCATTCTTATTATTACAGAAATTTACTATGAACGGGTGGTCTACACGAGACGACTTTCGTCTACCACCAATTTTGAATAATAGGATATGACTGACATTTTACGGGTGACGGATCATTTTACGGGTGGCCCCCGTCCGTTTTTTATTTATAACAAAGTTTTTTTGTATAATGTTCGCGTCGACATTTTGTATAATATTCTCTTATATGTTGTTATTTTGGGTTGAACGCCTCTTAAAACCGAACTTTACGGTTCAGGTTTTAAGAGTTTCGGGTTTAGTTAATCATCTCAATTTTAAAAACGTTATAAGAGGGTTGACTGTACTCCCATTTTTATATTCGATATTATATTAGAGTTGTGTTTCTTTTTAATTCGTAAATTGCGTGCTTATTTTTACTACGAGGTTCTCTGGTCGATATTACTTTGACGGTTTTTCATAAATCAATGAAGCAGGAAAACAATAAATATAAGCCACACACGTATAACGCATACTTATTACGTAAAATGAATTAAAAATAATAAGTATAGAAAGAAACACGAACAATGAGGTTCTCAGCGTAATCAAGGAAGATAAGCACCTAGTAAGAACCATCCAACCAGAGAGGTGAGCCCGATGGATTAGTCACATCATGCACCACGATATTATTCTTCACGACATTGTGGGGGATGGTTGAAGATAGAAACTGCAGAGGGCGCCCTAGATGAGAGTATTTGCTGCAAGTGTTTGAGAACATGAGTTGCAGCTCTTATGCTAAGCCGAAGAGAGTTGCAGTAGATCGAGAAGAGTGGATATCGATATGCAAGATTTTGTTGCTGTAAACCAATGCACCGGATGCGTCAGGGTAATCTTGCTAAACAAATATTGATTCGTTTCCACGAACACAACTCCTCGCAACTACTTTTGCAATATATTACATTGATATCCTCCTCTCTAAGTTAGTTATTGAATTGCGTGGTGGCAGGATGAGGAGCAGAAGAACAACACACAGACTTTTCCAAAAGCACATATATTTTCACAAGAAACTTTACAAACTCCAGGAATAACATGCCGGGCCAGCCATAATACGACCACGTCGCGGTCGGCACACAGCTGACTGGGCACCGGGCGCCGTGGTCGGTGACACCCAGCGCCGCAAGTGGCGATCTATAATATTTAACTAGTCTAACTTACGGCATTACAAAATGACAACACATACGTGTCCGATGAGCGAACGAAAATAAGAGATGAAAGATTGCATATCGAGGTTTTAAGATCGCATATCATGCTGATATCAATATTAGGAGTTATGAAATACTTTGACTAAAAGAAGTAACACTTCTTAATGTATCCGTTCAGTGTCTAAAAATATATGTTCGCCACAAGCCGCCGCCATTTAGTTTTGCCAAGTGTCATTGTCCATTCCTCGTTCAAGGACATTTGCACCTGAACTTGGTAAAATATATGGTTCCTAACAACTTCCAGATCAGTTGTCTGAGTGCTTGAAGAAGGGGTCGCTGTAGTATCTAAACTACAGCGACCCCTTCTAATAGTATATAATATAATATATATTAATAGTTTTGGGTGATTTGTTAATCCTATTTTTTCAAGGAAATCGGATGATTCTGAAACGCGCCGCTCCTGAATTCAAAACCATTTTATCATAAGATAGATCGCTGCGAGCCAATGAACGCCCGCCGATCAAGAGCAAAACTACGTTACCCGGAGCTTCTCTCTTTATAAGCCGCAGTCCTGCCAGCAAAAGAGTCAGTGTGACGACAACCTCACTTGAAAGTGGTTGGAATTAAGTAAGTTCTTTTCCTGACCATGAAATAGACTCAAGGACATGTCATTTACTAATTCCCTACTTATTGAGATAATTTTTTGTAATATTTTTTATGAATTATCTAAGTACTGTAATATTTTTGGCTTTGGTATCAATAGGCTTATATTTAATATATAGTGTTATATAGTAACTTGTTTAATAAAGTATATTATATATAACCGTCGGGTTGGTATTACTGTGCAAATACTCTATTTTTATTATCTACTAAGTAAATATATATATAATGTCGTCACAATTGTTTTCTAACTACGCAATTAGAATAAAAATAGATGTTTGTTCAAACACATGGACCTTAATAAATACAAACAACTAATATAATAAGAGAACCTTTATAGAGAAATAATAAAGATAAATACTACTTTCAATCAATAATAAATAGCCTGAATACGTGTAGAAAGGTTATATAAAACTAAACGTAAATAAATATTTCCAAAAATACTATTTAATGAATATATAATTTTAAGTGGCAAAAGTCTTTTCTTCAAGACGTGGGACGAGGTGTGGACTATGGCAGCTAACGGAGCTTTGTCAAGGAAATTCGTGACGACCATATAACACACTTAGAAAAGCGGACAAGGTTATAATGATGATAGTTATTGTCATCGGCACGATGTAGCCCTTGCTGACCGGTACCGAAAACTTCGATATACAATCTTTCGTCTCGTATTTCTGATCGCTTGTCATACATTTATGAGTCCGCCATATTGGCATTTTGGACAGGTCGGCTCACGGGTGTATTAGTTATAGACATGGCCAATCGAGCGCTGAGCGAGAGCCGCAACGTCGGCGAGCCCATCACGTCAGTTATGTGTTGATGACCGAGAAGGTCGCATTACGGCCAGCGGCATGTCATTCCGCCTGGCCGAAAGCTTGTAATGTTTTAAACGTAAATATATGTCAGTGTGCTTCTGAAAAAGTCTTTATTTGCTGACCTGCTTCTCACCCTGCCTCACGCGACGGAATAACACCCTTTTTGAAAGAGATGAGGATGTTTTTGTAAATGATAATAAATGTTAAAAATAATCTTAACTTTTTCGCCTTGTTAATATTACTGCCCGATGGATTGGTCACATCATGCGCCACGATGGTCTTCTTCACGATATTGTGGAGGCGATGGTTAAGAGTAGAAACTGTAGAGGGCGCCCTAGACGGGAGTATTTTCAGCAAGTATTCGAGGACATGAATTTTAGCGCCTATGCTGAGATGAAAAGGGTTGCGAAGGACCGAGAGGAATGGAGATCGAGATGCAAGATTCTGTTGCTGCAAACCAATCCACCGGATTGATACTACGAAGTAGAGTATTACTGTTAATATATGAACCAATAGAAATGTACAAATTTTGCTGTTTCAAATATAGATTGATACTAATAATATCGTCACTATTCTAAACTTCTCTATCATAGCTTGACGTGCTTTGCAAGGGATTGAACTCGGCCTTCTATTTCAATAGATATCGTAGAGCTTTTGACCTAATACGCCGACTGAACCCTTAAAGCTGACCTTAGCTAAGTTGGCTCCGTGTCAGGTCATAATGTCGCAATCTCTCGTAAACTCAATACCATTGCTTTGCCAGCCTTAACTACATAAATCGATCTTCTGTAATGATGTCCAATATATAGAGCTGAATAATATATGGCAGACTTCTATTTAATCAACCATACAAATTTCTGTATCTATTTGTATATTATTTTATATTTGCTTTGTATGTCCCATAGATATCGTTAGAATCGCTCCCAGAAAAGTCGCGTCTATTACTGTCGCATCTATCAATGTGTGCTTGAGCAGGCCCTATATAAGGAGACGTCCATATGGACGAGGCCTCTTTTTTTCTTGCAACCGTCTTCGCAACTCCCATCAGCACATCGTCTGTGTTGCGCAGCCCGATCTCTGTCTGACCAAACTTAAAAACTACCAATGTATAACTTTTCAATTATTTTAAAAAAGAAATTCTGAAAACATGCAAAGAGCAAAATTCAAATCATTCGTTAACTAAACTCAACCCCTCAATCTGACTGTCCATAATTCCGCTTACCGTTCAATATTTAGTAAATATAAATTTTACTCGTTATACTTACATGTTATTAAATTCTCCTTGACATTATAATGTGTATTATTCCATAACAAGAGTCCAAGTGCTTGCGCAAAAGGTAGCTATACTATTAAAGTTATTTCTAAAACTTTAAACTTGTTTCGACGTTGAAAAGCTTCCTGAAATTTCTTTCAGGGAGCTTTTCAACGTCAGGAGCCTTTTAACAAACATTTGTTGTACTATATAACATATTTGATTTGCTGAACTTAGTAGTGATGAAATACAAAAAATCACTGATATTTATACAAGGCATTACTTATGTCTAACCAACATGTGAAAAATTCTTTAGATTTTTTTCTTGCGTAAAGTGTCATGTCGTGTTTCTGTAAAGTCATTAAGTAATGAAATAATATTATTAATTTTATTTTTTAAATTCGATAAATATGAAACAGAACGAACTTTCAGGGTATGTTTTTTATCAACTTTATTTATCAGTTGATATGCGACAAAAATATAAATGTCTAATTCTAAAGAATTTTTTATTTTATATCTGATATAAATGTCAATTACGCCAACTGTCAATAACATTCAATAACAATTAGTGTGCACAAAGAAATGACGTATTAATTTACACTTACGACCTATACTTTGTGTTATAATGACAAGTGTATTACAAAATGCATCATTATATGACATCTAATGTTCAATCTAATATTAACAATTACCTAACAAACATTAGATTCGCAATTAGATAGCCATACCCATTTATTAAGGGCCTCATGTGTAAAGTGCTCGCTTAAAGTATCGGAGATTGTGGGTTCAATCCTTACAATGTTCGATTTTTTTCTTATTTATTTATACAGTACAATAAATGTTCTATAATTGTGTATTAAAAAACATTTTTCGTGTGAATCTGATCAGTCAATCATAAAATGATTTTAAAGCTTTTTAATTGCCGGCGAGAATAGCTTCGTTGTGATAACGTTTAATTACCAAATAAAAGTTCGTGGATTCAATCCACGGTGAATATAAAAAAAAATATAAACTTAGATTTTTTTTATAGAAATATCCTCGGTTGCTGTAAATTTAATCCCTCTCCGGTAAAATTCCAGTCATAGCTTACTAATTAAAATTGATTGAATAGATGAAAGTCGTCCCATGAACACCACCCATTTTTAGTGAATTCATGTAGTTGATGGGTGATGCATGAATATTGATTAAAATATAGGACTTCGGCAAATCAATACGCAAATGCAGCGGCTAGCCATGTGTTACATTGTCAACGTCATAGAATCACTAAAAAAAGTACGATTTTTTTATTAGTTACAAAATCTTTATTTTCACTCTGCAGAGCCATTTTCCTTAAGATTTGGCTATATGCCCCATCTAAACAGAGGCTATAGAAATGAAAATATTATTTTTCGACATAGACTACAGTTTTTCTTCTGCATAATATTTTCCCAACAAAAATATGTTAACTTGACTTTTATTTTTACTGCAAAGTTCACTGTTTTTTAAAATGCATAATAAAAAGGTCTCTCTCGAGTATGTTTCCTTTATATTGTACATTTTTTTTTGAAGCACCATCCGATAATCGCAGCCATGGCCGCTGTGCTCCCCTCACGAGGAAATATCTCTTTTGGCCCATTAATTTCCATAAGTTTCCAATAAAATGGTGTAGCCTTTTAGACAATTTATCCGTCTATAAGGCACCGTTTTTCAGCGATACATTTAGCTGGCTTTGTTCTTTAAAATGTACGTTTCATGTAAATATTGTATAATTCATCAAAAACGACGGTAAAAAATTAAAGCTTTTAGACCTGGGAAAATGTAATGATGTGCTATAAGGAGGCTTATGTTCAACAATATGAACATATGTTTTGTATAAACCCTCTGTAAATAATAATTGATTTTAACAATACTATGTAAATTATTTAACACTTTGTTTACAGAATTGATTAAGCTTTAACTAAAAGTGAAACCGCAGTATTCCAGTAAGTGGATAAACAGTGAACGGTGAAGATACATTTTAAAAACCATAAGAAGTTAAGTAGATAAGAACTGCATACCTTGTTTAAATGTGGATCACAATTGAGATCCATTATAAATTATAAATATTGATTTATCTACCTTGTTTTTACATGGATCACGTTAGATAAGTTCTCTATTAGGAGACTCCAGTTTCGACTAACTCGTAGCCTATCTCAATCCATCACTTGATAAGAAATAACTTATTAGTTATCTATATAATTTATAATTGATTGAAAGTGAATGCTGAAAATATTATAAGAATATTATTAATTACTATTCATTAATTATTTCTTAACAATCTATTATTTTTCTACGGCAGATTGATATTTTTCTACTAACAAATGATTATTTTTAAGTTACTATTTTATGTATTTATTTTTTACCGTTTGCAAAAGAATAACTGCTCATTAATAGAATTAAATACTGCCAAAAAAATAGTTACCTAATTGCTATGTGTCTTGTACGAGTAAATACATATTATAAGCATTGTTATGATACGTTAACTTGCATACATTATTTTTAATATGCAACTCAGACAGTTGATGTGCTTAGAAATTAAATACTTGCAGATAACAAGTTTATATAAGATTTCTTATGAAAGACAATTGTTGTAGGAAACAATACTGTAAGTGCTTTCAAGAGACAACAAGTGACATTAACAAACAAGTTGTTCAAACTCCTGTTTCTGAAACAACGAATATAAACGGTAAAGGCCAAGTTGCAACGACTAGTCTTTTTTAAGTAAGCACATACAGGAGAATGTGGACAGAGGGTGATAGTGATTCTAGAGTCTCATCTGTGGATTATTTTACGCTTACCATTCTACATATGGATAAGCGCTGCATGTGGAGTGTCGATGCTCCAACGTTATAGACTACAGCCCGACATTCACGCATAATCCTTATTTATCAGGAATTCACTATAAAATATTGGTCTTCAGGAGACGAAACTTGTCTACCACCAATTTTGATTAATTGGCTATGACAGACATTTTACAGATAAGAGATCAATGTTATTTACAAAAATCTTCTTATTCTTCGTTGTTTGCAAGTCATATTATTTTTTATGTAAACATAATCAAAGAATTATTTAGCAAGTGAAGTATCGATGCAGTACATAATCGTGTTAAAAACTATTCTAAATTCGAACTTTACTAATTTTTAACATTTTTAACCATTCCCACCCATCATTGTAGGAGACCACAAATTTAGGTTTTTTCTGATCTGTGTAAAATTAGATTACAAAGTTTTTTTTTTTTTTCTTAAATTTAGTGTCAATGACCTCACACTCAGAACTAGCGTCAGGAGAATCATGATAAATAGTTTGGCTTGTGACAACAAAAACCCTGTCATAAGTATATCATGATTGACACACAAATAACAAGGCATTATTGTCATAAAATCAAACGTCCAACATTTTACATCTATCAACGCCAGCACTGAATCTGAAGCAATATTACACCAAATATGTGAATATCTTCACTTAAGCTGGTTTCAACCACTGTTCACTGCGATTCTTTCGTCTTACACGTATCCAGGGATGAACGATGGTCCTTTCAGGCAACACTTCAGGCTCCATGAGAGACTCCAGCGAAGTCACGATGACCCCGGTTTTGAAAGAAGTTGACAGCGTCCGCTTGCTGACAATCCTCCTTATGGTCATCCAAGAAGGATTGAATGCAGCGGTCGCTGCCAAGAAGCTCTGCAAGTCATCAGCTGTTATATGCGGGTGAAGACCCTTGGCGTGCAGATACACCATCTTCACTCCGGCAACCTTCTTCAAAGGAGCTGCAGAACCACGGATCACCCGACGTGCTGAACGCCTTTCCTCATCAGAAGAGGCGCGACTCATATCTGAGTGGTAAACCTCCCCGGAAAGACTGCTCGTGGGAGAGATAGAGCATCCGAGGAGAGAGCATTCAGGGCCTCCAGTTCCTCGAATGATGATTTGTCCTGGCTTAGAACGGAAGTCCTTGGGAGCCTTGCTCGGAACAGCAGGGGCTCCTTCAATAGTATCTTCCGAGGAGTCCTCTTCGGTGGCCTCACTCGAAGCGGCTTCATTGACGACAGGTTCGGAGTCTCTGCTGTCGCAGTTAAGCGACGGTGAGACAGGAATGGTGACAGCTTCAGCGTAGGTAGCCGGAATTGTTTTGCACGCTTGAGGCAAGCGCCTTCTGCGGCAATTCAGGAGTCTTGCTGGGTTGGGTGGAGAGTCCACACCAACGGACGTCGGTGTATCCTCCTTCCCGCATCCAACAGCCTTTAACCTTTTAAATGCCAGTAGGTAGAAGTGTAGCTGTGCACAGCAGGCCGTGAATTTTTAATCAAAATAAATCATTTTTAAATCTTATTTTTATAAATTAAAAACAATACAACTTGAAAGGATATTTAAATGACTTACCAAATTTTTTCAATGTTTCTGTGTGTTCTATATTTTAATTTAACCAAAAAAACGGGACATATATTAAACCAGAGCGAGAATACTCGCTCTTTTTCTATAGCCGGCCTGCTGGGCACGGCCAAGAATGCGAGTAATCTCGCTCTTGGTACAGAAGCGGTTAAGAGCCGCTCCAGCAGCAATCGGTGTTCGTCTAAGCGACGATGTATTTGCAAGATGTCACAATCGCAACTGTGCGCCATCCTGTAGGTAGGATGACAAGACACGTCCGCTCAGTTTGAGTGTCGATCGACTTAAATAGATTGTATATACTTTGTCCCACCTGTACACCTTGAGATTCACATTGGAATATAAATAGTTCCTGGAAGCCTCCAGGGCAAGAGCCTGCAAACTTGCATAAATTGCGTCTGTAGTACCAAAGAAATATTTCGGTGCTTAATTATCAGGTTTTTTTTAAATGATTTTCGCAATAAACAAAATAATGTACTTTCTTGATATTGCCTTCAAAAATCTACAGATAATGTACATTTTTCTACTAAAATAAGATTCAGTTGTTTTAAATAAATAAAAAATAAAATATATCTACTATTTTTATAATGTGGAATCTAACAGAAAATCTCACCCATAAAATAAAGGTCACGTCAAAATCAGCGTGCTATGGAGAGATCCATGCTCGTAGTGTCACTAAAAGATATAATCCGAAGATATCCGCAGAAGAAATCAAGTAGTGGAGGCTACCCAACGAATAGGCACGCTCAAGTGGCAATGGGCAGGACATATATGTCGAAGAGACGACGTTCGATGGAGAAGAAAAGTATTGGAGTGACCCCTGTAAGATGGACTGACGACATAAGAAGAATTGCGGGAGTTGCCTGAAAGCTAAGGGCGGAGGATCGAAGAGGATGGAGACTCATGCGGGAGGCTTACGTTCAACGTACAACGTTCAGTGGACGGATACAGACTGATGATTATGATATACTCTTTCAATGTAATTCAGTCGAATATGTTTTATTTGATAATGTTTTTTTACCTCCCTTTTTCAGCGACCTTTCGAATGCCAAACGCCACTCCTACATCATATATTTCAACATTTATAAAAAGCTAAATTTTCTATTAGTTTTGCTTCGACAAGCTAAAGTGAAATACGAGTACTTTTACACTTCTGTTACCTCGGGTGGGTCCGAAAGAATTGCTGAAAAAAAACTTTCCCAAACTGAAATTTCTCGAGTGTTTTTTTTTTTTGAAAAGAGGCGATTCGAGTACCACCTCCGCAATTCGAGCACTCTGAATGTGCTGAAATGATTTATGGGGTCTGATTTACTTATTCGTTATAACCTGCGGGAGAATTTCGTGAAAGATTGTAACTTTTATAATGGCAATCAATTATTTTTATGGGAAAAGTTATTTGGGTTATGGGTGTTATTGTCTCCAGTAATATTGTTTGTTGTTCAACTCCATTCATACTGGAAGGCCATTAAGATTTTAATGATGATTTTTTCAGGTGAGGAGAACAGGTAACTGAGAATGTTGCCCTGCAGAAGGAGCTCGATTCCCGCCTTGGCAACGCTGGAGCATCTTTCAATTTCATACGCAACATCTGGGACTCGCAGCTCTCCTCGATCAAAACAAAATACCATCTACACTGCGCCTACATCATCCCCATTGTTCTTTACGGCTGTGAATCTTGGTGTCTCACCAAATGATAAGCAGCCGTATAATAGATTCCGAAAAGAGATGTCTGCGTAGAATACTGTGAGTACGATAGTTTGACTTCGTGAGCAATACAATAATAAGTGAGAGCGCGGACGAGGCCGCCTTCCATACAACAGTCAGTCATAAGACGATAGTGGATCTGGCTGGGACATTTGTTACGAGTGTCACAGGAGATCGTTTACTAATGCTACCTTTTCTTCAATCACCCAACATCAGTCGGCCAATATAGACAGGGACTGAATGTTGGCCGGAAACAGCTAACACCCAGTTAACCTCATCAGGTTAACTGGGTGTTAGCTTACCAAGCTGGTTAGGGCACTCTATTGTCCTGGAGATAATAAATGCTCTCTAATGGCGGATGAACCTTTATGGTCAACGGCATTAGGATGCGGAAATAAAGGGGAAAATACCACATTTAAGGTCTAAAAGACATCCCATGTATCAGCAAATAAAAAATTATTGCATCTCAAGTAAAATTTGATCGAGATGTAAGATTTTGTTGCTGCAAACCAATCCACCGGATTGATACTACGAAGAAGGCTTGGTTGAGCTACGCGAGGCAGAACTGGCATGCGATGAGGCAATGACCAAGACAGCTGACAGAGCTTTGTGATGGCGACTCGTGATGTCCATATGCACCAACTTAGGTAGTGGACATTGACAAATGAATGTTCCAAATATGAAACTTATATGAGAAGAAAAAAATGTCTTAAAAGTATAGCAAATGATGCTTTAAGGCTTCTTTCCACATACAGCAAGAAAATGTTTTTTTTTCATAATATTATTGAATAATATGTTACGTACTGGAAAAATAATGTATAGTTTGCAGAAAAATGGCCTACTTCTTCTCATTCAGATCTCTAAGACTTATATAATATGATAGTTAGATATACAGTATTATACTCGTATGTATACTTTTTCTAATTACTTTGCCGACATTACTAATAGCAGGAATAACTCATTTTTATTATATTTTTAAATGGTAATTTGAACTTCATTTATGAATAAATTCAGAACTTTGCCACTCCAACCACTATATCTTTTGAATTTGCATTATTTTTTGCTGAAATGTACCATTTGTGGCGACATTGCTATATTTTTTACAATTTATGTTTTTTTACGAATTAAATATGAATTTGCCGGTGGGTATAGCTCAATGATCAAAGTTTTGCTTTGCAAGCCAAATGTCGTCGATTCGATTCCCGACGGAGATTAAAAAAAAAAACATTTTTGAGCTATAAAATACACCTATTGGTGTGAATTTGATCCTTCACCCGTAATATGACAGTCATAGCCTATTAATTAAAATTGATGATAGACGGAAGTAGTCCCGTGAAGACCACCCATTCGTAGTAAATTCCTGTAATAATAAGGATTATGCGTAAATCTCAGGCTGTAGTCTATGACGTTGGCGGATCAACACTCCACATGCAGCGTCTAGCCATAAGCATCATGGTAAGCGGCATAGAATTCCACAGATGAGACTTCAGAATCACTATCACCATCTGACGGTATTCTCCTGTTTGTGGTTACATACAAAATAGGAAAATACTTTTTATTTTTTTGTTTTAAAATGAATGAAAACAATTAACATTTTAAATAACTTCTTAGGTTTTCACGGCCAGATTTGATATTGAGGCTTTTGGGTTTGGCCGTGTGTGGCGAATTTCTTCTATCCGATATTTCGACCGTCATTGCAGGGGTCTTCTTCAGGGTTGATGACTTTGTCATCATTCTCAACAAAGTCATCAACCCTGAAGAAGACCCCTGCAATGGCGGTCGAAATATCGGATAGAAGAAATTCGCCACACACGGCTAAACCCAAAATCCACAATATCAATTAATATTTTAAGTAATGTTTTATTTATAAAACTTGCTTGAAATTTAATATTGATATTTCTTTGTGGTTTATCCCAATTTAGTTTGTAAATTCACAAAAAAATAAGTGTTTTAGTTTAACAAATATCGTTGTACCTGAGAATTACTAAGCATGTCATCGCAAATAAAATTGTGAAATTGTAAACTACAAAATGTCTTTAATTTACATTTTTCAATTGACTTCACGTTGACTAATCATCATCATCATCATCAGCCTGTGTCCGTCCACTGTTGAACGTAGGCCTCCCGCATGCGTCTCCATCCTCTTCGATCCTCCGCCTTCCGCATCCAGGTCACTCGCGCTATTCTTCTTATATCGTCAGTCCATCTTGTAGGGGGTCGGCCAATGCTTCGTTTGCCAGTTCTTGGGCGCCATTCCAATACTTTTCTTCCCCATCGACCGTCGTCTCTTCGACAGATATGACGTGCCCATTGCCACTTGAGTGTGCCTATTCGTTGGGTAGCATCCACTACTTGAGTTCTTCTGCGTTGACTAATAAATAAATAAAATTGTTTTGTACTCAAATGATCATTATAAATCAAAAAAAATATATATAAAATTACAGAGCTTACAGTAATATACCTGTACATATGAAATTTAGTATATTTTAGTGTTACATTTGAAATTGTGGCTTTTGTGTTCTTTTATTTTTTATGTAAGCATATACAGGAGAATACCGACAGATGGTGATAGTAATTCGGAAGTTTCATCTTTGGGATTCTATGACGCTTACCATAGTGCACATGGCTAAGCGCTGCATGTGGAGTGTTGATCCGGCAACGTCATAGACTACAGCCCGAGATTCACGCATCATCCTTATTATTACAAGAATTTACTATGAATGGGTGGTCTTCACGGGACGACTTCCGTCTATCATCAATTTTAATTAATGGGCTATGACTGTCATTTTGCGGGTGAAGGATCAAATTCACACCAATAGGTGTATTTTATAGTTCAAAAATGTTTTTTTTTAATCTCCGTCGGGAATCTAACCCACGACCTTTGACTTGCAAAGCAAACGCTTTGACCACTGAGCTATACCCGCTGGCCTTAAAATTATTTTTAATATGCTGAAAATCATTAAAAGATACTTTTCTCTTTGAGTATTATTCAATTCAACAAACGCAGCGTTGTAAGCTTATCATGAAAATGAATTCCTGAAAAATAAATCAGTTGGTCTTACAGTATAAAAAAAGTACTTACACTTATGATTGGATGTTTCATAACCCCCACCAGCCACGATCCAGCTCCGTAGCACAGAGCTTTTCACATGTCACCTACCCACTTCACACAGGTTCGAATCCCTTTCAAAACACTTTATCAAAAAAAAAAAACACTTATGTATGGGTTTCACTTGGGTATCAATAACTCACTTGAGTGATTAGTCAGACGCTATTTAATTGTTCACATTCACTGAAAAAAATATTACTTAAATAAACACATATTTTCGTTTATATACGTGTATTTAAATGACTACTCATTAAATAATTATAAGGTATTCAATAAATACTTCTTTTTACCGATTCTTAAATAAATCTTACGTATTTAACATTAAATTTAATTATTAATTAATTAATAATTAAAAAGTTAAATTAATTAATAATTAATTAATAATTAAAAAGTTAAATTAATTAATAATTAATTAATAATTAAAAAGTTAAATTAATTAATAATTAATTAATAATTAAAGTTTAAAGAATCAAGCTCAATTAAATATTATTAATTTTAAATAATTATACGCGGTTTCGAACCCAATGAACATTTACAACAATAAGTAAACTCTTGTAAAACAGTCCATTTTTTTTAATACGTCTGGTAGTTTTTTTTCTTTCATTTTACGTAAATAATTCCTTTTATTAAGTTAATTCATTGATGGAACTAAATTATTTAAATTCATCATCATCATCAGCCTGTGTCCGTCCACTGTTGAACGTAGGCCTCCCGCATGAGTCTCCATCCTCTTCGATCCTCCGCCTTCCGCATCCAGGTCACTCCCGCTATACTTCTTATATCGTCAGTCCATCTTGTAGGGGGTCGGCCAATGCTTCGTTTGCCAGTTCTTGGGCGCCATTCCAATACTTTTCTTCCCCATCGACCGTCGTCTCTTCGACAGATATGACCTGCCCATTGCCACTTGAGTGTGCCTATTCGTTGGGTAGCATCCACTACTTGAGTTCTTCTGCGTATTTCCTCGTTTCGGATTCTATCTTTTAGCGACACTCCGAGCATGGATCTCTCCATAGCACGCTGGGTGACTTTTATTTTATGGGTAAGACTTGCTGTCAGATTCCACGTCTCTGCGCCATAAGTTAATACAGGGAGGACGCATTGGTTAAACGCCTTAGTTTTAAGGCATTGCGGAATTTTCGCTTTAAAAATGTACTTTAGTTTTCCAAATGCTGCCCATCCCAGTTGTATGCGCCTGTCGATTTCTTTTGAGAAGTTATTTCGCCCTAGTTGTATTACTTGTCCCAGATAGGTATAGTCGTTTACAACCTCTATTTCTGTTCCTCCAATGGAAATAGGATCAAAGGTCTGTGAAATATGACTTATTTAAATTAATATGAGCTAATGAATAATATTAAAAAAACATTTGCGACATAAAAATTCAAATATATATGACAAATTTAACACTCTATAAAGATTTAAGTTAAAAAATAATATTACGTTTGGATGTTTTATTTGTAAATTTGAATTCTGCACCTATTAAAATATTTTTTAAATCTAAATTTATATTTCAAGAGCTGCAAATTTTCTAATGTACTATATCGTTCAATACAATCAAAATTTACGCCTAAATATTTTCCTAATTACTATCGCGTAGAACATATTAAATTTCCAGCGCCGCACGACGAATAGCTACATCTAAATTTAATTAAGCAATTACATCGTTATTAGACTACACGTCTCACAAATAAAAAGCCATATCAAACGCGCCAAAATATCCTTAATCGAAATTTAATTAACACGCCAGGCGATAATTTAATATCAATTAGTCGGGTGATTAGCAATTTCAATTGAATTGAATTTGTGAATATTGAAATGAGTCCATCGTCGCACCTCGAATGTTTGGAGATTTTGAAATATTTCACTTTGCACGGAAGGTATTGTTTTCACGGGAGTAGTCCTGAAGCTCGTTTTTCAGGCGATTTTCACGTCCGCCGGCGGCGAAGGCTGTGCCGCGACTGGCTGAAAGTTCCGGTGGATTTGGTCCCAAAGCTCGGCGCCCGATGCAGTCAAATTGGCGCCCGCGCGCTTTTCATCCAAAGCTTTTACGTTGAAACGATTATGAGAAATTAACCAAAATGCTCTTTATTTATGTTTTTTAATTAAATTTGTAAGCATTCACTTCAATTAAAATTTAAATAGTTTAACTCGTAACTATTTTTTACGTTGTATTAAAACGGATCACGTCAATCACTATTTTCAAATAAACCGCGATTTCACTTACATACATTCATTGAATATATAATATTTTATATTTTTAATATTCACATATAACACGAATCTTAATCTGTTTCAATTAATGTATTAAATATATTATTTTTTACTGTGTATTAAGATAAATCACGTTGTTAACTATTAACTAGCATATTTTGAAACACCGCAAAGGTGCGATTTTTTTTTTAGATTTGTTCAATGTATCGATTTTGACAATCAAAATATCGCTTCAAAATAGCAAGTAACAACGAGTAAATTGAGAAATAAAATTACGGTCCCTTCCAAAAAAATAGCGTTTAAGATGATCGCATAAGAAAAACCACGTTCATTTCTACAAGTAAATAATCTCTATAAAAAAATAACAACCGAAATCTTTGGAAATTTGCGGGCTCTTGCTCTAGAGGCTCCCGGGAACTGTCTATGTTCCCATGTAGACCTCCGGGATACGGGTGTTCTGGCACGAGACAATCTTCAAACGTCAATTCGCAGTGTCTAAACGCTCCAAATATGAAGCAGATATAGTAGAAAAAATCATTCTTTTTATTCTGCATGAGTTCTCTGAATCCTCCACTCCATGCCGATTTTATTCCTCCTGCACCTCCCTTATCCGGCTTAAGCGCGGTGACCATTTAATCGCAGTCCGCGCGCAGGAGCGCTGCCAACACGCGGCTAGCCTTGCATAATAATAAAGGAGGCTTTTTTTTTCACTTTAATTTCATTTTCAGCTACGCGTTCACGTACTTACAATCAACTGCTGCAGGATTTTCGTTTCATTTTATTTTTCGCGAAAAAATAAATTCGCTGCATACATTTGTATTTTTTTTTATATTTACATGGTTAGTTACACGAAAACACAATATGTTTTCATTTTGTTAAATACGTACAATTGTTTATGTGAATTTTTCTTAAGATTACATATGTCCCCATAATTATGAAAGTGGTGTAAGTCAAAAAAATTGAAAAATATGATATTTTTATTAATTCACATTGATTTAAGTCGACTACGGAGCTGGTGATACCTGAGTCCACCTTGCGGCTGAACATATGAAGAAGCGCAACAGAGGGGAATACTTGGATTGTCCCGAAAGAGGACCTAGCCCCTGAACACGATCAGGGGTGGAATATATGGAGGTCCCTTAACGGACATCAAACCGGAGTATGCAAGACGAGGATACAAATTAAAGCCTGGCAGTTTTTAAGCGGACTGACTGCATGTAACTGCGGCGTGGAGCAGACCCTGTCACACCTTCTGGAGTGTGCGCTGTGTCCGAGTAACTGCACCTAGAAAGACCAGATGATGGCCGCGAATAAGGCCGTCGACGTCGCCCATTTCTGGGCAGACAAGATCTGACCATATTGTTTCCGACACATATATATATATATTGTTGTAAATTAATATAATCGTCATGAAACAGAATTTACAAAAATCTAAATATTGCATTTTACACTTTCATCGGTTTTCCACAAACATCAAAGCGAAAACTTATAAATATCTCAAAACGAAAGAAATATTACACAGATTTACACCACTTTCATAATTATGGGCAAATATATTGCCCTTATATTTACGTCTATAAAGTACCAAGATTTTCATTCCATAATATCACATTCTTATCTCAATATTTAAGAAAAAATCATACCAACGGCTTGCAACGATAATAGCATATTGTAATCGCTTTTCTCGTTTAATTTCCGAAGCAACATATTCAACCTAAAGAATTAAATAATACACTTTGTACTACTAAGGATTTTTTATTTTAATTAGTCTGCCGATTTCGGAGACACGTCTTCTTCGTCAGAACAACTTAAAACTTACATTTAAATAGAACAATTAATCAATGATTTAAAAAGATGTGGACAGAAGAGGAGCAAAGCGTTTTACAGGAAACATTTATCGTCAATATGTGTTATTAATGATTTTTTTGTGATTAATGTTTTTTTTTATTTCTATCGATTATAAATTGTCAAGTTTCACAAATTTACTGTGTCTTAAGCGATTCTTAAACACTTTAAATACCCCCGGTCGATATAAATTTAATCTTTCACAGTTAAATTGTCATAGATTATTAACCCTTTCATTACGGCTCGGTGGAATACAAATTATACTGTCAATTATAAAACTAGTATTTGAAGCATAAATGTACTTATATGGTCTATTTTCATATATCACATTGGTTCTTGTATCCTTTAGCTATCAGATGATGCATAAAAGCTTTTTTAAGAAAGTAGCAAAACGATATAACACGGCTACCGATGTCAACGGCAGGGGAATCTTACACGTCATATATCTGGTACCGATGCGAATAGATTATTTCAATTTGCCGGTAAACAAAAGTCATCCCGTAAACACTAAGCATTAATAGTAAATTCCTGTAAAAATAGGTGACACGTGAATGCCAGTCTGTAGCTTATATATTTGACAGATGAGCATTCTACATGCAGTGCTTAGTTATATGTGAATGACAAGTATCACATGATCTACAGATAAGATTACTTCACCGCCATCTGTTGACGTTTGCCTGTATGTGTTTAAGTTAAGAAAACACTTCTATTTATGCCGGCGGGTATAGCTCAATGATCAAAGCGTTTGCTTTGCAAGCCAAAGGTCGCGGGCTTGATCCCTGACTGAGATTAAAAAATATATATTGTTAATTGATCCCTGAGCTTTAAAATTCCCCCGGTGTGTGTGAATTTGATCCCTCACCCGTAAAATGCAAGTCCATAGCCTATTAATCAAAATTGGTAGTAGGCGAAAGTCGTCCCGTGAAGACCACCGATACATAGTAAATTCCTGTAACAATAAGGCTGATGCGTGAATCTCGGGCGTCTAGGACGTTGGTGGATCAACACTCCACATGCAGCGCTTAACCATATGTTACATGGTAAGCGTCACAGAATTCCGCAGATGTGGCTCCAGAATTACTATCACCACCTGTCGGAATTCTCCTGTATGTGTTTATATAAAAAATAAACGACCATATTTTTTCAAACACTTGTATTTTTTGTAAAATAGGTTTTACATTAAAAGGAAGCATATTAATTCATTACGAATAATTCGGAAACACTTTAAAATATACTCGTGTCAAAAAATAATTTGATTAATTATTTATAAAAACACGAATTCTTGTAATTAAATACTTATTCGTGTTAAGAAACACTCGATAAATAATTTAAAAAATTACGCGTCGGGAATTTTTATTAATTTATTTTTCTAAGTATATTGTGATGAATAAAATATCACTTTACTAAGAAGAATTTGAATTTGTCTTCAGAATATTTTCTTCCTTCTTAGAGTCTTGATAATTTTTCATTTAATCATGACCCACTTTAAGTTAAATAAAATTTTGGCAAGAGATTTTCGCTTGAATAATAAATATCAATTTCAAACCATATTTTGTGACTTTTCATCTTAAGAAAACCACGAAGACTCAAGTTCATGTCTTTTTTATTAATATTATTTAAACATTATTTAAAAAATATTTATTGTAAATAATGTTTTACGGTAGACGTTTATACTCGTATGTGGAGTGATTTGAGAAAACGTAATTGATTTGATCAAATCTTATATTAACCTAACTAACTCAACCTAACCTAACCTATCCTTTTATATAAGGCAGATGATCGGGACTAAACCCACCACACACATGCATCATAACGGAGAACAGTTAATTCTTCTTGATGATGCACTCATTCAGATTATGATCAGTAAGCAACTTATAAGTCCATTGGGAGTTCCCTCTGAACAATTTTGGTCACTCTTCAGAATAAATAACCCGTGAAAGAGGTTAGAATAGCTTCACGGGCTGTAAAGAGATGGAGATGGAAGTTAGATTTTCTCACCGAAAATACGAGCGAAAATGGTAAATGCACGGCAAAAAAATAGTGGCCACAAAGTCTGCATGCCCGATAGGGCCGAGGTGATTCCCTCGAACTGCATCGAAAAGGACTACTATTTCTAACAAAAGGAACTAACAGTTTCCAGAGAATGTGCTCTGAGGTCTGAAAGGGGGCGCCACAGCGGTAACTAGGGTTTGAACCTAAATGAAATAAGTATAATCTGTCATTTAAAGCGCCGTTTCCAGTCATTAGTTGGGTAAACCAGTTATCAGGACTTATCCATTTAGCTGTTAGTTAAAAGTAAATATCTGGAAAGAACAAAAAGGTAGTTCTACCTTTGGTGGAAGATGACCAACGTTTTTGTAGCCGCAAGGACGTCAGCACAAAGATGATCAATCTGTCGATTAGGTTAGGTTAGGTTGGGTTCAATTAAAATCACGGACATAAATATGGGATGGGAAAGATATGAACAAAGCGAATCCTGCCAAAATATTTGGAAAAAGAAAAAAATCGCAAACTGCTTAATTCAACAGTCACAATTCTTACATTCTACCTGTAGTTAAGTACCGAGGTGCTATCAAACTTGTATCAAGTGCTCTTGGATCACATTTCCGGTAGAGAGAGTAGCGTCGTGTATCGCACCCCATTAATGAAAATTAAATATATTTGTTATTTATTTGGCGCGCGTGCAGGCGTCTTCCGGTTCCGGTCGCACATAAAAATTTCATCGCGTCTGGGTGTCGAAAAAAAGAAACGGCCTGCGAAGCCTTATTTACGAGCGAACTCCGAATTGCCCGTACTGAACGTGCGCTGATACATTATTTAATCGAGAAGTTTACCTGAGCGGACTGGCTGAAACTTTGCACAAAACTTTTACTTTTGAACGCGCTTAGTGTCGACACTAAAAAATGTTTCTTGGGTCAACAGTAACGCATAGATAAAAATGTTTATAGTGTGCAAGTCAAGAAGTGGCCTTACGAAAATGGCTATTATATAAAAAAAAAGTTAACTATCCATTCAATTCAATCAATTCCAGACATGTTTTGTACTCACTATTCTTCACTTGTCCCATCTGTTCTGAAATATGTGAGCTGGGTTTAGAATCCCAATAAATTCAAATACATTATCATGCTCAAAAAAAAAATCATAAAAAATTTCTCCGACATCTCTATTTTTATATCTACGGTAACTATCCATTCATTTCAATCAATGCCGAACATTACCCAACTCTTTTTCTTCTAGGGATGCTTTCTTTCCATTCTTTAGAGTCCCGGAGGAAAATCGCTGCTCTCAAACATTAATTCCTTATCCTTCGCGGTGCAATTCACAACCCTGGGATTCTTGAAAGTTTTAACTTCTACGTTCCAGATAAGTACACCCATGCTCGTAGCCATCCATTGTTTTTGATCCCAGCTGATACTTGTTGAGCTTCGAGCACTCAATTTAGTACAACGGCAATGGCGCTCCTAAATGGTCTACCAGCATACCTCGATCCTTTTCTTACATCCTTTTCTTCTTTTGTCGATGGTATTGTTCTCCTAGATCTCTGTTATCTTTAACATGTGTCATCTTCTACTACTTTTATGTTTTTTTTTTCTCTTTTGTATGTATTGTATGTTTAAATATACTCTATGTTTCTTATTTTATTTACCTTGGAAGAAGTTCCATAATTCGGTTGTATTAATTAAATAAGTAAAAATAAATAATAAACATAATAATAATGCAGAAAAAATGGTTTCCTGCAACTACACAATAATAGATCAAGCAAAAAAAAAACGCTCACATTATTTCTCTAATATCTTTAATATTATTTTACATCAAAGGACCCAAGAAATGGCAGAAACACTCAGCTGACAACACTGAACACATCTCCTGTTCTTATGGATGATTCAATGCATAAGAGAATGTTGTATAGTATATAATATTTGGATTATTTTTTATTTTGTATTACAATATTTTTCAATAATCTAATTTTGTTTGATAGATTATTGATCTTTATTTCAATATTATAAGGCATTTTAAGGCTCTTTAAATTTTCCGTGTCCAGTAAACGCCTGCTTGAGATGAAAATCATTTTTTTTTTTCGTTTTCCACGTCAATATTTGGTCAATAAATGAAAAAAAAGTGTATATCTTTATTTCTAACCGCCATTTTAAATTAATTACCGTAATTTATTAACAGGTAGATCACCAAGTTTATTTAAAACACATTTAAAAGCAAGATAAACACGTTTTCGGTTACTTAGTTTATATTATAATATGATTGTATACATTCCACTATGTGGAATTGAAGTTTCACTTAATATTGGCACTGCAAGACAAATAATGCTACAACTTCTACTTGTTTGGAAGTTAAATTGATATGTATTAATTAAAACGTGGTTACGGTTAGTAGAATTGTTGGCCGAGTTATGGTGCACGGACCAAACACTTGTTTATGCACGTGTTTTGTTACCAAAATAATAATTTGTACTAATACACGAATATGTTTAATTAAATATATATATTCGTCATCGGGACGCATGGGTGAAGGAAGCAGTTGCAGGTCGCAAAGATCTTGCTTATAAGCACAATACACGTTTACTTCACAGTTAAGACTTCGGTTTCCCTGCTCGACCGTAACATGTTGTATCGTGGGCAGCGGTCGGGTGGAGACTCTTGCGGGCATGGACTGACTGACGGGCCCAGTTAAAGTCAGCGCCCCAAAGATTATCGCGGATTTATATTGTTGACAGTTGAACCAACATGATATGTATAGGAGACGAAAGTGGACTTGGGTGGATTAAGCTTGTATTTCAAATACCGTGCTTAAACTACAGTTGCCTTTTGTTCAAGCTCCTTGAAAAGGTAACGGGAACTTTATATTGCCGTCAAGATAAGCATTAAATTAAACTATTGTCCATTATCGATGCTATGTATTTTGTATTATTTTACAACAGTGAAATGTTAATCCATAAAATCTGTAAAATACCAAATCTCTTTGCATGTACTCTCTTGTATGTGCTAATATCTGTATTGACATCAGCATGATATAGCCATTGCTGACTGGTACCGAAAACCTCGATATACAATCTTTCGTCTCTTATTTCTGTTCGCTTTTCATACATTTATGTGTCCGCTATATTGGGGCTAGTTATATAGACCGCTGCTTGTGGCACTGGGCGAGAGTCATCACGAGCGCGACCAGTCGTGCCCCGCCCGTCAACGAGAGTATATTGTATTGTGGCTTGACCGAATGCTAGGTTGAGCCATAAAATTGTAAAGTTTTATCGTATATATATGTCAATGTGCTTCTGAAGAACTCTGTGTTATCAATCTGCTCCAAATCCTGCCATCACGCGACGGAATAACAACCTTTTTGAAAGAGAGAAGGATGTTAGTAAATATAAAAGAAAGCCGTGTTATGTACGTATTACTATTATTTATAACTCAAAAACGGTTGGATCGATTTTTACGATCTTTGATTTAATGGATTCGTCTCGATTCCTAATAGAAATATAATTATTTGCCTATCGAAAAAATAAGGTAAATATATTTTTAAAAAAGATCGATGTTTTAGATTTTATTAATTCCAATGAATTTTTATTTTGCACACAACGCCATCTCTGATTAAAACTACAAAAACTGGTTTTAATTATCTTAAATAAGTTGACACATTTTTAAGGTAGTACGAAGCTCGCCAGGTCATCTAACATACTGCATAAAAAATAGTAAATTTCGTTCAATATGAATATTTGTACTGAAACTAAAAGCACTTGGTATACAGTAAATTGCGCGTAATAAAATGTTCGCGAACAAGTACCGCGGGAGAACTCTTAAGTACTGGTGTAGTATAAATTCACTCTCTGCCGTGAGACGCGAAATAAAAATGTGGGAAATCTTAAACTTTTTCTCTCCCGTGTTTCTCTGCGAATTTCTTCCTTCGCAATAATACTCTGGAACATTCTCCACTCTACAGAGCACTGTTCTTGATCTTTTTATCTTTCCGCCAGAGTTGCCGATTCGTATGAAAAGCAAATGTAATGCGAAAACATATTTAGTTGCCCAGTAATGTGGCGAAAAATCTTGAGCTGTTCATGCAAAACGGAACGATTTACGACGAGCAACAGGCTGGGAAATAATAATGATATCAAAGCAACCCCAGCTTCTTATGCGAAACGTTTGGTCACGTTTTGGCTCTTATCTCGAATCTGTACAAAATGTATTTTTATTGCTCATCTTAAAAAAAGCATGAAAAACTTGTATTTATTTTTTTAATAAATTCAGTGTTTTCCTCGCAAGGCTGTTAGTGTATTCTATGAATTGTTAACAATATAAAAGTTTTTTCGTTTACTGAAATATTTTGTCAAACTTAAGCTTACAATTATAATATTTTGTACGATTTTTATACGTGTTGACATCCCCCATCTTTAAAAAGGCGATAACAAGTCCCAGGTTCATCATCGGGACGCGTGGGTAAAGGAAGCAGTTGCTGGTCGCAAAGCAAAGAACTTGCTTAGAAGCACAATTCAATTTATTTCACAGTTAAGACTTCGGTTTCTCTGCTCGACCGTATCATGTTGTATCGTGGGCAGCGGTCGGGCGGAGACTCTTACGGGCGCGGACTGACTGACGAGGACAGTAAAGGTCAGCGCCCCAAAGATTATCGCGGCTAAATATTGCTGAAAATTGAACCAACATGATATGTATAGGAGACGAAAGTGGACTTGGGTGGATGAAGCTTGTATTTCAAATACCGTTAGAGTGCTTAAACTACAGTTGCCTTTTGTTCAAGCTCCTTGAAAAGGTAACGGGAACTTTATATTGCCGTCAAGTTAAGCATAGTGGTAAAGCGTTTGCTTACCATATCGAAGGTCGTTCCCTGATACAGATTAAATTAAAATATTTTTAATCGATTTCTAGGCTCTATAAATACTCCCGGAGAGTGTGAATTGGATCCTTGTCTCTTAAATGCCAGTCATAGTCTATTAATTAATTTTTTTAATAGACGGCAATTTTCAAGTAACCACCCATTCAAAGTAAATTCCTGATCGCAATAGATAATGCGTGAATGCCGGTCTGTAGTCTATGACATTGGCGGCTCAACATTCCACATCCATCACACAGTAATTCTATTTGAATATGTGGTATTTACGAGACGACTAACTTTTACTACCAATTTTAATTAATAGGCTATGACTGACATTTTACCGGTGAATAATCAAATTCACACCAACCGCAACTGGGAGTTTTAATAGAGTGTACTTGTGCAAGCGCAACGATATCCAAAAATATAGTGTTCAAAGTGTAATAATCTAAAATAATGACATCAGCATGATATAGCCCTTGCTGACTGGTACCGAAAACCTCGATCTTTCGTCTCTTATTTTCGATCGCATATCGGACACGCACGTATTGTCATTTTGTAATGCCGTTAGGAGAACTAGTTATAAAGATCGCCACTTGCGGCGCTGGGTGTCACCAACTGCGGCACCCGTTGCCTAATCAATTATACGCCGACCGTGAGAAGGTCGTATTATGGCCGGCCCCCATTTTATTCCGCTAGGGCCGGTAATTTGTCATGAAAATATATGTGCTTCTGGAAAAGTCTGTGTGTTGTCCTTTTGCTCCTCATCCCGCCACCACGCAATTCAATAATGACCTTAGAGAGGAGGATGTCAATATATTACATTGGCAATAAATCTATTCAACAATGAAGAAAAAATTTCAGATATAAATAAAATAGTTTGTAGAATTTATCCCCTAATATATTTGTGGATGACATGTTTCGGCCACGTCGGATGCCCATTTTCAAGTCAATTAGTACAGTGAATGTTGGCTCTATATAAAGCAAAGAGTGAGTGAAAAGGTGGATATGAATTTTGTGATGTGTACATGTGTTTTGGAAATGAGTAATGTATAAGGGAATTCATTGATGAAAAGAACAAAATAATATGTAACTACAAAGGCCATTAACAAAAAATAAACAATTACATCAATAGGTTAATTGCACTTGAGTAAGAATTCTAGATAATTTTAACAAAAAAAAATTAGTAGATAATCCATAAGTAGATGGGGAAGCTATACAATTGTAAGAAAATATATCACTAATTGATGATACTGCTAATGGCGTTGAATCAGAATTTTCATATTTCAGCCGGCGGTCATAGCTCAATAGTCAAAGCGTTTGCTTTGCAAGCCAAAGGTCGTGGGTTCGTTCCTCGATGGAGATTAAAAAAAAAAGGATTTTTAATCGATTTCTGAGCTCTAAGATACCTCCGGTTGGTGTGAATTTGATCCATCACCCGTGAAATGTATGTCATAGCCTATTAATTAAAATTGGTGGTAGACCAAAGTCGTTCCGTGAAGACCACCCATTCATAGTAAATTCCTCTAATAATAAAGGATGATGCGTGAATCTCGGACTGTAGTCTATGACATTGGTGGATCAACAGTCCACATGCAGTGTTTAGCCATATACAACATGGTAAGCGTCATAGAATTCCACAGATGATACTTCAGAATAACTATCACCATCTGTCGGTATTCTCCTGTATGTATTTACATTATATATATATATATATATGTATATGTATATGATCGCCGAACTTGTAGAGTTAAGCTCGTAGTGTTGTCATACGAAAAAAACTAGTTTCCGCAATATGGGTAAAGATCCTTGGTAGGTATATTTAAAGCGTCCTAAAGGGTTGCGTAATTTATGATAAGCAACAAAACTTGTTTTCTAAGACAACATAAAAAGGGAGGTCCCCCCGTGGGCGCCGCGGGGGCCATATCTTGGGATCTCTTTATCTTTTATTCCTTCCCTGATACCTTCGGCTCCATGACTCTTGTTTACGTCCTCACCCTTGACAGAGGTACGAGGGCTTTTACCGCCGAGTTGTATGTAAACAATAAACGTTCCAGCCGCCAGAGTACTTTGAATAAAAAGGTTAACAATTTAGCGATATTTTTTTTTTTGCTTTTTCAGAATCACCTGAGTGTTCTCGTATAAATTGATATAAACTTTATGGAAGAAAAGATTGTTCGTGAATATTTTATAATTTATCAATACCGAAAAATAAACAGCAGTCGCAGAGATTCAAACCATGAACTTTTGCACCATATCCATTTCTGAATCATTTAATTTTCAATAACATTAAGGTTAAATAACTTCTTAGGTTTTCATGGCCAGATTTGATATTGTGGCTTTCGGGTTTAGCCGTGTGTGTCGTACTTCCTTAAACCAATATTTCGACCGCCATTGCAGGACTCTTCTTCAGGATTGATAATTTATTTAGTTTTCAGTTGGTTTATTCAGATTATATATTTTTTATGAGCGTTATTGATTTACATCTCCATGGCAACTCAAGTTTCATTTCGGAGAATCGTAGGTATGTTCTAATATTACGGTAGGTATGTTCTAAGAATTGTACATCCACGAACGTCATGTCGGACTGTGTTTGTCTGTATGCTTGTCTGTACAGGTTTTGTATGTGCTAGAGGTGGAAGCCATGCTGTTTTGATAATCAAGCCGTCATATCTGTTGATGTTGATGGGGTGTCTATAGCCAAATAAATTATCAATCTTGAAGAAGACCTGCAATAGCGGTTGAAATATTGGTTGAAGGAAGTTCGACACACACGGTTAAACCCAAAAGCCACAATATCAACATTAAGGCTTATTGTCCAGGGATTAAATGATAACAATATAAAATCGTTGATTCTGCTAAATATTCATATTTATATTCATAATTCATAATATATAAAAATAATTTTTACTAATTTTTTAATTGTAAAAAATACGTTATCACAAAAAAAAATTATACCATAAATATGTAATATATCCAACAACTGGTACACATACAAATTTGCTGCAAAAACCATCCTATAAGGCACTTCTCTTTTTAAATAAATCGAAGAAAAATAAACAGCAGTCGCGAAGATTCAAAACCACGATCTCACCATATCCATTTCTTTAACGAATGTGTCCGTTTAGCATCACCGTATCATCTTCATCATCATCATCAGCCTGTGTCAGTCCACTGTTAAACTGAAACCTCCCACATGAGTCTCTATCCTCTTCGATCCTCTGCCTTTCGCATCCAGGCCACTCCCACTATTAAAGATATATTCTGAAATGAGGATATTCGAAGAACAGTTCAAGTAGTGAAGGCTACTCAACGAATAGGCACACCATTATTATTATTATTATATTAGTATTTGTATAGCGCTCTTTTATGACCGAATGATCATTCCAAAAGCGCTTCTTTGCTTCTCTGAGTAAAAAGGTGGGTCTTGAGTCTGATTCTGAAGGATGCCTCCGCTGTAAGCTCTCTTATGCTTTCCGGTAGCGAGTTCCAGGCTATTGGTGCCGCGTAGCTGAAAGCCCGATTGCCAAAGACCGTGCTACGACTACCTCCCGGTATGGCGTATATATGTCGAAAAGACGACGGTCAATAGGGAAGAAAAGTGTTAGAGTGACGCCCAAGAATTGGCAACCAAAGTGTTGGCAAACCCCCTGCAAGATGGACTGACGACATATGTCCAGTTATGTATATACCACATCGTCAAATTTCATATCAAACAAACGATCTTTTAATTTTTACGAAATTACTTTTCCGTATTTATTTTTTTAACCCATTCGCATCATCGGCAAAATGTAATAATAAACACTTTGAAAATTAATTAAAACAAATATTTTCGGAACGTATGACGTCGTTACCGAGTGACCCTGACCAATTTTTGTTTTGTATATTTACTGTTATGTTTACTTAGAACGTACACGAAAGGACGAAATCGTTATACGGCCGTTAACACGTTTTCGTTATCGCTAATATATACGTTGGAGGTTTTTTTTTTAATCACCATTTAAAATGACGCTAACGAATTGTTTCCCTTCATTATCAATTGTGAATTTCGGTCAAGTACATAAATATTATCTATAAATATAGATAGGATGTTTTTTAAGAACTTGAGAACTATAAAAAATAATGAAAGACAGAAATATTATTGAAAATTTTATATAGTATTTTTTGTAATATATCCGCCGCGACTACGAGTTACATAGGCCATTCGATCAGTCCAATTTTTTTTCCCAATTCTCAACCTCTCAAACCATCTATGGTTTGACGGTTGAGAATTGTTTTGAAATAATTTTTGATGGTTGTTGCCTACAACAATCATCAAAACTTTTCATGCGCCAAAAAAACAAGCTACATATCAGGCAGGATGGCTGGACGCTGCATGCGTGGATCGCGTGTTATGTTTGTGTTTGTGTGTGGCTTGGGGAGATTGCAAGTGTACATTTATCTGTATCTTAAAGAGATGCAGATTGTAATAAAGAAGAAGCACAGACGCTGGAGGAGCATTTCAGAACCTACCGGTGGCATTAAGGAAAGAATTTTGGAAGGAGATATCTTTCTTGTTTGATACTCATAAACCGTGTATTCGTCAAGTGTAAGACGAGTTTGTTGGTTGAAAGTAGTTCCAGAAAGAATTTGATCTCTAAATTCCGATGATCAGCGACCGTGGTAATAACGGTAGAAAATATTAAGTGAAGCAATTACGCCTGTGTTCTATTGATTGGATGTAAGACGTAAGAGTGTTATCAAACGAATAGCTCTTCTTTAAGCAGGGTCAATAAAATTAAGAAGGTTTTTTGTGACTATAACCCAAAGGTGACTGCCGTATTCAAGAATAGCGGGTTTTTCGTTTGTATAGAAGAAACCGTTGTTTTACGGTGAAGTACCGACTGATCTATATAATTTACATACATTTTTGGATGCGAGACCGCCTTTAGACTTCATTGACTCATAACATTTGAGTTTATCCGAGATTGATACTTGAAGCTTGCTTTTAGAAGAGAACAACCATTGAAAGATACAGGATCCATTGCAGTTTTCTTCTTGGAAAAAGTGCATGATAGGGTTTTGGAAATGTCAAAACTGACGAGGTTGAGGTCACTCCATCTTGAAATTCTTTCAAGGGACATGTTCATCTTCTCCATCAGAGATTCTCTAGCAGCAGAGAGTACCGAATATTTTGCAGGTTTCTGAAAAATCTTGCTTAATTTTTTTTAAATATAAACAATATGGGGCGCCATAAAAAATGCCCTAGAGCGCTGTAGGGTCTAAAACCGGTACTGAGTGAATGTGTTAGCGTTGTAGCAAATCATTCACATGCAGAACGAAAAGAGTGGGCGACAGCACAGAGCCCTGTGGACTCCCGAGTTGATTTTATGGCAGTAAGAAGATAAGCCGAGATTTATAGTGCACTGTCATAGTGAAAGTAAATATTGTTTAAATTTGATCTAATAATTTGAAAAAATTGTCAAAAATCAAGTTTTTAGATATTAACCATGTAAGTATGTAAATTGTATGGTTCAAGTACTCCTCGGTCGTATGTGTGTTGGTGTTTACGTTAACTTGAGGCGCACACGAACGGGTCAAATCGTTATGCGAGTCGTTAACACGTTTTCGTTATCGCTAATACCAGCTTTATTTTAATCAGAGCCTTCTTGGCCAAAGCTGCCCGATTTATACTTATTCGATGGCGATACTGAAACATCGAGAGCTTATGAAATTCATAGCCCTTGTTGAAGGATGATTAACGATTTTTTCACTGAAAATCCAATTAATTGGCCGTTAAAAACACTACGTAACTAAATTCTTGATGTAATTGATTGTTTGATAAAAATAGTTTCCTACAAGCTGAGCCTAGCAGAAGTATTTTCATATTATATAAAATTCAAAAATACAATTTTAATAGTATGTATAGCTCTCCAGCTTGGCTCGTACTTATCTTTCCTATAGTTATAAAATATGATATCCTCCTCTCTGAATTCGATATCGATTTACTGGATGACAGAATGCAGGATCGAGTTCACGATGCAAAGAACTAGTTTTCGTTTCAAAATTCGCGATTATTTCTCAAACACTTGTTTTTCGTCCTCCCGTTATGGCGAACGCACTTAGGCGTGCGCTATAACGTTGGCGAGTGAGCTCTAACTGAGGGCGCGTTCTGACAACTCTCGCTGCCAACCGTGGCGGCAGAAAAAGCGAATTTAAGATGACAGTGGTACCAACAGGAAATGGGCCAACTGTCAACGAATAAAATGGTGTATGCAAAAACCGTGTATTATACAATTAAAACTAACAATATATGTGCATGTCAAGAGAGCGAACAAAAATAAGAGACAAAAGATAGTTTTTCAAGGCTTTACGCCATCAGCCTACAAGAGCTATATCAAGTTGATATCAAATAATACAATTATTATTTCTATTGTGACAAAAGTAAGCAATATTACTTATTCATTTTTCGAATCGAACTTATGTTTTTGGTACATTAGAATGCTTTAAAAAATACTTATCTTCCTTTCATATCTACAAGATTTATTTGATAATTCTTTTTTGCGAGAAATAAGCGTTTTATTTCTTAACGTAGTCTCCTTTTTGCTCGATATATTTTGTCAACCGTTTTTTTTTTTTTTTATTCCTCCATTTTTTTTTCTCAAGGTCCTCAAAATAGGTGCTCGTTTCACTGATGACCTCTTCATTCGATCCAAATATCTTACCGTCGAGTCATTTCTTCAGGTTTGGAAACATGAAATAGTTGCAGAAATCTGGTAAGCATGCTACACGGGCTAGCACTTTGTAGCCCAAATTATGGATTTTTTCAAACTTTGCGTGCAAAAAATATTGTTTTATCCTCAAACAAAATTTACCTGTTTCCATTTTCGTTAAAATTCACGAGGTTGTCTGCTTTCAATGGCTGTTAAACACTACTTAAATAGTGCAGCTTGCCCATACTTATACAGTGGTATAATAATAGATGGTAGTTGACGTGACCAACGGGAGCAGTGCTGGATTTAAAGTTACTGTGCGTAAAATTCAAAAAGTCACTGGTATTATTATAACTGCCTATCATACCTCCTGGTATTACACACAACCAAATAAGCAAGCAAAAAAATCCAAATCAGCTTTAAATATTAGATATTATATTCAAGAAACCGTCGCAAGTGGAGGCTTATTGGTTAAAGTTAGATTAGCATAAATTTCCCCTATCGAAGATGACATTTTCTATTGATTTACGTGTAAACTGCATTAACGTTTTTGTAGTACGTCTTTTTCCTTATTTCTAGTAAAGCATTCGTAGTGTATTTTTTTTTATATTACCACAAAAATGTCTACATATTCAGTTTTTTTATTATAAGTATCTACCTACATAATTAACATTTATCTTCGGAAAGTAATAATATTAAGCTTGTGAAGTTCCAAGACGAGTCAGCTCAGGCGGAAGAAATGGTCACGGTGGCGGAGCGGTATAAATACCTGGGCAAAATGGTTGGTTCCAAAGGTCCGCGGTTCACATCCCGCTCCTGCCAATATTTTTTTTTGAATGAATTGACTCGTTTAAAGAATTTTATGTATAGTATATGTATATTTAATTACTTATAACATTTATGTTATTTACTCGTATTATTGCAATAATGCACATCAATTACTTAAATCTTAATAATACGTGAAAATAAAGGTTTAATATTAATTTCTGAATAAAATAAAGTTTTTTTTCATGTTCTATATCAAAGAAAAGAAATTGCGTCAATAAAAATTAACTGTATCAAATAATGGCAATTATTTCAGTACTGCTGAAAAAACACATAGCGATACAGGTAAGAAAACTTACCTTCGTGCTTTATTCCATTAATTAAACTATTTACCACATTTCTGGCAAGTTGCTTGCCTTGAAATTTGACAGTAGTGATATGGGTCAAGTTTTGATACATTTTTTTTACAAACATGTTGATTACGTTCCTACTACAGCAGCCATTGACAGTAAGAACCCAATAAAGTAAGTTTTTTTTCAAACATAATATTCAGCGACAGTTACACCTACTTAGCAACGTTCTCGTTAGATCACCAAATTTAAGCAACATTGGACGCGGGCCACATCTTGGATGGGTCACCGCCTACTGCTTACTGCGTATCTCTGTTTAGGTTGAGCCTCTTTTTCGAACCATACGGTCTAGCTCTCGGGATGTCAGCCTAATCATCCAACTTCTTCAAAAAATATGCTTCGGATACTATACTCGTAGTTACCGACTCACTACCTCCTTTTGTACCTTTGAGATATATATTCTCTGTTCTCTATTGGATTTGTAGGCGCAAAGATGTCTAATGATGAGGCATGGACATTGGCAATTGACATAACTAAGTAGCTGCAATTTATGGTAACCATATGTTCCAAGTATGCAACGTTTATGAGAAGAGGAAAACATAAATTAACATGGGATTTGGGTTATTTTATTTTGAAACGTATTAACTATGTTGTAATATTTTTAAAACTAGAAAATTAATCGATTAAAACTAATTGAAAACAAGTTCATGGGTCATTTGATTCCAAAACGTGATTCAATAAACGAATTATAACCGAGAGTCATCATTTTAAATTTAATGTTTTCAAGATTTTAGAAAAGTTGATAAAAATATATTTAAAAAACTACATCCGGTCGGGGACAGAAAATCAGTTAATAGCAATTAAAATAATACGACTCACGTTTGCCGAAATTACATGGGAAGTTCTTCGGCTCAGGTTAAGCAGATTTATCAAAAATTTGATGCTATTAGCTTAAAAGCCAGAAATCTTAAGCCTAATACGGCGAAAGGTTCGACTTTAGTAGTAATCTGCGAAACTTTTACTGACTACAGGCAAGCTGGCTGGAATTAATTTTTAGTGACCTATTTTACTTGCACGTACAGAATTTGCTCCCAAGTTAAAGTATTATATGGCAACCACATTTACAATATATTTAATTGACAAGGACCATGATGTTTTTAAATCGTAAACAAACGTCATAGAGTGCACTGGTGTCGACCGGCTGTGCTCTCTTGCATGTGAATACATAAAAAAAATCTTCGTCTTTCCATATACGTTCCATATCTGGAGCATTTGGTCACTACAAATTGCCGACATTTAGTTATGTCTGCTACCACTGTTCGTTCCTCGATCTAGGACATACATGTACCTGAAAATTCACTTGGGAACATATATGGTACGAAAACCTCATAACAGAAGTGCGAGTACTTGAAGAGGAATTTTTGAGTGATTTGTTAATAGGATTTTGTAAAAAAATCGAATGATTATCCCGACGCTCCCGAGGACTGCACCATTCTGTCCTTAGAGCCGGTTCAACCCTTTAATATGATATGAGGTCGATAAAGCCCATGCAGGCTGTTGCCGAAAAACCTCGAAATACGATCTTTCGTCTTTTATTTTTTTTCTCTCACCTGACACATTTAAAAATATAAGTAATATAAGATATGATGCTGCGTCGCCATTTTGTTTGTTTGACAAGTCCTGTCATTGGCGAGGCTAGTTCTGAAAATGGACAAAGAATTAATTTCGGCGCTGGGCTGTGAGCCACTGCGGGCGCTCAGTCGTCATTTGTTTGAAACCTGAGGAACGAAGAAAGTTCTGTCTCAGGCAGATGACCGAAGTTTGTCAATCTTTAACGAAACATATTTAAAGGTGCTTCTTAAAAAGTTTTTGATGTTTGTGACTTGCTCCCCATCCCTTTACCACTCGATTCGATGACGATCCCGACGACATGGAGTCGGCTTTAAAAAACGGGCGGTGTCAGTTTGTATCTGTTGACATCAGCATGATAATGCCCTTGCTGACTGGTACCGAAAGCTTTGATATACAATCTTTCGTATCTTATTTCTGTTCACTTGTCGTTCATGTATGTGTCACCATATTGGCATTTTGGACAAGTCCGGTCACGGGTGTGACGTTAGTTATATAGATCGCCATTTGCGGCGCTTTGTGTCACCGACCACGGCGCCCGGTGCCCATTCAGTCGTGTGCCGACCGCGAGAAGGTCGTATTATGGCCGGCCCGGCATGTTATTCCACAAGGGCCGGAAGCTTGTAAAGTTTATCATGAAAATATATGTGCTTCTGAAAAAGTCTGTGTTTTGTTCTTCTGCTCCTCATCCTGCCACCACGCAATTCAATAACGAACTTAGAGAGGAGGATGTCATTGTGTATGAATTT
Organism: Glossosoma conforme; assembly: GCA_022606575.1. NCBI lineage: Eukaryota > Metazoa > Arthropoda > Insecta > Trichoptera > Glossosomatidae > Glossosoma > Glossosoma conforme. The sequence goes on along the minus strand of JAGTXR010000174.1, from coordinate 402,853 downwards.
GATACAAAGAATATGTATCATTTCAGACGATCACACCATTCAAAATTACACTTAACAACGAAGAATAAGAGAAAATACTCACTGCTTAATGGTTTACATAATTGCTTAAAGTGAGATATTTTTATTCGTCCTGCAACACTGATTTCCGGCGTAAAATCTGAAGCAGCGGAGATATCATATAATAAATTAAGACGTTAATGTAATGGAATCTAATTGCGCGTAAGCCGGGCAAGCGATAAATTTAATTATTGCATTTCGCCAAGTGGCAACATCTGGTGTTACAAAACACCCTGCAGCGCCGCCAATCCGGCGGAGCTTTGCGAACTTTTAAACCGGAAGTTATCAAATACCCGCGAAAGTTTCGCGCGCGATCCGCTCACGACATGTTTGTATGGGGGCTTATGTGACTAACCAATTGGTGGGAAAATTTAGTCAACTAAAAAATAACTGTATTCGAAAAAATTATGCGCAAACTCTGTGACACTTTTTTGTGTTTCTTTTTATATTTTTAGCATTCACTTTATATTCCATTTCCATATTAAACAGATAAATATTATATACCTCCTTTAAATGGATTACATTGATTATTATCCGTGGCTGTACCCATCTAACTTCATACGGGGTATGTTGGGATACAATGAGTTGAGAACTAGAAGAGATGTGTGCTTCAGTATGCATTTCTTTCGGCTAGTGCGTGGCGTGTTCAGAAATCCAGACATTTTGTTAGAAATCAATTTGTTTGTCCCTAACAAATTATTTAAGGATAAGGAGGCACAGATTGTTTGTTCTTCCTAGAGTTAATACTAACCTGCCAGAGACTATGCCACGATAAACTTCCGGCCCAGGCGGAATATCATGCCGGGAGAGCTATAATACGACCTCCTCGGGGTCGGCACACAACTGACGGGGCACCGGGCGCCGTGGTCGGTGACACCCTGCGCCGCAAGTGGTGATCTATATAACTACTCCTTCTAACGCCATTTCAAAATGACAACACATGCGTGTCCGATGAGCGAACGAAAATAGGAGACGAAATATATCGATGTTTTCGGTACCAGTCAGCAAGGGCTATATCATGCTGGTGTCAATATATATTTTTCTGATTTATAATATTATTTTGTCCAAAATGCCAATATGGCGACACATACATGTATGACAAGTGAACAGAAATAAGAGACGAAAGATTGTATATCGAGGTTTTCGGTACCAGTCAGCAAGGGCTATATCATGCTGATGTCAAACTATTATATAAATAAGATATTAATGAAATTAGCTTACAATTTATTATCAAAAAACTTTACTGCTGTAAGTATGACATGTTTGTTACACAAATATATATTATTATATCAATTACATCAGCCAGATTTTCTATTGAATGTGAAATAGATAGTTATATCATCTTAAGCATCCCTCCTCTCTCATACTCTTGTTCATAACAGTCTATGAATCATAAATTTCATTAGTATGGGTTATCCTTCTATTGATTTAATGGTAACTCTATTATATGGGTCAAATTCTATAGGTGGTACATACAGGTAGCTCCTTGAAGTTTTAATTAAGGAATAGCAGATTATAAAGTCCGGGGGTGGGGCGCTCAAACGGCGCTGTTGACAACTGCGAGACCTCAGCTGATTGTCTTAGACCCCCTCTAGCGTTTTCATTGTGAAGACCAGAAGAATAGAGAGAATTAAGGACGTGTATTTTTAAGGTGCCTGAATATTTTAACCATGATTTTTTTATGTAAAGGCATGCAGGAGAGCTCAGCTGGTCAAAACCAGTGCACTCTATGACGATCAGCCAGGGAGGCTGGACGCTGCAATCGGGAAACGTGTGTTCTTGAAGAGATCCAGATTGTAGGAAGGAGGAAACACAGACGCTGGAAGAGCATTCCATAGCATACCGGTGGCATTAAGGAAGAAGCTTTGGAAACTGACAGTTCTTAATCGACATATATTAACCGTGTATGGATGTTCAGCAAGTGTAAGACGAGTTTGTCGGTTGTGGGTGGGTGCAGGAGGAATTAGTTCTTTAAGTTCCGAAGAGCAGCGACCGTGGTAATAACGGTAGAAAAGACTAAGAGAACCAATGATGGTGGCTAACAATAATTTTGGTTACATCTTATATCACCATACTTTTCAACAACTGATGAATAATAACATTATATGATGTAATATTATTAAATGGTGCAATTGTAGAATATTTTTAATTTTATTTCTTTCGCAATGAAAGGAAAAAAATTAGACAGTAAATGAAATCAATTGGCAGTAAATTAAATAAATCGGTAGTAGATTAAATTAATTGGCAGTATCCACTTTGTCAGTATGAATGACGTCAGTTATAAAATTAAAATGGTAGTATTATATTAAAAATTGACATTTTTTTTTATGTAAGCACATACAGGAGAATACCGACAGATGGTGATAGTATTCTGAAGTTTCATCTGTGGAATTCTATGACGCTTATCATATGGCTAAATGCTGCATGTGGAGTGTTGATCCGTCAACGTCATAGACTACAGCCCGAGATTCATGCATCATCCTTTATTATTACAGGAATTTACGACGAATGGGTGGTCTTCACGGGACGACTTTCGTCTACCACCAATTTTAATAAATAGGCTATGACTGACATTTTACGGGTGATGGATCAAATTCAAACCAACCGGGGGTATTTTAGAGCTCAGAAATCGATTAAAAATCCTTTTTTTTAATCTCCGTCGGGGATCGAACCCACGACCTTTGGCTTGCAAAGGAACGCTTTGACCATTGAGCTATGACCGCCGGCAAAATAAATGTAATATGAATCATTATTAGTACATAAAATAGAAACCTAACCTTACCTAATAAACTTAGTATTAATTATCATTCATTAATTATTTACTGCCAGTTTATTAATTTTACTGACCTTTTTAAGCATTAATTACTATCTATTTCCTAAATAATTAATGCCCATTAATTGATTAATTCCTGACAAAATAAAAAGCCTCAAATTTATCACATCTTAATAAAATAAATAAATTGGATTAACCGTTTATTTTTCGTTATTGAAGTTTATTTTTATAAAACCGCTGATATGGAAACAAATAAAATGACATTCTTTCCTAAGACAACTTTAGTTCAGCAAATATTCAGTAAAATAAAAAAAAATCAATAAACAAGATGTTGATGAAATTAATAAAAAAATATACATACAATGGCTTAAGTTAATTTACTAGTAATTATGTATGTTACAAATAATATGTATTTTTTTCATATTTACTTTTACTATTTTAATTTTTTTTCATTTCATAGTTTTCACAAGAGGAACATCTCCGCTACATTTCATCTCCCTTTCTGATTGCAAACGAAAGCTAAATTTTAAGTCAATTTGATGGCAACCGCTAGAAGAGGGAGCGTTGGAGTGACGTTCGCATTTTCTGAAACCTTATATTCTGAGGAGCAGAGTCTTGGCGCATTTATTGTTACATAATCTATTGTCCCTTCAATACAAATTCATTCCAATTATAACTTCATGAAACTATTTTAACTTCACCAGCAAATGCATAATTAGATTGTTTCTTATTTCGTGTCCTTAATTGGATTTCGTAATATTTCATATAATAAGTCTTCTACTTCTTTGCGTCAGTGACGTCAAATTATTTCTGCCTAATATTTACAACATCGACAGCCCGTGTTTTGCCCAGCATTAGGTCTTGGAATGTTCAGCTAGTGGGGCACACGGGGCAGGATACTAGGTGTGAGGTGGTTTGCAAGTCTCCACAGTCACATAACAGTGATTCTCCCTGCCGAAAAATTGCCCACCGCTCGAGATTGTTCTTTGTTCTACCAACTACGCTTCTTAATTTCATAATTACTTTGAATTTATTGATTTTAAAATATTATCTATATGAGGTCGTATTGTGTTTGGGCCGGCATAAATGCTGCAGACTAGGTCCGGGCCAGAAGTTTGTAAAGTTATCTAAATATATGTCAATGTGCTTCTGAAAAACGCTTTATATTGTTAATCGCCGGCGGTCATAGCTCAATGGTAAAGCGTTTGCTTTGCAAGCCAAAGGTCGTGGGTTCGATCCCCGACGGAGATTAAAAAAAAAGGATTTTTAATCGATTTCTGAGCTCTAAAATACCCCCGGTTTGTGTGAATTTGATCCATCACCCGTGAAATGTATGTCATAGCCTATTAATTAAAATTGGTGGTGGACGAAAGACGTCCCGTGAAGACCACCCATTCATAGTCAATTCCTGAAATAATAAAGGATGATGCGTGAATCTTGGGCTGTAGTCTATGACGTTGGCGAATCAACTCTCCACATGCAGCGTTTAGCCATATACACCATGGTAAGCGTCATAGCATTCCACAGATGAGATTTCAGAATTACTATCACCATCTGTTGGTATTCTCCTGTGTGTGTTTACATAAAAAAAAAAAAAAAAAATTAAATAAAAAAATAAAAATCTGCTCCTCAACTGCTACCACACAATTCAATAATGAACTTTGAGAGGAGGGTGTTAGTTTATTTCAAAAGTCAGCTCTAAATTATATGAGTCTCTAAGGGATATTTGTTTATTTTTATATCAAAATATTTTATTTAAAAAAAAAACGTAATTATTTAGACTTATGATACAATAAGAAACCAAAAACTATATGTAATCAACCTAATTATTGTGATATTATCTTCATGTCGTGGTGTACAAAATTTCATTTTTAAGATTCATGAAACGTAGAAATACATAAAAATTATGGGAGGGATTTAAATAAGGGGAGGAAAGATCTAATTCAATTTAACATATTTCATGATTTATCTAGTTAAATTCATCAGCACGTTTGTGCTTCTAGAGAACGAACGAAGTCATGTTTGAAAGCAAAACCATGGTCTTCTAATATGTGAATGGACATTGCTAAATGTGATCCATATCAAAACTAGATAAAAAATAGTAAAATAAAGTATATTAAATATCGAATGTTTATGCTAACATATATAAATAACATCAATCGTGATACATACTGCGTAAAATAATAAAATGGTAAAAAAAAAGCTCTATTTGTCTTGCAAAGCTTTTAAGCGTTTCCCGCCTATTAGAGTTGATGTGACGCGGATACGTGACTATTAGAGCCATGGCTTGGATGACACATTGAAGCTTCAGAGGGTCAAATAAAATAGTGGACAAAGCAGGTAGATTAAGTTTACTTTTAGTCTGTGACAGGGGATGTGATACGAAAGCTAACTCATATTGCGTAGATTAGTAAGGGATTGGTCTTTTACGTACTTAGCAATCACTTGTTTTTGTATGATATGTTTTAAAATAATTTAATAAATTTATATAAACTGCTATAGATTGTAAAATTTTAAGTCTTTCAAATTGTTTGGATATCTAAGACTCGTGACAACACATATTAAGAGCAATAATAGGTAAATTTGAATTTAATAATTGTTGATTTTGCTCGCGGTAATAGTTCATTGGTTAAGACGTTTGCTTTTCAAACCGTAAGTCGTGAAATATTTATTTTTAATCGATTTCTTAGCTCTTAAATATTCTTGGTTACCAACCGGCGTATATAGCTCAGTAGTTAGAGCGACTTCTTGGCAAGTCAAAGGTGGTGGGTTCTCAATCCCCAACGCAGATTAAAAAATAATGATTTTTAATATATTTCTGAGCTCTAAAATACCCCCAGATATATATTATAAAAAATATATTAATTAATAATTTAAAGCTGTTCACTCATATTTTTTTGACTCAATGAAACGAAAAAAATGGCTGAACGTTCATCGTAATGTGCAATAAACTAGATTTGATGTATTTACTGTGTAAAACATTATGCAAACCAATTAATTGTAAGTGCCTTTTTTTCTTTGCCATTGTATTTACTTCCAAGATAGTATGATTCTTTGATAGAACACTTAATCTTTGAATATTTTCTATGATCTTAGCTGAGTATGAATCTTAAATAAAGTGCATTCAAATTGACAACTTATTTTTCGTATTTTTTATCTTTTTTTTCTCCGATTTTTCTTCGGGGATCTGCGCAAAGCTCTTCTTCGCTTTCAGGTAACCCAGGTGCCTCGTCACACGTGTTCCGCCCTTGCTTCACTTAGCGCGTGAGGCTCCCTAGTGGGCGGTGGGAGGTGGGCGGATTATGGGTGTGGGCGGCGCGTGATTTATTGCTCTCAGTCTGTCGCGCGAAGCTTTGATTTTATAAAACAAGCCGACAGCCGCAGCAGCCGCCCTGATTCGATCTAGCTGCATGCGAGAAACCGCCCATTCTAAAAGGGTAGGACTTCAACAGATTCAAAGATAGCACACTTTTAGAAACAGAGCTTTATTGATAACTTAACGGGTATTTTAAAGAAAGTTTCAGAAATATTGACAGACAGGTCACTAAGAGCGCTTCTTTGCAGAATACGCTCTAGAAAAATGCCAAAACCTCTTTCAATTTCATATACTGTACAAGTATCTTAAACTTATGACATTCTTCATCATCATTTCCTGTGCATCCTCTTCGATCCTCCGCCTTCCGCATCCAGGCTACTACCGCTATACTTCTGATATCGACAGTCTATCTTGTATTGAGTTTTCAAACGCTCCGTTTGCCTGTTTTTGGACGCTACTCTTCCGAATCAACTATCATCTTATTTTCAATGTTTTGAGCATTCACTTTGAGATCCATAATAAATTATAAATATTTATTTATTTATTTACCTTGTTTTCACATGGATCACGTAACAAAAGTTCTCTATTAGGAGACTGCAGTTTCGACTAACTCGTAGTCTTTGTCAATCCTTCTCTAGTTAAGAGATAACTGAGCTGCGTTGTACTTTATAAGTGGTGTAACACCTTTTTGTAGGGGAGGGGTGGGGGTGTGTCTATCAGGAAAGGAGAGGGAGATAGGTAGTGTTGCAAGGATGAAGGAAGAGATAAATACATAAAAGTGGTTTAGGTATAAATTTATTTTTATTTTCTATTTTATTTTTTATTTATTTATTTATTTTTAATTATTATTAATATTATTCTTATATGTCGTATATATAATTTTTAAACTTATTTATTTATTTAACGGAAACAATTTTAAAACTTATTTATTTATTTATTTGAAACAATTTTAAAATTGGTGAATCACCAATTTTAAAATTGTTTCCGTTAAATAAATAAATAAGTTTAAAAATTATATATACGACATATAAGAATAATATTAATAATAATTAAAAAAAAAAAAAAAAAAAAAAAATATAAAATAAAAATAAATTTATACCTAAACCACTTTTATGTATTTATCTCTTCCTTCATCCTTGCAACACTACCTATCTCCCTCTCCTTTCCTGATAGACACACCCCCACCCCCTCCCCTACAAAAAGGTGTTACACCACTTAAAAAGTACAACGCAGCTCAGTTATCTCTTAACTAGAGAAGGATTGACAAAGACTACGAGTTAGTCGAAACTGCAGTCTCCTAATAGAGAACTTTTGTTACGTGATCCATGTGAAAACAAGGTAAATAAATAAATAAATATTTATAACTATCATCTCTTCGAAAAATTTGTTCTGCTCATTGCCACTTGAGTGTGCCTATTTTTTTTTAACCTCCACTACTTGAGTTCTTCTTCGAATATTCTCGTTTCAGATTCTATCTTTACAAGACACTTCGAGAATGGATCTCTCCATGACACAGTGAGTGACTTTATTTAACATTATACTGTATTATTCTCACTATTTTGTCCTACTTCGATGAACCTGTGTTCATCTACTGTTGAACAAAGGCTTCATACATGAGTTTTTATCCATCTAAATCAAGTCTTCCACATCACCCTCTTTTCGTTATTCTTCTGATGTCGTCAGTCTACCTTGCATGCGATTGGCTAACACCCCTTTTGTTTGTTTTTGGGCGCCACTCCAAGGCCTTTTTGGGCGCCACTCCTTGCATGCGATTGGCTAACACTCCACTAATTAGCTTACACTAATTATAAAAATTATCTGTATATTTTTTAAGCTGGACAACAACAAAAAGAATTACATACGTATTATGATGTAAAACCAACTCTAGATGGTGTCAACAATTTAACCGATGACAAAATAATAATGTAAGCTTGTACTCAATGTAATATTTGAAACATTAAATGATAATTCAGTGGCAATAGCACAGAGTCAGCGTGGTTGTCGTTAGTTCACTGAAGTATGTAGCAACACAAAGAAAAAAAAGTTACATGGGTTATCGCCTGATACTAAGCCGCGAACCGATGGTCATTGTCTTTATTGCTTTATTCTTAGTACTTAATCATAAGTGCCTTTATTTGTATGTATTGTATTTTTTATTTTTGGATTAATTCTTATTGTACTGCAGAAATTAATTGAGTTGTTTAAGTTTAAGCAAATTGCCTCGGATGTTGATATATTTCACGTAAGGGAGGCCCAATTCAGACATAAACTCCACGAGTTTCTTTGAAGGAATAATTTGTTGGCGTCGTCTGTTTGATGAGCATTGGGACCTTCTGTTGCTTGTCTTTATTGCTTTGTTCTTAGTACTTAATCATAAGAACCTATATTTGTATATATTGTATTTTTTTTATTTTAGGATTAATTATTATTGTACCTGAGAAATTAATTGAGTTGTTCTAATTTGTAATGTTTCTGTAAGGGAAAAAATAATAAAATTGAAATAAAATTGTAATAAAATGTGAGCTGATTCTTAGATCCAAATAGTCCAAATTTTTTAAATGTCTTGTAACAAGTCATGAATAGTGGCAACTGATAGAAATGAGTGGCGGCAATTTATTTCTACCTTATTTCTAATAGTATTCTAGATATATTACATATATTAGATGAACATATTTAAGACAATAATGAATGTAAGATATAAATATATTTAATTATTTTTGTCGTATGAGAAAAATCTCGTAGCGTCATTTGAGAGCGTTTTTCGCTCCAGGCTATGTGACAAGGGGATAGATTATTTTTGCTCGAGATAATATATTTTATTGTATTATTTTGTATTATTTCCCGGTCCGGCCCTGCCGCCCATCCAGCGACTGTCACCAGGAATCACACTTGTCATTTGTATGTTTTTTTGCCCAGGGATTCAGCGTCCCTTGTACCCCCTTCCTGCAACAATTCCCGGCATTTCCTCTATTGGAAGACAAGACCCGTCTGCGCCTAGTCCGCTCCTGTACAAATTCAAAGCAATGTAAGACACTAACAAAAATAAAATTTATTTAATAATTAACTAAAATAGTAAAGATCATTGTCAGCTCATTTCTTGTACTATCGATAATCGTCGATATATCTTATTTTTGTTCGCTCGTCTGACACGCACATATAAATATATTAGTCTTAGTTTTCGATTTCAGTAGTCATAAGACATGGCGCTTGCAGCCACTATTTTGTTTGTTTTGACAGGTTACTATCGTGGGCACAATTAGTTCCATATATAGGCGTTAGGTCTATTTCGGGTAGTGACTATCACTACTGCCGGCCATACAGTGGGAGACTGTCCAGGACCTATGGGGGACACAAAATGTTGCGTTCCGGGCAGACAACCGAATTTCGTCAGTTCTTTTATTAAAATAAATTACGAGTTATTTGCGTTGGGTGACCTGCTCCTCATTCACTCACCACGCGTTTTAATGACGATCCCGGCGAAGCGGATTAGCCTTCGGTTAGACGGAGGGGATGTCACAGCTTAAAAGTCCAAATATACGAGTACACTAACACAACTTCAAATAAAAACCATTACCCGGAATGTCAAAACATTGAGAGATAGACGAGTAATTACACAAACTGACCAAGGTCCAGACTACGTGTTCAGAAGCGGCTCGACGAACGGCTTAGGATCAATCCAGGTAGCGAGAATGAAGCGTCTGCGGCGAGTGGCGTGACCAAATGAGCGAGACGACTGTCGATTCTCTGCACCATTGTGTGAGTCAGTGGTGGGAGTGACGTTGCCAGCTAGCTAAAAACGACATATTCACTCGCTCGGCTAGATATTCGATCCAATGAAGTCTAGATATTAGAACATGTTTCGCGTTCTTTTAGAGTGGGCTTGAAGGAAACATAACTAGTCGATATCAATATTTTTAATTTTATTAAAATTATATTCTTTCTTCGTAGTATCAATTCGGTGAGTTGGTTTGCAGCAACAGAATCTTGCATCTCGATCTCCATTCGGTCCTCCGCAACCCTCTTCAGCTCAGCATAAGAGCTACAATTCATGTCCTCAAACACTTGCTGCAAATACTCCCGTCTAGCACGCCCTCTACAGTTTCTACCCTCAACCATCCCCTTCACAATATCGTGAAAAAGACCATCGTGGCGCATGATGTGACCGATCCATAAGGCTCGCCTCTCTGAGATGGTTCTTATTCGGTGCCTATCTTCCTTGATTATCCTGAGAACCTCATTGTTCGTCGTCTCTCGAGGATGTTTCAAGAATTCTTCTGTATGTATGACCACATCTCAAAGGCCTCTAGTCTTTTATTATATTTCAGCTGTAATATGTGTATACAGTGTTTTTCGTGGGTAGCCCTGTCGTGGCTGTAGTGTGCATATTCATTTATCTGCGTGCTTTCGAGAGCAAAGCAAAACGGCAAACTGAAGAGAATACACAGTAATTGAACACGTTCAATTACTCTGTGTCATATTCAGATTTTCTATTTCACTTCAAGCTGTGCTCTGGGATTCGTTTCGTTACGAATAACGTAGGATTTATATACCATTTGTCACGTGAGATTACTCGATAGTAAAATACCTGGATTAAATATTTACTTACCTTCAAGTGACAGTATTAACTGAAATATTGTTTGTCGTACTGAAAAAATAATACATCATTAATATGGCGTATAATTTTGAATTATAAACAAACTAATAATTTTACACAATTGTTCATTAATCTTCAGAACGAAACATTTTGTAATATGCATGGTAAAAATTAAATTATTCAAATAATATTTATATTTTTCGCATCTACTTTAAGATTCATTTCAAATATTGAATATATAAATATTCTTTACCTTGTTTTTATATGGATCACGTTCACATAAAAATCTTTGAAGACTGCAGTTTAATTCTAAATGGGAGTACTTTTTCTTTAATATATAAATGAGATTAAGGAAGATGAGAAGTAATGTAAATTCAAGAAAGGACTTAGAAATGTTTTTTTTATGTAAACACAGATCTGTATACAGAAGAATACCGAGAGATGGAGATAGTAATTCTGAAATCTCATCTCTGAAATTCTATGACGCTTACCATGCTACATATGGCTAAGCGCTGCATGTAAAGTGTTGATTCACCAACGTCATGAAACTACAGCCCGAGATTCACGCATCATCCTTAATAATTACAAGAATTTACTATGAATGGGTGGTATTTGCCAGTCTTGGATGACTTGAATTAAAATAACAATTATAAATTCATAAAAAAAAAAAACTTTATTTATCGGATATACTTATTGATAAGTTTAACATGAGGTAAATATGATTATCAAATATAAAAGATGTGGTGTTAAGTACTTATGGATTTTAAGGCATTCTAAATTACTTAGCTTTTCTTGTTTTATGAAAGTGTATAATTTTTTTTTTTTTGTGATTTTACACGCTGGATAATGGATTTATTTAAATTTACAATTTCTACGCTTGGTTTTGAGTCTTTTAATAAAACAGTTTTTTTCTGCAACCGAACGTTTTATTCCATAACAAATTACAATTTTCCTGAAAACACTTCATCTTACATCACTGCATTTGTATGACACAATGATTATTTAGAAAATATTATGCATCAAGCAATCTAGAGCCATCGAACTGTTAAGAAACTCGAAGAAATCTTGTGCTTATTCAAATCACAGCAAAGTGTTTATTATTCAGACGCTCCATACATTTTCTTCTCGAAATAAACTGTATCAAACGGCAGTATTCATTCAACAAAGAATGCTGAGATATTATTTCAACTCTGCCGAGTGTATCTTCAGAAGCTTGTCTAGTCATCCACAATGTTCGCTGCAGTCAACTGTACCACAAGAAGATGCAATGGACGTATCTTCTCAGTCACTTCATCATCAAGATTCATAGCAGACATTACTCTGGTGGCTGAAATATGGAAATGTCTGAGTCTTGAGTGTTTCCGATGTGGCGATTTTATCATTGTCAGTTACCGGTAGTTTAAGCAATCCATTAGAGAAGAGTGCTTGCGGTAGTTTTGCAATACATTTTGAACTCAAACGTACTTGAAATCGAAGCAGGACAAATACATTCATAACGTTAAGATTAAATGCTTTGTAAAACTGCATTATTATAATTTAAAATTAATTTTAATTAAAATTAAAAAAAAATTTGTACATATTTCGAACCAGACCCGGTGCATCCTTAGAAAGATCTTATAAACAAAATAAACTTAAACTAAAATTATTTTTGATTTAGAATTACAAACATAATTACACATTTTATAAAAAAAAAAAAAATATCACCGTTCTTTCATTTCTTTTCATTTTTTTAACCCTTTCACATCGGTTGTCGGCATATGCCGTCAAAGATTCCCCGACCGTTGACACCGGTTGACGTAATATATCGTTTTGCTACTTTCAGTACTCTTTGTGACATCTACGGTAGGAAATTGGAAGTGCAGTCATTCCATTTATCAACCTACAAGTATTCTTTACAGAAATCTGTAAAGCATGTAAATAAATATTGTTAGGTTTCGTCACAGGAGAGATTTTTCTGTAAGCCACATGTGTCAATATCACCACATGTATGTAGTTACATAATGAACGTTTGTTATATATAATTTATTTATTTTTTAATGTAATTTCATATAATTTTACCAAATTTAGTTTTAACATCAGATAACTACCATATATTTTCCCAGACGGACCTTAAAGCGCAGAGATATTTTGTCATGAAACAAACAATTGTGACTTACATCACTGAGTGTGGGTAATTTTAAGATCTTAATAAGGCTTAAGTTCAAATAACACAAGACTTTTAAGATTTAAATAAACTTAGAAATTTCTGGAATCGATGACAGCGGGTCGCGAAGTGACGGCGGTAGTCTGACAGCAAAGCCGGGCACGACAGTGTTGCGGAGGGCAGCCTCGGAGAGTGCCGTTGGTGTCGTCAATGTGGTTTCCCCTTTATAAAGAGTCCGCTCTGGCAGCCGCTCACTCACACAAGGTAACATCTATTGTGATTCGTCAAAATCTATGTGACATACAATACAAACATTAATAGCGAGTCGTGTTAAAAAAAAGTGTACAATCAATCAATCGGCCACTCATTCATTAAAAAATCATTAAGAACCATTTATTTCTAGACTCAAACGCAACAATTTAATTTAATTTTCCATTTATTTCTGCAATCGCAGTAGTGTCGTCGAAGCGTTCAAGACTTCGTTCCCTTGTAAGACACAGTCGCGTTGTGTCCACAAGCTTGCAGACTGTGGACATATAACACGGGTCGGCACGCGTCGGACCGGAAGGGACACACTGATGTAGAACATTTATTATTTCAGTGGCTGAAACGCTGCAGTTGAGGATGCAACCGGCGTGAAAATAAATCCTGAAAATAAAATCCTGTTACTAAACTATCTGAAACTGGCAACTAAGAAAGAAGCGACGTGTTCTAACGCAGGTGCGACATAACGCCCGACAACACATGTTTCACAAAAATGACAATAAACTGGAAACATGTGTCGAATTATTTTATTGTGTAACGTTTAAATACTTTAACAAAGAACAAAATATCATTTTACTTGTTAGATCATTTTTAAATTAAACATTTACACAAAGATTTTTTTTAGGAGGGTAGGAATTTATTTAAATATTATTTTTACTAAATTCGTTCCATTTATGGAATATATGTTCACTACAAGTTGCCGCCACTTAGTTCTGTCAGATGACATTGTCCATTCCTAATTGTAGGACATATTTGGTGACATTTCCGTTAGCAAAGCGACGCGCGGGATCGTCATCGGGACGCTTAGTGGAGGGATAAGAAGTAGATCACCTAATCAATAACTTTTCGACTGGCACAGTGAAATATATTTAAGATTAACAAACTTCGGTCTTTCAACCGGGACCGACAATTTCTGTCTGTGACTTAGGTCCCAGGCAGACTCTAGCTGACAACGCCAGCAGTTGTGACAGCACAGCGCTGAAATAAACTCAGTGGCCACTTGTGGAACTATGGCACGACAATGAAAGGACTTATCTTACAAATAAAATTGCGACGCAAGTGGAATGTCTTATGTTACTAATATTTTTATACGGTCCAACTGGAAATCCCTGAAGAGATTAAGAACTGGAGTTGGTACAACAAAGGATAACCTCGAGCGGTGGGGGATGCTTCGGCAGGGAGAGTCACTATTGTGCGACTATGGAGACCTGCAGACCGCCTCACACCAAGATCTTGCTCCATGTGCCTAACAAGCTGCACATCTCAGGACCTAATGCTGGGCAACACACGGGCTATCGATGTTGCCAGATACTGGGCAAAAATAATTTGACGTTGCTGATACGAAAAATAAGAAGACATGCATGTATGACGAGCAAATAAAAGTAAGAAACGAAAGATCGTATATCGAAGTTTTTCAGCTCAAGACTGCTGATATCAGTTTCAGTTAAGTAGATTTAGATAAGATTGGTTAAGTAAGAATCCTGTGCATGTTTTAAAAAGTAATATAACTTAAAATCTTGCCTACATAATTCATGTAATAAACTGAAAAAAAAATTCAACCTTTACAATTTCAGTAATATTTAAAATTGCGAAAACTCAAGTTCACGCGTAATTGAAAAGAAAACTTTCCGAAGAGCGCTTAAAAATCTCTCATTAAAATTCGTCAATGTTGTACTTTGCGATTATAATATTTATTTACGTGTACGGGGGGGGGGAATCTTTGCCTGAAAATTGTATGTAAAGTAACGTCAAAATCTCGTAAATGGCTTCAGGAATTAGTCAAGTTTCACTTTCAGCAGCTTACTTCTACTTTTCTGTAAAGTCTATCTTTTGACAAAGTTTCAAATCGATTGTATCTTATTGACTGGAGTAAGGAGGTGGGGAGTAGACATTACATGGGTCATTAGGTGTACTCTCTGTCCCTTAACAATTTTTCAAACAAAAACAACTTAAGGTAAATTACATTTCTTCTCTTTTACCTGGGAAAGCTCGCTTACTCAATCATACCTTATTTGTTGTGACATCATTTTGAAACTTACAAGTATTTTTATAAAAGCTTTAACGGAAAAAAACTGTATTTTATATTACTCTTACTGATTATTGTGTTTACTAAGTATTCGTTAAAAATATTATTTTTTTTAGGACATACAAAATATTACCCAAAGATGGTGATAGTTATTCTGAAGTTTCATCTGTGGATTCTATGACACACATCTGGGGATGCTACATATGGCTAAGCGCTGCATGTGGAGCATTGACCCGCCAACGCCATACTACGGGTCGACATTCACGCGTCATCAAATTATTACAGGAATTCACTATGAATGGATGGTGTTCATTGGACGACTTTCGTCTACCACCAATTTTGATAAATATGCTATGACTGGTATTTTACGGCTGAGTGATCAAATTCATACCAACCCCCCGGTTGTTTCTAATCTCCTTTCTAATCTTTATAAATACCCCCTATTTATAGAGATTAGAAAGGAGAGGTACAAAACAAAAAAAAATCTCTTACGGAGATAGAACGCACGTCTTTCGGTTTCGAAAGCAAACGCTTTAACCACTAAGCTATAAACGCCGGCCTACATAAAGAAATATATATATCATACTTCTGAATATATTAATTGTATTAAAAATGTTGTACAACTTACAACAAGCGCCATCTATAAATAATGCGTATCAATAATACGTGTTAATTTTGAAGTCCTTTATGCGGAGCAAATGGTCATAAGCGCTGAGTAATAAAAAATAAAATTTATTGCAATAGTTCACGGCTCGAATCCCAGTGGCCGCCATTTATTTTTCTCCGATTTTTTGATGAGGTAAATGAGATAATATGCTGTTTGCTTATTTTTATTATGTGTAACTATTGTTTATAATTTCAAATATATTTTAATGTTGAACATACTTTGAACATTTATTTTAAGATTTATATCAAATTTCAAATTTCAATTAAATGTTTTCCATTTAAAAAAAATCAAGTCTTTTATCAAATTAAACGCGAATTGTGAACCAAAAACAAGTTCTTTTGGTTGGGAACCAGCTCCTGCATCCTTCCTCCACGCAGCCACGTGATGAACCCATGACTTGTCGTTTTTTTAAAGACGAGGCATGTCAATTTATTATTTAATAATAAATAAACTTTATTAATACAGTATTTAAGAATTATTTTGGATTATGAAACCTTTTTTAACTTTAAGTACTTACTTGAAATATCTTATTTTATAAAAATATTTTTAGGATAAAAATAAAAAAGGTATGTTGGATAGACTATGTTTTAATAACTACAAAAAACGCCTTTGAAATAACTTTTTCTTTTTGAAATGCGAAAAAAAAGACGTTAAAAAAGTACAAGAATTATTATTCCAATGTTTTCATTATGAAAGCTTATAATATGTCTCTTAGTAACTAACGTACTGGGTAATTATTTCAAGACAAAGAAGGGTTAAATTACGTCATTCGGAAAGTAATTTCATTTTTAATTATCATGAACTGTTAAATTTTATACATTTAATTTATTAGCAATCTCACTAATTTTTAATTTGCTGCCTTGCATCAATGCTATTATTGTGTCTTCCTCAACTTCATCTGGCTTTACAGAATGTAGTGCATCTTCAACATTTATTTTTTGGATTTTTGGATTTTCCACATATTTTTTTCTATTATACTTCAATTTTTATATTTTTGATGGTATAAAAGTAAAAAAATTGTTACTTTTTCAATGCTTTCAGCGTTCACTTTGAGATCTATTATAAATAAAAAATGATTTTTTTATATTTACCTAGTTTTTACGTGGATCACTGTGCTTAGGAGACTGCAGTTTTGACTTACTCGTAGCCTCCCTCAATCCATCACCTTGAAGAAACAAACTGATAGCCACACCTCCTTACCTATATAAATGTGTTCAACGACTTACGAAATATACATGCAGCTCAGTTTGATCTTGATAGTGATGGGTTAAAAAAAGCTACGAGTTAAAGAAAACTTCAAGCATTGCTATAACAGCTGTCAAATATATAAATGATTATGCGACTTAAAATTGATGCTAGTGAAAAAATTCTAGGAAATTCTTTGGTCGGAAGATTTATTTTGTAATTTTTACTTTCTGAACCACCTAATAGTTATGCATTACTCGTAGCGAGTGCAATTATTCCAAAAACGTAAAGAAAAATATTTCCGTGTTAGTTTTTCCTTTGACAGAAAAGAACATATTTTTCCATCCCGCTAGAGTTAAGTATTAGACGGCAAAATACTCTTGTATTATTATTTTTATTAATAAAGTATATACAAATATATATTGTGAAATCAACATTATATAACTGTTGCTAACTGGTACCGAAAACCTCGATATACAATCTTTCCTCTTACTTTTGTTCGCTCGTCGGACACGCATGTGTCGCCAGATTAGTTTTTTGACAAGTCCGATCACGGGTGTGTCATTAGTATTGTACGTGGCTCTTTTTCATTGGTGCTTCATTAATTCTGTATATCGCCACTTGCGGCGCTGGGCTGTCGTATACTACGAGCGCTTAGTGGCTAGTAGTTGTGCCCCGACTGCGACGAGTGTTGGGTTGTAGTCGGCTTTGTACCTGAAGCATATAATTCCGCTCGGGCTAAATTTTGTTAAGTTTATCAACAATATATGTGCTTCTGAAAGAGTCTTTGTGTTGTTTATCTGCTCCTCCATCCGTCTCCACGTAATCCGTTAACTATCCCAGCGACGTGCAGTCGATATTTAAATATCCCCTTAAGTAAAGGGAATATTTAAATAAAAACAAACTTACATTGTATTATAGAAGGTTTTTTAAGCTTTTAGGAGTATTATTTTACACATTGTATTTATATGACTTAGACATTATATGACTTTGATTATCGTCTTTACATTAGAAGATCAGATACTTTAATTGCCATATTAAGTTTTATGACGAGTTTAATTATTCCTAATTACCAATTTTGTGAAGCGTTTTCTCGAATCGAAAGGTTATATACGACACATTAAAATGATCATTAAGTTATCTTTTGAATATGCACCTGAACCATTTGTATTTTACAAAACAAAATCCTCGTAATACAATATATACACATAAAAATTCATAGCAAACAACAATAAATCTTAGTGATGTTATTATGAAGTATACGATTAAGTTTAAAATATTCAACAAATCACGACGCTTGCTTAGTGAAAAATTTGAACAATTCATTTTTACGGTCAAGATGAGTAGTTCTGAAAAGAACCTAAAATATATACAATATGATGCAATAAGAGCCTCGGTATATCCAATCTCTAGAAAGACCACATAAATAAGTTGCGCCGTACACCCTCAATGGCCATTTGGCGAACTATGGCGCTCTACATTACAGGACTTGTCAAAACAAACGAAATGGCGCCTGTAACGCCGAGTCTCATAGTTACTTAAATCTTAAACATAGACTTACATTTTTATTTAAGCGTGTCAGACAAGCGAACAAGAATAAGAGATAAAAGATTGGAAATCGAGGCTTTTAGGCACCAGCCTGAAAGGGCTTTATCGACCAGATATCAACATTATTTCGACATATTTTTTTTATCATATCCACTACATATGTAGAGCGAATATGGTAAAACATGGTCCATATGAGCCATAATTTGTACAAGTTCATGCACTTTTGCCCTGAAGGCTCCTAGGAATCATTTATGTTCCCATGTGGACTTCCGGGTACAGCTGTTCTAAGACAAGGCAAAGACAATCCGAGTTAACAGAAATTTGAAACGGCAATCGCGATGTCCATATGCTCCAAACATGGAGCGGATATTGTGAAAAAAAATAAAAGCAAGGTTGAGGACCACTGGAGGGCTCATTGTACAACACTCGCTAAAAATAAAGTTCACGGTACAAGATACGATGTTTTTGCAGCGTGCCATTACTGTGTGTCTACAAATGGATCCACTGCAAGACGGCCACGCAATAAAACACAACTAATTCAAAAACATTTTTTTGTGCGGCTTAGTGAGGTTTATCATCCAACCTTAAAAAATATGACTACCATCAGTGTGTTTATACATATTGAGAACTGATGAGGCTTTCATCAAAAGCTTTTATTTTCCAAAAAAGTTTTAAAAAGCTTTAAAAAAAGCTAACATTTTTAAAGCTTAAAAAAAAATCATTTTGATGACGAAATTGCAATATTCAAGCGAGGGAATAATTAACGATCAGAAATTCATGTTAAAACACAGTATAATGAACGAATATTTATCAATTTTATATTATTAATAATAGCTGAATTTTCATGTTCATGTAATATTGATTAGCTTCTATAATAACTTCTTAGGTTTTCACGGCCAGATTTGATATTATGGCTTTTGGGTTAAGCCGTATGTGGCAATCTTCTATCCGATAATTCAACCGCCATTCCAGTGGTATTCTTCAGGGTTGATGACTTTGTTGTGAGTTGGCGTCAGGAGGTAGTTTAGCCGTCAGCCTAACGTACCTCCACGAGCGTCATGTCAGGTTATTGTGTACGGTGGGTATGTTCTAAGAAGAGTACCTCCATGAAATATCGGATAGAAGAAATTCGCCACACACGGCTAAACCCAAAAG
This sequence comes from Glossosoma conforme, assembly GCA_022606575.1. Classification (NCBI taxonomy): domain Eukaryota; kingdom Metazoa; phylum Arthropoda; class Insecta; order Trichoptera; family Glossosomatidae; genus Glossosoma; species Glossosoma conforme. The sequence goes on along the minus strand of JAGTXR010000174.1, from coordinate 383,125 downwards.
CCACAATATCTGATTAGCTTCTGTTCCATCAAAATTTAAGCCCAGAAATTTGGTTAGCTTAAATATTTTGAAGCTTTTGTTTTCTGCATGTGATTGTTTTACAACATCACTACGGTGGCTTACCATCACAAAAGTTATTCGAGTAAACTATATTTTGAGGTAAATAATATTGGTCTTAACTAAACTCATTAGAAAAACAAAATAATTTATACTCTTTTTAAATATCAGTACATCAGTTTTTGTTAGTACAGGTAATTTAAAATACATTATACTTGTACTATATTTTAGACCAAAGCAGAAAAAATTGCATTTCAAAAACAAATTATTCATTATAAAAGGAAAATGCGTGTGTGGCCTTGGCTATATAGATTCAATGAAAGAAATAGTTAAAGCAACCTGAATATGTATTTTCTACAGCATGCAGAACCAACTTCTTGGACCCATTTGGAGTCTATGTTCATACACCACTTTTGAGTATCCTTCAAACAGCCTTCATCCCGAATGTCGCTGAAAGAGATAGAGGCTACCGTTGAGAGGCTAAAAAATAATAGATCTTCGAACGTAAATTAAATCCACCTTGAACTTCTCAAGGGTGATCTCTCAGTGCACTGCTACGCCCCTTGTATGATTGTTAGGTAGTGGGAAGCAAAAAAGTACCTTAAAAGAGGACTTTATAATTGTAAAGGTTATTGCTCTGCTCAATAATGAGGGTTCTATTAACTGTGATAATTTCATAGGAATAATCCTCCTGAGCATCCCGGGAAAAGTAAAAAATCCTGCGATCAAAATAGAAAATCTTTCTAAAATCAAAACTATATGTTGTAAATCTCGTAAATGTGTTCTTAAACAGAGTTATTATTAATTACTTTGAAACATTTCAATGTATTTTTCACACTAACGCGGCGTCGATAAACGCTGGTTTATTTGAACTTAACTCAACCTAGCCTAATCCTTTTAATCCTGATGTGTCTACAATTGATTAATTGAACCACATTTACGAAGGGTTTCTTCACATTCTATTTAGTTTAGTTACAAAAAACTCAAAATTTAAGTCCGACAGATACTTCAAAATTTCGTAATTTAACATTCTCAAACTCAGTGTAATACATACAAAAAATCACATGTAGACTAAAGTACGCAGCCGGTTTATTTAAACGCTTCCAAAACTTTGTTTTCGTGATCGTCGACACCTAACTAAGGACACACTAGATAACTTATGTGAGTGCCCCTTGTTCCACTCACACTCAAAGTTTTATGACTTACGCGAAGGTTTGAGCACTCTTAAACCAATTGGTTGACAATAGGCTTGTAAGTGATTGTACTTAACTTGAATGTTTTATTTAGTTGAGTTTTAGATAAATTCGTTGATAAATTGTAAGTGAAAATATCATTAATAAACTCTTTTTTAATTATATTTTCAACTATTTTTTATATAATTTTATGGAAAAAAAAGCTTGATTTTCTTACTGCAAATACGAGTAAACGTATTTAAACAATGAATAATAATACAACTTTTTTGCCACAAATTATGCATGCCTAATAGAGGAGGAAAATTCTGTGTATTTATTTCAAAGGGGTTTCCTTTTCTAATAAAAGAAACAAACAATCAGAGAGAATGAGATAAGATTACTGACGTCATAAGACATGTTATGGATTATAAATCAAAATTTAATTAATTTTAACTGTCTTTAAAACGCCATAACCAGTAATGGCGATTTAGGGAATTTTTAACCATATAAACTTTTTTCATTTGATTCAGTGAAGTATTTTTAGTATCAATAGTCCGTCTGTTACCCAGCATAAGATTCTGTGAGAAGAATGTCTACTCAGGCACATGAGGCAGGATCTAATATGTTGTTCAAAACGTTATTTTGAACATAACTGTATTGTATTAAACATCTGAAAGTCTTTAAAGTAATTGTTATAATCAAATTCTATATCTTAGATTCATACTTTCAGGTACTACGCAGGGCATTTTGCCACTCTATGTAAATTGAGGGGATAAAGGTCCAAAACAACAAGTATCGAGGAATTTGCGGTGTACAAAATTTTATATATTAATATTAATAAATAATGTTTAAGCATCCATACTGAGCATTGACCATTCCAATAATCTGCCACTCTTTGTGGATTGAAAGTACCAAGGTCCAAAAATGGTATTGAGGAATGTGCGGTGTATGACATTCAATGTATTAATATTACTTTTAGAAATTCTTACTCATGTTGTAAACTAGGGTATAAAAAGGGGTCTCGTATCAAATAAATTAATACCAACTCAACTCCGGTCTTTGGTCTTATCCCTGGAACCTTGGTATTCCGGCATCACCATTTAGCTGATGCTGTCATTCAGGGACCGCGACCTCGGTTCCGGAAAATATATGATTTATGAATTTTTCGCAGTCACACAGCAGTAACTCTCCCTACAGCATTATTCATCAGTGCAGGTTATTTCTCGTTTTCCTAGAACTACATTTCTTTAATATAAAAAAATCGTTTTTGTCAGTAAGAAATCTTTTTTTGGATTAAAAAAATCCTCCAAAGCTGGCTGAAATCTTTCAAATTTAATGAAACGATGTGATGTCCGCTTACAAAAGAGTTCTAGTTCCTTATCTTTAGCCTTTTGGCTCCCGGAGAAAACGCACGCCTCATATAATTGGGGGGGAAAACCCCTGCACCAATGACATCTCTTCTGTTATACACGTCTATATTAAAATTGAATCGGTGTTGAAATCAATATTTAATGCGGTTTAATGGTTTTAAAACATTCTCATTAATGTCAGTATAAGTATTTTTTGTTTTTGCCGAATTATTAATACTACCGAGATATCTCGTACCTATCGTATGAAACTTGGACCGTTTGACGAGTATCTTGTGTCAGGCAGTGATTGGTTTAAAACGGGCAACTGATTGAATCATTTAATGACATTTTGATTCCTCTTTAAAACGTATGTGAAAGTAGAAAAATTATCGCTCTGCGGTGTTTCAATTTTAAGCTCACCGATAAATACGACTATGTGTCTTGGAAAGATGCTGCAAGCGAGAGTAATTCAAATAGTTGCATTTACTTTTGTCTCCTATAGGAAATGAATGTGATATTGTGATATTATATTATTTATATTATATACCAAGAGTGTCATTTTTATGTAAATACAGGAGAATACAGACAGATGATGAAAGTGATGCTGAAGTCTCATCCCTCTTCCACTCCATCCACTCTTCTTGGAACATACCCACCGTAAACGATTCTCCGACATGACGCTCGTGGAGGTACATTAGGCTGACGGCTAAACTACCTCCGGACACCAACTCGCAACTAAGTCATCAACCCTGAAGAAGACCACTGCAATGGCGGTTGAAATAATAGAAAGGAGTAATTCACCACACACGGCTAAACCTAAAAGCCACAATATTAAATCTGGCCCTGAAAATCTAAAAAGTTATTTAAGGATCATACAATTCACATATGAAATTCCTGAATTAACTCCCGTAAGGGTTTTTTGTCTATTTTGATACATGATTTTTTTTTTATTGAAAATTTCGCGTCTTTTCCCTTGATACAACGAATAGTAGCGATTTTAATTTCAGCTTGTTTTTTTTTGTAAATTTTCCCTAATCGTTCACTTTGTTGACACTTGATAAGCTAATCAGCTTAGCAGAAGATTAATTACATATAGTTACCAGTGTTCCATTTGGTTAATGCTTTATAATTGTACACTGCTATTATCAAACACACTTTGATAAAGCTCATTATTTTACATTTTAGGTCAGATAATTTGGCTTTGCTTACAATGTGTAATCTTTCTATGACCATGGCAGATTTAAGTAAGTGAGGTTCACGTATCATCGTCGAAGACATTCATCATTAGACGGGGGTTAAAATGTGGATAGGACACCGACTGATGCTTAGCGCGTGTCTTTTAGCTTAAGTTTAATTTCCCTTTTGTTTTGCCAGTCACTTTTTAAAAGTAAGCCGTGCTCAACGTTATTCATATTAGAAAAAAAGTAATAAGGCATTACGTTTTGATATTTAAAATGGATTTCAAAACAAATGCTCAGTATAATTGCTCAATTAAATGTATGTCATTAATTTTTAAAAAATGATCTAATGTTCACGTGTCTAAATGTCCTTTTGTCCAATTTTTGTTTTTCGGACTCTTTCCGTTAGTGAAATTGTTTTTTTTTTATATATATATTGCAAGATATGCACAATTTGAGATCCCAATTAGAATTAAAAAACTTTTTTGAGTCGATTGTAACAATAAAAAAAACAATGAGAATAAAATATGAATTAATGAAACATAAAGTATTTGGACTCTGTTGAATAATGTGAAAAACTGTTTGTTTTTGAAATGTGTTCAATGTGATGTCATATTTTGTAAATTTGTGTATGTTTTAATAAATTTAATTCTGAAAAGAGAAGGTTGTGCGCATTAGGATGTGATCAGACGGGATACTAACATTCCGAACATAAAGAGAAAATAAATAAAACACTATAATGTTACGGATAATTTATTTACAGGAAAGCAAGTAAAATTTATATTCACAAAATATTAAAATTAGAATGGTTAGCTAAATTATCTACAATAACGGTTTAGTTTAGTTAATTAATATTTTTTATTATTATTCAACAGTTATTCGTAGCTAGATGAAATTCGGTAAGACAGAAATCGGACTGCGTAACACAGTTGAATCTGGCGAGCGGCTATGTACTGATGAGTGTTGCGAAGGCGGTTGCGGTAAAGGCAAGGACTGGTTTGTATGGTCGTCGCCTTATATAAGACTTGCTCAACGCACACATGGATAGATGCGATAGTAATTGACGCAGCCTCTGATGACAGCGATTCTAGTGACATATGTAAAAGCGATTCTAACGATAACTATGGGACATACAAGGCAAACATTGATAGACGAAACGTAGATACATTATTTGTACATTTGATGAATAGAAGTCCGCCACAACTTTATAAAATAAAATAATCCTTACAAAAAGCTCTTACTTTGATTTGAATAGAAGCTTTCACGTTTTTTTAAAAGGCATTTTAAATTCACTCAGGAATTACGTGTTAAGTATTTCTTTAAGATGTTTCCATTTAGCTAAGTCTGATCAAACCAACCAGTATATAATGATAAAGATGAGTATAACAGGATATACAGGATAGCTCATTCTCCTTAATGGAATTCCCCATTGTACCTGAAAACATAAAAACCTCTATTGGGAGAGCTTTCTTACGTACTGAAAAACGCTGAAAAGAGACCTTCAATTTAGTGGTATTCTTTAACATTCATTCAAAAACGTGTAGCTTAAAAGCTTAAGCAGTGTTTAAGTTGAACCGTTACCTTTTCATGGGCGTAATCTTTCAATCGAAAGTTACAGGAGCTTTGATATTATCTACGTTTTTTAACGTTACTTCATATATATTGTAAGACTTTCGAAGCATATGATACTTGCGTTTAAATGATAAAATTTAGTTATTAACTGAAATATTTCACTTTTGAGGGTTTTTTGGGGAATAAAATTTTATTTTCAATATTTTCAGCATTCACCTGGAGATCCATTATAAATTATAAATTTTTATTTATTTACCTTGCTTTAACATGGAATATAGCATCTGTTAAAGAGACTTTACTTACGACTCACTCGTAGCCTTCCTCAATTCATTACTGTCAAGAGACAACTGAGCTGCATGTGTTTCAGGAAATAATAAGAGCCGGAGACAGATAATGTTGCAATGATGAAGATGAGAATAATTTAAGAATTATTTTTATTAACTATCATTTGTTTATTTGTAAAACATTCAAGGATCCAAGGGCTTTCAATAACACCACGAAAGAGACGAAATGCATCTTTAAGTTCCGATAAATCAGGCACAGTATGTTTCACATTTTTGTATCAAATATGACATATATGCATTTTTTATCTGTTCAAATCGTCTCATATACTTAGCTAGAGATTTTCAAATCTTTCGAACCCTACAGGTTTTTAATGGTACTACGAAAGAAAATGAATGCATATTTAAACAATGAAAAAAAGCATCCCTATAAGAAAGTGAGTGGAGTAATGATTTTTGATCAAGTTAAGCTTCAAAGATATTACGCATATAATTAAAAGAATCTTCATCTTTCTTAAGGCGTGAAGCATTAGCACATTCTATCAGCCTTCTCAATGGTCTGACGTTTGACCCGTACAGTATCAGTTAATAATATTACATCATATATACATATTCAGACCGAGTCAGCTGCCCTGTGAGATCCTTGCCCTATTGCAGCTGACACGTGGACCTAATTGATTATTTGGATCCCCGGAAGTCCCTAGAGGTCGGAGCCGGACATCAGCTGCAGGGCCCTGAAACGGACTGAAAACCCTCTAAAGCTCTTTTCACATTCGAAATGCTTTATTTTACCATTGCAAAAAAATACGCCTTTTTTATTCTATTATAAGAATTTTACTCTTAGCCGGGGATAAATAAAAAGTCTACTCAATACACCGTATTTACGAGTAAATAAATTGCAATGGAAAAAGACATTTTTTTTTTCTTACAACGTTTGAGGTATTGAACCTTAATACTTAATATTTCAGGCATCAGAGCATCGAGCTAATCATCCGACCATATGAAAACGCTTTAGGAGGGTAGGTTGTACTCTTTTTACGGTCATTATATTGCAACAAAAAAATTGTATATGTTTTTGCATCCAGTTTAAGGTTTATTTTAAATAGTTAATATTTATTTATTTACCTTGTTTTTACATGGAACACGTTAAGTATGATCTCTGTTTATGAGACTGCGAATTCGACTAACTCGTATACTTATTATATCCGTCACTATCATCTAGTTGTCTCTTGACAGTGGCGGAGAGTTGTCGATACTGCACAGTATCTTTAGCAGAGGCCAACGTGATCGATGTTAAAACAAGGTAAATAAATAAAAAATAAATATTTCTTGTCAAGAATACCAAAGGTTGTGTTAAAAACATTTTTCTTCAGTGTTGACCAATATATTTATATTAATAAGTTCAACTTATTTTTAATAATATTCGATTAAACATCCGCTAGAAATACCAAATGTGATTGTAACGATAAAAAATATCTAGTGCAGTGATATTTAATACTTTACCCTCCAAAATATGAAATTCCACCATCAAACTATGTTTCGATCAAAATCGTCAATATTTACGCGTTTTAACCAACATTTAATTTAACCAATATTTAAATTTTTCCCTCCAGCATCATGAGAAAAAAATCAAAATAAATACTGTTTTCTTCCATATCCGTTTCATATCTGGAACATAGGTTTCCATAAATTCTAAAATATTTCTACACAAGTTCACCTAGGAATATATGTGGCTCCCTACGACCTTCAGTACAGAACCCCGAGAACTTGAAGAGACAGCAACTATAGTATCTGAGCATATTTTAGGATATTTTGGTAATCGGGTTTTTAAAGGATATTGGATAAGATATCGATCGGACACTCCTGAGGCATAAACTGTTTGATCTTAAGAATCAACTCAACATGACTACAAACAGCTAGTTAGCAATAAACCTTTACACATCCATGATTTGGTTTGCGCGAAATGTTTCTTAACTTTGTGATCTAATGAAAACCGCGCTAACGATGAACAAATAAATATAAAAAAAGGCATATTGCGCACTGTATCCTATTCGTGATCAACCATTAATGTAACCAAAATAGAACTGAACTAATTGAGGACAGTAATGTTTTGAATTTAAAATTTGCATATAGGACTACTCGTATCAAATATAAATAGACCTTTATTCGTCAGTGTTTACATACTCACATTTAAACAACAGCGGGTAAATATATTCTAGTTGAATTATTGATTAAGTGCATGTTTTATTTTTATGGTCACACCGAATACGTTCCCTTCGTTCTATCTTATGTGATATAAATATGAAATGTAAACATTATGAAATGTAACAACTGGGATGGGCATCATTTGGAAAACTTAAGTACATTTTTAAAGCGAAAATTTTGCAATGTCTTAAGCCTTAGGCGTTTAACCAATGCATCCTCCGTGTATTAACTTATGACGCAGAGACTTGAAACGTAACAGCAAGTGTTACCTATAAATTAAAGATCAACAAACGTGCAATGGAGAGATCCAAGCTCGGAGTGTCTCTAAAAGATAGAATCCAAAACGAGGAGTTCCGAAGAAGTATTTAAGTAGTAGAGGCTACTTAATGAATAGGCACACTCAAGTAACAATGGGCAGGACATATCTGTCGAAGATACGGCGATCGATGGAAAAGGAAGTGTTGGAGTAGCGTCCAAAAACTGGAAAACAAAGTGTTGGTGATCACCTGTAATATGGGCTGACGACAATATAAGAATAGTTGGAGTGGCCTGGATGCGAAAGAATCGAAGATGATTGAGACTCATGCAGAAAGACGTTCAACGGTGAACGGACGCAGGCTAGTGATGATTTTCATTATGAAACTTTGTTGGTACGATATGTGTGCAATTTTCTTTTCTAATTACTTTTAACAGTGAATGTTTATCTTAAAATAACAAAATTACATGAAATATTTGTACTAGAAGTATTAAATTATACGAGTATGTGTGAAGTAAATATAATATAAGGATGTCTATACTTTAAAATAATAGCATGTGTCATAGAAGCCGCTCAGTGACGGTATTCTCCTTTATGTGTTTACATAAATAATACAAGTGTAATAACACAATAAGAGCTTCAAAACGTGTAGCAAAATTAATTAATCACTGTGAAATATTATGCAGAGAAATAAACAATTTATTAAATTTGATAAATTTAAAATCAATTTTCCCATTTTATAAAAAAATTACATACCTTTCTTGTAGGATGATTCAAATATATATTATTTAATTGAATTATTTACATAATAATTGTAGAACTTTTATACTCACCTTATTCCTTTGCTTTTAAAATATTTATGAAGTAAATGTATACTCTTTCTTATAACGAATCGAAAATATAAATTAGCTCAAATAAAACTGACCGTGAAAATTTCAACTTCCAGTCTTTCGTGTATAACCAGTGATTTATTGGTACAAACACAAAACTTTTTTCTTCAGAGTTCTTTTTAATCTCGCTTGTTTATCAGTAATCACCGCAAGCAATCTGGTTTTTTCATTTTAAAAAACGGAGAATATTTTCAGTTTCAGGCAATTTGAAACAAAACACATTTCAAAAATATAGAAAGCGAGCGCAGAAAACAAATAATTTATATACTTTACGTATAAGTCTCATATCGTATTAAGTTGGACGGAAATAAAATATTTTCATATCAAATCGAAGCCAGGTGCGCGGTGTCTTCGCGAGAGCTTTCGGATCGCCAAACTACTCAGCGAGCTTTCGTTGAAAACGAATTTCAGACTCAAAAGCTCTCTAAAGCTCTGGTACAAGGAGAGCATCGGGGTTGAGGAGGTCCGTTTCTGATCCCTGATTTATAATCAGCCGCCGGCAGTGTGGAGCTTATCAGTATTTCAAAAGCGCAGTGCTGATAAAATAAATATACCAGGAGCACAGAACAACAAGGTGTATGGATAGTACAACGTAGTTATTACTACGCGATCCTGGCTATCTCTTTTGCAGTATACACTCCTGGTACTTTCACCTTTCCTTGCACGGGCTTTGTTTATCCACGTGAAAAGAAAACAGCTCCTAGCAGGTTGTGTATCTGTAACAACTTCTTTGTTCGAGGTAGATTTCATTACCTTCTTTTGTATGAAAATTGTGTGTTCCTGTAGAGGTGATCCCTGGTGCAGCGTTTCCCAGCGTCAAGTTTTTATATCAATAGTTTTAAAAATAAGAATTCTTACGGTTTTATTTTATGCACTGACGTAAATTTATTTTTGTGCTTTTATTTTTTATAACAATTCCTTGAAAATATTTTTAAAATATATTTTTTACTGAAATATATAAGTTTACTCAAGTGAATAAAATATTCATAGCATCATTCATTTTAAAAACATTATACTAATAAAAATAAATTTCTCTTATTTAAATTTAAAAAATATCTTCTATTTGTTTGTGAAACGCTTTATAAAAAGCTTATCTTCCCACTGTAGTTTGGAACATAAAAAAAAACATTTTTAAAATTCGTTTCAATATTTATACTTAAGCCTACTTCAATAATTAAAACAGTAAAATTATCACATAGAAAAATAAACTTAAATATACTAAATTCAATTAAAAGTTTATTTTCCGAATAATTAAAAAAATGTTTTATTTTTTTAACATTTATTTCATCTGACTTGACGCATATTTTTATTTAAGGAGAGATAGTGAATATTTGCTCTTTACAACAATTGATTATATAGTTTAAAGTTTTACTTGTATTGGTGACGATATGCCCGCAATTTATATAAATATTATTATTATTTATACTCTTACATTTATCTTTATATTGTTTATTTATATCTTATTCACGCAATACTATTATCTCTAATATTACTAGTATTAACCATTGATTTTCGTATAAAAAATAAATCAAAGAAAAAATCAAGTATGAAACCACAGAGATTTAATTAATAATCACTTGTCTGGTTTCCGTGCCACAGCACCTTCCGCAGAACGTACTGTGGCACCACTGCAGATCCAACGAGAGTCGTGCTAGCTATATATACTATTGCCACTAGACTGTTGTGTATTTACATAAAAAAAAATGTAAAACAACATCCACCAAAACGTATTGAAATAAAAGAACAAAAAATGTTCTAAAAACATCGCGTCTCCTGTAAGAGCCTGAATAATAATATGTACATTATTTCGTGTGGTTTTTAAAGTTAAAAAAATCAAGTGGGGTACACAGACACCGGCTGAAACTATACCTCTCCCGGGGCACACCCGTCTGAATAATTCATAAGAGCAGACTACGCCGCCGGAATACTATAACCCCAACATCCACATTCTCGTCTCGTGCGAGCGCCACAACCTTAGGAGCCCTTCGTTGGTCAGCAAAGCCCAGCTGGTGGTACTCCTACTTGCGAATCCTGAGGTCCAGTTTCGCATGCAGTGCATGTAACCCTAAGTGTGAAGTGATAATTTGGCGGAGGACCGATTTACGTGACTCCCATATAACAGGGCTTACTGCCCTAGATATCACTTGCACAGTTTTCGTTGCAATTCATGTGTCACTTCATCAGTTAATTTAATACATTATCCACATTTAAAGTTGTATGATGAGATAAATGATGGGAATTTTTAAAGTAAACACATACAGGAGAATACCAACAGATGGTCATAGTGATTCTGAAATCTTCACCTGTGGATTCTATAATGCTAACCATGCTGCATATAGCTAAGCGCAGCACGTGAAGTGTCGATTTTCCAACGTCATAGACAAATGCGCGACATTCACGCGTCATCTAATTATTACAGGAATTCACTGTTAATGGGTGGTGTATACGGGACGACTGTCGTCTTACATCAATTATTATCACCAAATGATTAATAGGCTATGACTGGCATTTTTGGGTGAGGGAACAAATTCACACCAACCGGGGGTTTTTTAGAGTTAAAAAATTTTCGAACCCACGACCTTAAGTTTGGTAAGCAAACTATTTAACCACAAAGCTTTATTTCTTGTCATATCCAATCCATACCACTTGGTTCTATCAGCTGCCAATTTCCATTTCTCACGCTAAGACATATCTGCTCCTGAAAGTCCACCTAGGTACATTCATGGTTCTCAACAACCTCCAGAACAGAAGTCCAAGTACTTGAAGTAAGGATGCTGTAGTATCAGAGGCATAGTTTTGGGTGACTTATTGATACGTTTTCTAAGGAAATCGGGGATAATCCCGACGTTTCCGAGGCTTGGACTATTTTGACCTAAGAAGCGGCTCAACACATAAGCTATACCCCTGGCATTTTTTTGTAAACTTATATAACTTATTTTATGCTGAAGATGATCATCAAAATTTTGTATATTTGCTTATAATATTAAATTTACAATTTGTGACTATTTTCAATTTTGATAACAATCTCTGTGGCAACGCGAGAGCAATTCTGTAACGCGTAACACGCACGTGTAACGTTCCGAAATGATTCTGATCGCATTTGCATAACAATACTTACGTCGTTTGAGAAACGCTCGTCAGCCGTCGCGTTGATAAAATATATATACAATATACATAATATTCGACAATTTCACAACGTCCTAACGACTTATTGAAATGTTGCCGTTTCTTGTTCGCGATTTTTTTCCTCTTTTTTATTATAAGCCGACGCTTTTTTGTGATTCCATTTTAACATCAACAGTTTGGCTTTATTATTTTCGCTGGCATTCAATTCGGAAAAATGTACAAGTGTAGCAGTACAAAAATGCACCTGAGAACTACCATGTTACAAATCCATTATATTTTTTTTTTAAATGTGTCGGAATTTATAGATCGATTTTGAGTGAACACCTTTTGTTTTTACGACTTGTTACTAATGTTTGTTCACTATATATATTCCATAGATTTCGACCAATGACAATAGACGTTGCCTTGCGTGGATGTACGGCCATCGGACCAGAAGCCTATATAACGGAGAAATGCCATTGGATCCGTCTTTTGCGTTCCGACCCGCTTATTGAAAAACCTCCTTGTCTCGTCATGTTTTTGGAGACCCAGATGGGGACCCGTTACTGGCCGCATGCAAACAGCTACTTGTTAGAGAGTGGCTGAAGGCCTTCTCGTGATTCTAGGTGCATCGATTAGATGTCAAATAGACCTCAGTTTAAGGCTGCGAAGTTAGTATACTACAGCGAGTCTCGAATTGCCTTCTTTGGTAACACGTTGATAACCACAAAATACGTGGGAATGGATAATGAAATGGTAAGGTTGTGTTCTGACCGTTACCAGCAGCACTTCAGCAACTTCCGGACTCGAACACGTCATCCTGACTGCCCGCCAGATTGCCAACGCCACTTCGCGACCCGCCGACAGTTGAGTCCACAACTTTCTTAGTTTAATAACATTTCTTAAAGTCTTGTGTTAACTAAACTTAGATCCGTAAATTATTTTATTAACTACCTCAACGATTTTATATCTTAAATATATATATTGCAGTGAAATGTGTTTGGACAAAGCGTGGACAGCAGCAACTAAGATAACTGATTAGAAATTTATAGTGACCCTGTTTTGAGATATGAAATATTATAGATATGGGAAGAAAAAAAACGGTTGAATTTAAATCACTTCACGTCTCGGATACTATAGTGTCTTCTCAAGCAACAGTAATATTCAAGGCGTATTTAGGAATATATATAAATTAGTTTTTGTATGGAAAATATATCGAAAACCCGACTATTACGAGTCAGTCATAGATCCTTCCATAGATCAACACGATCAGCGATTTTTGATGTAGTTAAACGCTTACCATCTAAGTAAATTCTGCGTGCAGTGTTGTTTCGCTTCTTTTGTTGAACCAGTACTGCACTCTTAACATACTAGAGTCTCAGGTATGATCCATTATTTTACTAGACTGAACTAAACATAGATTTGCATGCAAAGCTCTGCCAGTTATTTGTGTCAAATCATTGAGAGCCACCAAAGCTTTCTTTCTCAATGGCGTTTTGACTCTCGTCATCTTCGAAGAACGTCAAAAACTAAACATAGAATGTACGTGACGAAGTTGACCTGTTATAGAACGAGACGAAGATACCAACGACTAACGTCATATGCTCAAAACAATATGAAAACAACGTGGTTAATATGGTTTCTTATTTTTATTTCACTGTATATAAAGACAATAGCATGATATAGCCCTTGCTGACTGGTGCCGAAAACCTTTATATATCTTTCATAGATATACAACCTTTCGTCTCTTATTTCTGTTCGCTTGTCGTACATCTATGTGTCGCCATATTGGCATTTTGGACAAGTTCAGTCATGGGTGTGACGTTAGTTATATATATAGCAACTTGCGGCGCTGAGTGTCACCGACCACGGCGCCCGGCGCCCAGTTAGTTGTGTCCCAACCGCGAGAAGGTCGTTTTATAGCCGGCCCGGCGTGATATTCCGCTAGGGCCGGAAGTTTGTAAAGTTTATCATGAAAATATATATGCTTCTGGAAAAGTCTCTGTGTTGTTCTTCTGCTCCTTATCCTACCACCACGCAATTCGATAACTAACTTGGAGAGGAGTATGTTAATAAATATTACATATAAATTTATATTTCGCTGCTAAATTATATTATAAATTAATATTATATATAGCTTACTTTTTTGATACTGTATTTATAAGTTTGTTTTTCTCTAAACAGGTTAAATCCTTTTGTAAATGGTTCAGTGATAAATTTAAATAAAAATTGTGGATTTATAACAAATGGTAAACATAACTCCTGCTGTATAAAAAAAAACATTATTTTATGGTATCCTCTCTGTGTAAATTCACGTACAAAGTATGTAATTTAATACATGTTTAAATTTAATTTTATATTACATGTATGACATTGTGTATTATACGAGCACGTATTTAATTGCTGAAATAACATTTGAAATAATTTCCCATTTTGAAAGTCATGAATATTTAATTTTATTTTATTTTTCATTAGATATGGTTGGAAGATAAGGTGTTCGACTTCATGCTTGGAATTATTAATAAATCACTCACCAGCGGAAAAGTCCCCTCTTTATCAAAGGAGGCCTTAGTGACACCAGTTCTGAAAAAACCGCAACTGGACTCAAAGGATCTGTCAAATTTCCGACCAATCTCCAATTTGCCATTCGTTTACAAAGTAATGGAAAAAATTGTGGCTCTAAGATTCACAAAATACTTGGAATGCAACAATCTCTTTGCTAGGAAGCAATCAGCATACAGAAAATACCACTCCACAGAAACGGGCCTAGTGCGACTTCTTTCAGACCTGATAAAAACTATAGAAAAGGGAAATATCGCAATGATGACTCTTCTAGACATGCGTGCAGCGTTCGACATTGTAGACCATGCTATCCTTCTAAGGAAACTAAGAATACATTACGGTATATCTGGAAAGGCCCTAGACTGGTTTCAGTCATACCTAGAAAACCGTAAGCAACCCATCTGTCTACAGAATAAAACGTCGAGACTATCTACTCTATCATGTGGTGTCCCACAAGGCTCAGTTCTCGGCCCATTATTCTTTATTCTATACACCAAGGAAATTGAGGAGATTGCTGAGAGATGGGAAATAAAAGTACACTGCTACGCAGATGGCTACCAGCTCTACTCTTCTTGTGAACCCGAGGAAATTGGCAGCATGAAAGAAAGGATGGTCGGCTGTATAGAGCAGATCGGACAGTGGATGTCAGCAAATAGGCTTGCTCTTAATCCGGAAAAGACGGAAATACTCTTTATGGCCACAGCTCGAAGACAACATCTATTGGACTTACAACCCTTGGCCATATGTGGTAATGATGTCATCCCTTCTACAAGCGTCAAGCTGCTGGGAGTAGAAATTGACCAGTTCCTCAACCTTAACGGTAATATCACAAAAACGGTGAAATCTGGATTTTTTAACCTGCGGCAGATACGGTCGGTAAAAAGATGCTTACCCAGAGACGCTACAAAGAGTTTGGTAAATGCGTTTATAGTCTCCAAAATGGACTACTGCAACGCACTGCACGCAGGCCAGCCAGCCAAACAATTAAATCGATTGCAGTCGTTACAAAACGCAGCGGCACGACTAGTCTACAACGCGCCCAAATTCTGTCACATTACTCCAATACTACACCGACTGCACTGGTTGAGAGTTTCGGCTAGAATCCAGTATAAATTATGCCTCTTAGCTTACAAGGCACTCAACGGAACTGCACCGGGCTATCTGACAGAACTTATCAAGACTTCAGAAATAAGCGCGCGTGGAGAGACACTCAGATCGGCTAGAGCAAATAGAAGCACCCTGCAGCTGACGGGAGGTAGTCCTAGCACGGTCTTTGGCAATCGGGCTTTCAGCTACGCTGCACCAATGGCCTGGAACTTACTACCGGAAAGTATAAGAGAGCTTAAAGCGGAGGCATCCTTCAGAAGCAGACTCAAGACCCACCTTTTTACTCAGAGAGGCAAAGAAGCGCTTTTGGAATGATCATTCGGTCATAAAAGAGCGCTATACAAATACTAATATAATAATAATAATAATAAAGGTCAAGAGTTTGATTTTTGTGAAGCTTAAAAATTTTTATGACTTTTCATCATCATCATCATCAGCCTGTATCCGTCCACTGTTAAACGTAGGCCTCCCGCATGAGTCTCCATCCTCTTTGATCCTCCGCCTTCCACGTCTAGGTCACCCCCGTTATTATTCTTATGTCGTCAGTCCATCTTGCAGAGGGTCAGTCAATGCTTCGTTTGCCAGTTCTTGGTCGCCATTCCAATACTTTTCTTCCTCCATCGATCATCGTTTCTTCGACACATATGTCCTGCCCATTGCCACTTGAGTGTGCCTATTCGTTGGGTAGCATTCACTACTTGAGTTCTTCTGCGTATTTTCTCGTTTCAGATTCTATCTTTTAGCGACACTCCGAGCATGGACTTTTCATATATTGTTAAAATTTATCGTATCTAAAGTAGCATATTATTGTTGTATATACTCGTATGTACGAGTATAACATATTAACTAAAAATGGTGGGAGATAAAATTAAAGGTAACTTATTATTTTTTCACTTTTTGATTCAAGAAATGGTTAGTAATAAAAACGTTTAAAAAAAGTTCATTAAAAATAATTAATTGGCATTTGTATTGTATACATAAATATAAATTGACAGTAGATAATAAATGAATGTTAATTACTCGTAATAGAAGCTAAGGTTAGGTAAAGTTTTCATTTTATGTGCAAATTATTCATAGACCTGGTCTTAAATTTGCATGTTACGACCATCTACTCACTAGCTGTCAAGTTAAGGCCATTTATTTTTAAAACCTTATTTAATTTAAGTATCGTAAATTTTACATAAATAACTGACAAATATTTTTAAAATTGACCGCATTTGTGGATACTGATAATTTATTTTAAAATAATTACGTTTTACTGAAATAATACGTAAAATGAACCGATTAAGACTGGATTCTTGTAAAAATAGACGATGTATAAATGCATGGCAGAATTCTAATGACGTTTGCAAATCATCACTTTATATACAGTGTTTAGACACTTCAAAAGTGGAAAGCGTTTTTAAATCCACATATGATATCCCGCTGATGACTGAATACCCAAATATGTCTCTGGTACTACAACCGCAGTCTATGCAAGTTAACAGAGTATTGCCTTGGAGGCTCCTAGGAACCACATATGTTCCCATTTTTGTATGTGAACACATACATTATTAAATAATTCACTTTGATTAGGAGGTCTTCACGGGGTGACTTTCATCTACCACCAATTTTTTATTAATAGACTATGACTGGCATTTTAAGTGTGAAGGATCAAATTCACACTAACCGGGGGTATTTTAGAGCTCAGAAATCAATTAAAAATCTTTTTTTTTAATCTCCGTTGGGGATCTAACCCACGACCTTTGGCTTACAAAGCAAACGCTTTGACCATTGAGCTACACCCGCCGGCACTATTCCATGTAGACCTCCGGATATACAGGTATTCTGAGACAAGACATAGACAATCTGAGTTAAAATGATAGTTGAGATAACTGTCTAACGGCAATTTGCGGTGTCCAAAGACTCCCCGAAACCAGTAGACCAATAAACAAATACTTTAAATCTTAATACTTTTACAAAGTTTATTATTTAATTATTTAATATGAAAAGCTACAAAGTAACTGCGTTCTACGAAATTGAAAAAAATATATGTATCTTTATTGAAAATGGACATGGCTTTACTAAGGTGTAAAGTACTTTCTTTCTTTCTGACGTTAAACACGCACTTCGCTTTCTCCGCCCTGTCTCCTGTTCCTCACTTTCATCGGCCGATTGACACATTACTTACACATTCACACAGCCTTCGAAGCTTCAGTCGGCACTCGTAGCGGTTGGATGCCTATAGTCGGCAACCGCCTATAATTTATATGTAATATCAAACGGAATAATCTTCATTACGGAATATATTAAATAAAGGGTCCGCCAAATAACTTTTTTTTATAAAACAGGGCGCAAAACATCGAGTGTAGCTTCGGCTGTGTGGCACGTAGTGCCGTCTTGTTGAAGCCAAATGTTGCCAATATCCTCTTCTTCAATTTTTGTGAACAAAAATTCGTTCAACATGGCCGCGCCGCTTGGAAGCGCCATTGATGGCGCCTCACGCACACTTTCTGCCACAGCAGCAATATTCTCGGGTGTACGCACTGCTTTTGGCTTTTCACGCATTGGTTTATCGATGAAGATGCCAGTTTCTTTCACTTTTTTCACAAGATAACGAACATACGGGGCTGAAGGTGATTCTCTTCTTCCAAAATCCGTACGCAATTTTCGCACACATTCTGCAACATTACCATGATTTTCAAAGTAATGTCGCAATACTTCCCAGCCTTTTTCAAGCATATATACAACCATATTCGCTTAGCGGAAAGATAAAACTAATTATCTGTTAAATCAGACATGAGTTGAGTGTTACCATTCACGAAATAAGCACTAGTTAAAAAAAAAGTTAGATGGCGGACCCTATATCTAATATGTGTATTTTTTAAGTAGAACTAAAGGTTTATTTACTATAGTCTACTTATAATATTAAAGGTATAGTAAACGAATTTAATGAACAGCTTATTACACCATGAATATGGCAGTCACTTTTGAGTTGGAGCCTCAAAATACCTTCTTCATTTAACTGAGTCGGTTTAAAAAAACAATCTTTCTGATAAAAATTACACTCTTACGTCTAACCTGCAATCAATGGAACAACAGCGTAATATTGGTATACTTAGTCTTTTTTACCGTTATAACCAGTTGTCTCTTCGGAAAATTATAAGTTTATTCCTTCTGCAACCACCCACAACCGATAAACTTGCCTTATGCTTGCTGAAGACGGGTTATGTGTGTCGACCAAAAACTGACAGTTTGTAAAGTTTCTTCATAAATGACATCGTTTAACTCTGGAATACTCTTCTAGTTTTTTTGTTTCCTTGTTCATACAACCTGGATCTCTTCAAGAAAAATATAAACATTAAATCTCACCAACCCACACACAAACACAAACACGACACACTTTTCCCGCATACGGTGTTCATCTACCCTAACTGAAAGGTATAGAGTGTAATGGTCTCGACCTGTTGTGCTCTCCTGCAAATCGTTGCATAAAAAATAAGTTTTTGGATTTCAGTATACACGTTCATCATTCATTTTTCATCTCATATTCATACATTTTTGTCTCCCACCATTTAATAAGTCATGGATATACTTACTCTGAAAAAGTCCTGTAGTGTCGCGATGTTCAGTTCTGGTCTTAATGGCAAGAAAGTGTTAAAGAGAGCTTTAAAGCTAACGTTGTTACATAATTATCTGACATCAAAAGTTTCAGATGTAGTCAAATATGGAAAAGCTCACTTCATACGGGAACTCGTTGTACGCTTTACGTTGTCTGGCAAAGGCTTTAGTTAAGGCTCGTATGGGCCGCCTACATTTGCATTCCTAACAAATTTATTTGGCGCAAAATTAAGTCATGTATTCTTTGCATATTTAAGGACCCTTTGCTGTGCTTAACCCTTGCCTTACGATGATATGTATTAACTACAACTCGACTCTAATAATGAGAATATCCATATAAACTATAATAGATACTGAGCTCATATTTTTTGTATTCCTCTGTAAAAAAATTGAACCACAACGGATCAAGTCCATGCTGTCCGCCATATACAGGTGAGAAACCTTAGCCAAGATGCCCATAATAACTAATTCTATATCAAACCAATTGATACATACATACAAATCTACATCAAATGTCACCTTTTATGACATTTGATGTCATAGAGTTTGTTCTCATCTTTTCAACACGTAGAGTCAACGTTCCTAATTTGTTACTGTTTTGTTTGTCGTTTGCAGATTTCTTCAAAAATCTCAGCTAACGATACCAGAAGATGTGCGGAGGAAGATCAAGGGCGGCCTCAAGGATGAGGAGGCGCAAATAATCAAAGATGCTGGCAGAGATCGCCACCATCTTTGATTATTTATTTCCTAGCTGACCATCATAGCTATGTTAACTAACCCTTGCTTTCCGATGATATGTATTTACTTCATCTGGACTCTAATAATGAGAATATCTATATAAACTATAATAGATACCTGAGCTCAGAATTTTTGTACTCCTACGTAATATTATTAAGTAATAAATAAAATTATAATAATGTAAGGTTATTAATTTGTAGCTATGGAAACAAATAATTTATGGTATAATCGGGGATTGAATCACGCGCACGTGTCATGCATCTGCGCGTAAGACTCCGCAAACAGACATACCTGTTGTCCAGGCAAAGAACAGGCTTGCAAACATTCCGTCACTTTGCTTTGAGCGCGCGCTGAATTTGTTGCAGCTATAACTACTAATTGCAATGTTTTTTTCTCTTTTTCAGATACTTACATCCCAATAATTGTTACATTTCAACTGCAACCATAGTCAATCAAAGAAATATTTAGGAATATAACTGTATACAATTACGGTTCTTAAATGACGTTTTCATATGGTGTAGAAAATACACATCACCGGAGCTCTCAGATGTTATTATCACAGTAAAGGGAGGGTTAATCAATGCATGCGCAAGGCTTTAGACGCCTTACCTTGCGTGAAGGCTCTACGTTTGCTATTCATGTTTCGTAGTTAATTAAGATTTTTTGATGTAATCAGAGAATGCTAATCTTCATTATGCTCGTACTATGTGTCTTTTAGTTTGACATTGAATATATACCGGCGGGTATAGCTTAGTGATCAAAGAGTTGGTCTACCAAACCGAAATTTTGTTGCTGTCGTAGCGCTGCATGTGAGCCAACGTCAAAGAATTCAGCCCAACATTCATGCATCATCCTTATTATTACAGGAACTCACTATGAATGCGTGGTCTTTCAGAGACAACTTACATCTGCTACAAATTTTGATTGATAGGCTATGCCATTTTACGGGTAATGGATCAAATTCACACCAACCGGAGGTAATTTAGAGCTTATAAATCATTTATTTTTATTAATCTCTGTTGGGGATCAAACCCACAACCTTCGGTATGGCAAGCAATCGGTTTAACCACTAAACTATGTCCAGCTTATTAATAAATTACGATAATAATGAAGGATATCGTTCTTTTTTTCTTAGCTTAAATTTTTGAAAGGATTTTAATTTTTTAATCCACCACATTGTTCAAATTAATAAACATATTTGATAAGCACTTTGTTTCTCAGCCGGAGAATACCAGTGTGGGGTCGATCGATCTATTGTAGTCAAGTGGATGCTGCCCTGAATGATGCATGCAGAGTCGTCAAGGGCTGCCTCAAATCAATACCCATTTCTAAACTACACCCCTTGGCTGGTATCGCACCACCAAACATAAGACGCAAAGTCATATGCGCCGAAGAAATGCGTAAGGCAATCAACCAACCGTCCCACTGTTTGTATAATCAGATACCCCCAACACCAAGACTGAAATCGCGAAGCAGTTTTCTGAGATCCATACAACCTCTCACATCCGGCCCTGAAAATGAGGGACTGCAGCTCCGGCAACAAGTCGCATCAGAGGATTTCATTATTCCAAAGGAAGGCCTCCCAACTGGCAAGAACCTTGACTGGTGGACCTGGAAATCCCTGAAGAGATTAAGAACCGGAGTTGGTAGAACAAAAGGCAACCTCAAGCGGTAGTGAATGCTTCGACAGGGAGAGTCATTATTGTGCGACTGTGGAGACCTGCAGACCGCCTCACACCTTAGATCTTGCTCCGTGCCCAACAAGCTGCACACCTCAAAACCTAATGCTGAGCAACACACGGGCTATCGATGTTGCCAGATACTGGGCAGAAATAATTTGACGTCGCTGATACGAAGAAGAAAAAGAAAACATTTAAAAGAACGAAATAAAAGCTTTAAAATAGTTTGATGAAATGAGTTTTGAATACGAAATAATTCTTTCGAATGTATTTGATATAAATTTGTTTCGTTTGATAAAAAAAGTAATGGAATTTTTCAGGCAAGGTACGAATGCTTCTTGATGTTTAGTTTGTGGCGTGACTCCAGTAGACGAAAGGGTAGTTCTTCATTTGGGGGAGTAGTTTGCATGGAGAATATATGTATTATAATATATGCAAATGCAAAGCAAGAAAATGCGATTGAATCTTGGAAAAGGAGGAATAACATTTTCATTTCCGTAAGCCCATCTCTATCTAACCCTCCACGCACGCAACTTTGTAAGACGTGTTATGTTGCAGGCCTACATACGAGTATTCCATTTTCAAATATTTTTTTACGCATAAGATACGTGTATAAATACATTTCATTTTATAAAAAAGAAATATACATTGTCCATTCGAAAACAGAAGTTTGCGTAGGATAATTCAAGTGTCCTACTTACTTACTACATAAACAAGATACTTCCAGTATCCTGTTTTTGAAACTGGTTTGACTTTGTGAGGAATGACGAGGTCAGAGAGCAGACAAGGCAGCCTTCCATACTAAAATGGGTAAAGAGGCAAAAGTGTACCTGATTAGGACATGTACCAGTACTTAATATGCCGCAGAAGAACACAAAATAGAGCTGCCTTTTCTTCAAGCCTCCTCGCACAGTCTAGGAAGGCCATCAAAAAGTATACATATAATGTACTCGGTGGAGCTGTGGGGGGCAGAGCTGACATGGGATGAGGAGAAGACTGTGGCGGATGATAAAACTATGTGGTGGCAGTTCATGACAGTTATGTACTGCAATTTAGGAAGCGGACATGGTTATGATGATGAAATTATGTTATTTGTATCTACATGAATAGGACTAAACTAAACTGCATTGTGTATAATTGTATTTGTGTTTTGTCATAGATGAATTCCTCGCCGCCATACACAAGATTTTTCTTAAGGTGGCGTGGTAAGCGAAACTAAAAAAACGTATATTCTATCACTGCATATGTAAAACTGTCATTATCTTTATGTTTTTATATTTGTTAAATAAATAAAAAATAAAAATACATAAATATAGTAATTAATTATTCAATTACTGCGTTAAATACCAATCTAAAATATTTTGTTTAAATCACACTTTTTCAACGGGCATACCTTAGTGACTTGATTGTCGTGGGTTCAATCCTCGAATTCCAAGTTCTATAAATACCCCCGCTTGGTGTGTGAATGACGGGCTGCAGTCTATGGCATTGGCGGATCAACACTCCACTTGCAGCACTTTGCCATGTATTCAATATTAAGGGTCAAATAATTCCACAAATGAGACTTCAAAATCACTATCACCATCTGTCGGTATTCTTCTGTATGTGCTTACATAAAAAATAAAAAAAACGTGCGTTAAAGTAGTGTCGAATAAAACATTTCATCATAAAAATCGCTATACAAAATCCATCCCAAGTAGTTTAACAGACATACACTTCACGCATTCTTATTGAACGTTTTTTGTACTTCCAATCCCAGTCGCTATACAACAATCCTTCGTAGGGAGATGTCTACGTTCAGGCCAGGACCACCACCCTCGCAAGTGGAGGCTTACTTTGGTGACAGTTAGATTAACATAAATTTCCCCCATCGAGAATGACAATTTCCATCGATTCTTGTGTACGCTGCTTTCACATTTCTTCAGTACGTTTCCTTTCTTATGTAGTAAACTACGCGCAATACAAATATTTTGATAGTATCACAAAAACGGTGAAATATTCACATTTGCTTGTTATTTTGTTTATTTGTATCCTTTATGTTTATTTTGGTGCGTTATTTACATTTTTAGCATTATTTTTAGGTTTTTTTTTTAAATTAATAGATAATGTTATTTAAAAAAAACAATTTAATGTAAATAATATTTTTTATATTACTTTTGATATCAGCTTGATATAGGACTTTTAGGCTGATGCCGTAAAGCCTCGAAAAACGATCTCTTGTCTCTTATTTTTGTTCGCTCCCCTGACATGCACATTTAATAATGTTAGTTTTAATTATAGAATATTACGCAGGCGTTTGCATACGCCATTTATTTGTTATGACAGTTGCCTCATTGCATGTTGGTGCAACTGTCATGATTCATTTTTTGCCGGGACTGTCTGGCAGCGCTAGATGTCAGAGCGCGCCAACAGTTGGAGCTCACTCGCGACTGTTATGGGAACGCCTAATGGCGTTCGTCATAATGGGTGTGCGAAAAGCAAGTGTTTGAGAAATAAACGTGAATTGTGAAATGAAAACAAGTTATTTGTGTTGTCAATCTGCTCCTGCATCCTGCCGCTCAGTAATTCGATAACCAACTTAGAGAGGAGGATATCAATTTTAATTTGATAACTAAACTTACTAAAAATAAAATTTACAAATTAAAATTATTTAGTTTTGATTCACATTTATTTGAAGCGATTAAATGTTTAGGCCTCCCTGGAGACCATCTTCAAATCGTAAAATCACCTTTGTTTTATAAACCACGTTAAAATGCTTGATTAATTTCATTTTGTTCCGTTTGCGCCATCGCTCTACTGAAAAAACTCCAGTGTTGTGAAATTCACTTCCCGGCGCACTCAGTCTCGTTAAATTTTCAGGATTTTGGACGCCATACGATGGCCACTTCAGGTCCTGAAGCGCCTGAAAACCCAAACAAACTACCCGCCCCGCCACACAGCCTTTCAATTTTCAATAATGTTAACTTTCGTAAATAAATATCGAGTGAAAATCCAACACTTTAAGCTTTTAACTAGAGGGCGCTTACTTCTGCACTTTTGTTTGGCTTTCGATGCTCAATAAAACTTCGCACTGAAATTTTTAATAACTTCAATAAAAATACCATTAAATGGTTTATAATTAAAAAATAAAAAAGTTTATTAACTCAATCACGTTATATTTTTTTCAGTATTCACTTTGAGGTCCATTTTAAATGTCAATAAGATAAATACTACCTATTGATTTGATTTTATACTTTGAAGATTATACCAACTATTTTTTTTTTCGCATTATTTAATTCAATTTATGGGAAGTAATTATTTAGAATACGGTGAGTTATAAATACCTTAAAAGGTAAGTAGAAAAAAATCAATCGGCAGCAGAAAAGTAATAATTAGAATAATTAAATATACATATACTATACATAAAATTCAATCAAACACAAAATAACGGCAGAAGCGGGATGCGAACCGCGGACCTTGAAACCAACTATGCCCAGGTATTCATACAGCTCAGCCGACTGGGCTATTACTGTGCCAAGGTCCGCGGTTCGCATCCCGCTATTTTGTTTGGATTGACGCGTTGAAAAGAATTTTATGTATAGTATATGTATATTTAATTATTAATAATATTGTAATATAGTAAATGATCTATAAAAGTAGATTAGAATATTGAAATAATAAAATAATATTCTAATAAAAATTAAAAAAAAAAAAAAAACCATATAGTAGGAAATAATTCATGAATGGTAATTAATAATAGGTTAGGTTAGGTATCCATTTTATGGGTTAGTTATTGATTCATCTTACATTATTTTTTTCCAATATTTAATATATCACTGCCATTTCAATTTCATAACCGACACATTCATACTGACACGGTGGGGACTGCCAATTTATTTAGACCAATGACGATTTTTTTTTACTGCCAATTGATTTAACGTTCTACCGAAACGTCGAATTAGTTACTGAACAAAGAAATACAACCGAAGGTTATTTAATTAACTTTATGCATTGATATTGTGGCTTTTGGGTGTAGCCGTGTGTGGCGAATTTCTGTCAACCAATATTTCGACCGCCATTGCAGGGGTCTTCTTCAGGATTGATTATTTTTTTGTGATTGATAATATAAATTAAATAATCTGACAGAAACTCAATCACTAAATAAATAATCAATCCTGAAGAAGAGCCATACAATGGCGGTCGAAATATAGGTTGACAGAAATTCGCCACAGACGGCTAAACCCAAAAGGCACAATATCAAATCTGGCCGTGAAAACCTAAGAAGTTATTTAATGAAGCATTCATTGTATTAATGCTGATATTATTTATTAAATAAAATGATTTTAAATCTACGAAACGCAGGTGATATAAGGTGGTTTAATAAGGTTTTTCATTGCAAATATCACGGACACTTCTTGAAATTTTTAATTTATATAGCAAGTTTACATTAATCAATGTCAGATCCTCGTAGCTGTATATATATTTATTATTTTAATTTGAAATTTACATATTAAAAAAATATCAATTTAGCAGGTAAAAGCAATGGTCATGGTGAGATGCCCTGAGTATAGAAAAGAAATATGTTGCATAGTTTGCGGTTTGAATCCCAGCGTCTGCAGTTTATTTTTATCTGATTTTGATGAGTGATGTAATGCCATAAAGGATGATATTTGATGTACATTTATATATATACATCAATTAATTAAAATATTTAATTTTATTTCACTTTATTTTTAAGTAATTCACATATTTCGGACCAGACCCTGTCCAATCTAAGCATTCTGTATTCATACATATTTGACCAATATCGATTTAATACCAACAGTTTTCCGTGTCTTTTTTCACAAGCTTACGTGGAATGTTTTTTATCTGTGTTTGAACTCTCATATAATTCAAATTTCTTCTGAAATCCTATTATTAAACGTGTGCAATTTCAATTCTTGGATTCACACAACCACTTTGCATCTTTCCAAGTACAAATAAAAATATCAAGAAAATATATATTACACAAAAGGTTATTATTTTTTCCCCTTTATGTTAATACGTCGAGAATACTCCATTCTACATACTGTTTCATCGTTTATGGATTTCGTATTTACATAATTTTGTTACTATTACTCAAACGGTGAAGAGGCTTTCTGGAAACCAGCATGTTAGTCTTTTCCAGGACATCATTATGGAATGATGCTCGTGAAGAGTACTCCAATATGAAAACCAACGAGACCACTCAAACATTCTGAAAACCATAATAATAGGTGGTGTACGCCCATACATATCTAAAGGAAACACCGTATTTTTCCATTTATTTCATCAAATAATTATAAAAAAATAACAGTGGACGTGAAAATTCAAACTGCATGAAATTCGAATCTTCTTCTTAGTAGTATCAATCCGGTGGATTGGTTTGCAGCAACAAAATCTTGCATCTCGATCTCCACTCTTCTCGGTCCTCCGCAACCCTCTTTAGCTTCAACATAAGAGCTACAACTCATGTCCTCGAACACTTGCTGCAAATACTCCCATCTAGGGCGCCCTCTGCAGTTTCTACCCTGAACCTTGCCTTCCACAATTCGTGAAGAAGACAATCGTGGCACATGATGTGACCGATCCATCAGGCTCGCCTCTCTTAGGTGGTTATTTTTTTTTCGAATCTTATTTCATATTTCTCTGATTTATAATATTATTTTTTTATTTATTTTAATGATGTAATTCAGTAAATTGAAAAAAAATTAAGTTTTTTTTTAGTTCGCATTGTTGTGAATTTAATATATTCTCCATCCAACATAAATATTGAGAAAAAGGTTTATGCAACATGAAGTTGTCACTTTCTTCAGTTTTCAATCAACATCAAAACACAAACCTTAAAATATCACTGGAACGAATTGATATATGACCGACTGGCTTTAGACTTGTAAAAAAATACATTCTAATTCTGTATTTCCTTGTTCATTATTACATATAAAACATGCTCACAATATTTCATATCAATAATCATATCATTTGTAGCATATCTATCCATCACCTGTCAATCTTGTTTGTTTGTGCTTCTAAGTCACTGTCCTAGTTGCCTCAGGTATGCAGTCCATCATCAGAAGTACCAAGGGAACTAACCCTCGCCCCAACAGTTTGGGAACCCCCTCCTCTGCTGTATCAGAACCCTGAGGTACTCCATTATTCAGACATCTGTCGGCCAGCCCCGCAAGATGAGGAACTGCATCACAACCTACATACTTTTGATTACAGCACTACTATATATATAATGTAATTGTTGTAGTAGATATAAGAAACATACATAGTTATCATGTTATATAATATAATAATAGTACATAAATTGTGTATAGGTAATCAATTTGCAAAACTATCACTCTGCTGGGTAAAAGTAAAAAGTTAAGGGAGCAACCACTTTAGAAGATTTTAAAAAAAGGTTAAGTCATTGTTATTCGTATTTTTATCATTAACTTTGAGATCTATTTTGAAATTAATTAGACAAGAACTTAATATTTTTTTTAACATGGATCACACTGAGCACTGTTTCACTTGATAGAAGACTGCAGATTCGCGATATATGAAATCTTCATCAGTTCTAATGTAAATAACTTCTTAGGTATTCACGGCCAGATTTGATATTGTGGCTTTTGGGTTTAGCCGTGTGTGGCGAATTTCTTCTTCAGGTTAACCCTGAAGAAGACCCCTGCAATGGCGGTCAAAATATCGGAAAGAAGAAATTCGCCACACACGGCTAAACCCAAAAGCCACAATATCAGTTCTAATGTACACAAACGTACTGACGTGTTCATGAATATTTTCTGATAAAAAAAACGTTTCACTAAAGGATAATTAGGTGGTGTGTAGAAGTGGGAATAAACAGATAGGATATATGTATGTAAATGACTAATAAGGAAAGCTTCACTAGAAATAAGGTAGGGAGTTGATAAGAGGAGGTGATGGGTGTAGCCGCTGAATATGCGCACTGAATATTTCACGTGAGGGAGGCCCAATTCAGGCATGAACTCCACGAGATTCTTTGGAGAAATGATTTGTTGGCGTCATCTGTTTGATGAGCATTGGGACCTTCTGTTGCTTTTCTTTATTACTTTGTTTTTAGCACTTATTCATAAGTACCTATATTTGTATATTAATCTTGATTGTACTTCAGTAACGATTTGTTTTTTTTTAATCTGTAATGTTCTGTAGTGGAAAATAAAATATGAAATTGAATTTTTGGGCTGCACCATAGCTGGTATGCTAGTGACTAATAACGATGTTTTTTTTTTCGGATACTTACATTTCAACTCCAACCATAGTCGATCAAACCAATATTTTAGAATATTTTCAAATAACATTTTCATTTGATGTAGAAAATGTATTCCGTGCTCTCGGATGTTATAAGCACAGTAAGAGAAGGGTTTACAAATATGAACAAATTGACATTATTCTTGCAGCAATAAAGTCTTGCACAACAATTGCAGTGTTGTTATATTGTTATATATATCATTTCGCAATATATATATTTTCAGCAATACGCTTGCACGTTGTTCCACAATTACATTTCCTTCCTGGAAAGGAAACGTGCGGCCCTTTTTTTATAATTTTCCTTTTCGCGAATCAAGAACAATGCTTTGTTGAAGATTTCCAGCGTTAATAACTTTTAATTGGCCTTGTTAACTGGGGGAAATGTCTTGGCTTTGTACCGCCCGCCGTTCCAAGGGACGGTTGCCCCGTTATGAAGAAGTGATTAACTCTGCTAATTAACTGAAAAAAACATTTCAGACGTACTGTAATGAAGTCCTAATGTATGCCATTGTTGTTTTTTTACTTATAAATATAATACCCACTCGAATACTATCACGTTAGATAGTACTGTAAATGAAATTCCCCGTATTACAAGAAACATTGATATTGTTAGCTTGAAAACATAGATTTTGTGTCTTGTATTGATATCAGCTTGATATGGCCAATGCATGTTGGTGCCGTAAAGCCTTGATATATGATCTTTCGTCTCTTATTTTTTTCGCGCATTTGATTCGCATTTATAAAAATGTTAGTCTAAGTCTACATGTAAGGAATCATAAGACATGGCATTTATAAGCGCCATTTTATTGTTTTTGCCTATTACGAAGCCGTTTCAGCCTCCCATACTGCAGTCGATCATGAGGTGAATGTGGACCTGACTGGGACATGTATTGCGAATGTCTCAGTAGAGCATAAGCTTTAGTTACATTTTAAACTAAGCCCCCGGGCTCTTCGTTCTGGAAGGCCGTCGGGGACTATACATAGAATGTACTCTGTAGGACCGGGTGAAGAAAATGGTGGCTGACTGAGCTTTGTGGCGGCGGTTCGTGAATGCCATATGCTCTAGTTACGAGAATGGACATCGTATGGTATAATGATGACATGTTATGTAACAGCAGATAGTTCGTCAAATGGCCGACATGTGAGGGTGCTGGAGTGTTACGGCGCGGACCGAATCACTTTCTGCCCGGGTTCCGTCTGTCGTATAGATCATTAATTTTTCGTGGCCCGGGCAGAATACCGAAGTTTGTCAATCTTTAACTTAAAAATAAATGTGCTTCTTAAAAAGTTATTATGTTACTTGACCTGCTCCTTATTCATTAACACGCGTCCCGTTGAGTCGCCTTTGAGTAAGCGAGGATGTTAGTATTGTTTGCAGTTTCGCGACGTTTGGCGTTGTCCGGCTTTCGGCGGCGCGACTCGCCGTCTATTTATCGCGTCGGCTGTTGTGTTTTGTTCTGACAAATCTGAATTTTACACTATCGCCCCCTACAAATCCCGCCGCTTTGTTAGTGTCAGCGTCGTTATCCCGGGACATTTGTCAGGGGATTTGCTGGCGGCCGCTCGACAAATGGAATAAGTGTTTGACTGAATAGGCGCGATACGCCGAGAACCTAACCGCCTCCAGCGTTCACACGGAGCGACAGCCACGAGCCTGTCAAGCGATAAAGCGACATTACTATGCGGTATAACGGTAAAGACGTTCCGGTACACGACGCATTAAAAGTGAAAGCACTCTTTAAGTTTTTCTCATGCGTAAACTCCCTTGTCTTGGAAAATTGATCAAAATAAATCAAATGGCACCTGCAAGCGCCATCTCTTATGACTCGTTAAATTTAGACATAGTCTGACATTTTTGTATATGCGTGTCAGACGAGCGAACAAAAATAAAAGACGATAGATCTTTTTTCGCAGTTTTTCGGCACCAGCCTGCAAGGGCTATATCCAGCTGATATTGATACTTCTTGATATATGAAATGGTGCAATGAAAGATTTGTCACTATGTGAAAAGTTGAACCAACTATAGCGTCTGAGGTTTAAGAAGCTAAATGGCCTACCAGCACACCTCGATCCTTTTCCTCTTTTGTTAATAGTATTGTTCTCCTTGATATCTGTGATCTTTGACACGTGTCATCTTCTTATTCTTTCGTGTTATTTTTATTTTTTATTATCTTCTCTTTGTATTGTAAATTTATGTAAACTCTATAATTCTTAATATTTGTACATTGGAATTTTGATTCTGTGAAATAAATTAATTCATTATTAAACATTTCAGCCACT
This sequence comes from Glossosoma conforme, assembly GCA_022606575.1. NCBI lineage: Eukaryota > Metazoa > Arthropoda > Insecta > Trichoptera > Glossosomatidae > Glossosoma > Glossosoma conforme. The sequence goes on along the minus strand of JAGTXR010000174.1, from coordinate 351,822 downwards.
TATTCTTTGGTCCTTTAGCATCCCTTGCCATCCAATAGTTGAGTTGTCTGCTGTACCACTTATCATCTGTCCATTATCACTTTTGTTCTCCCAGCCAGACGCATTACCAGTAAGACACTCAAACTTAACGTACGAGTACTATTTCAATAGATCTACTAACGAGCTTAACAAACAAAGTAGATAATACTCGTACTACGTTATAAAATCTTTTAAATATTTATGTAATTCTAATAAAGAATAACCATATTATTAATGTAAAGTTTGTACACTATATTAAGTGATAGTCTCAATGTTCTCGAGAACATTGAGACTAGATGAGAAAATCGTAGAACTGGAAGAGGAACTAGATAGAATCAAATGGAGCATCGTTGGGCTGGCCGAAGTTAGACGAGAAGGAGAAGGTCTGATTAAACTCAACTCAGGACATCTCTTATACTATAGAGAAGGGGATCAAACCTCTCAAGGTGGAGTTGGCTTCCTTATCAACAAGGAAATTGCCAACAACGTCACCGAAGTTAATAGTATATCCCCCCGAGTATCATACCTGACGCTTAAGTTATCGAACCGATACTCCTTACGAGTGGTGCAAGTATATGCCCCAACGTCTAGCCATACCGATGAAGAAGTAGAAGCTCTATATGAAGACATCGAAAAGCCCTACAATACAATAAGACACATTACTGCATAGTTATGGGAGACTTTAATGCTAAGATTGGAAAGTGCTGTGGAAACGAGAAATTTATAGGACAATATGGAACCGGACTCCGAAATAACAGAGGACAGATGATGGTAAACTTTCTACATGCTAACAAAATGTTTTGCATGAACACATTTTTCAAGAAAAAACCAAAACGCAAATGGACCTGGAGAAGCCCGGATGGTAACATAAAGAACGAAATTGATTTTATTATGGCTAATAAGAAGAATATAGTCACTAATGTCTCAGCGATGCAATGCTTTAGTACCGGAAGTGACCACCGTCTCGTTCGAAGTACTGTGCACCTAGACATCAAACTGGAAAGGAAAAAGCTAATAAAACAAAGAGTTATACGTCCGTTAAATGTTCAGAGCAAGCTTGAGGAAACTTTTCAGCTTGAACTACAAAATCGATTCGCAGCACTGGAAGATAGTGATGACACCGACAACGTCAACAAACTTAACGAAAGAATCATTAATAGCATTAAAGAAACTGCCAAAAAAGTCATAAAGCAGTGCAAAAAGAAAAAAGGGTCAAAATTCTCAGACAAAACGATAGCTCTTATAGACGAACGTCGTAAAAGCAGAAGCATCCAAGATTACAATACCCTGAACAAAAAGTGAAAAAAATCCATGAGATTTGACATTCGTCGTTCAAACACCGAGTATATCATGGAGATTGTTGCACAAGGCCGAGGGTCAAATGCATTCAGCAGACACACCTCTATAGGACAGGCCCAACTTTCCAAATTAAAGACACACGATGGGAAGATAACAACAAATCTTAATGATATACTGAAGGAAATAGAACATTTCTACGGGTTATTGTATTCATCTACGATGCCAGGTCCTAATGACAGATCTGCGGACGACAAGAGGGCTACTCACAAAGCACTGGTCTGAAGACATCCCAGATATAAGTATATTCGAAATTAAATCGGCCGTAAAACAACTTAAGAACAACAAAGCCCCTGGAGAAGACGGAATTACATCTGAGCTCCTGAAAGTAGGAGGAACCCCTCTGTTGAAAGAGCTTAAAAAACTATTCAACAAGGTAATAGAACATGGAGAAACCCCGGCGACATGGAGTACGAGTATTGTGATATTGTTCCACAAAAAAGGGGATAAATCACTGCTCAAAAACTACCGACCCATTTCCCTTCTTTCCCATGTGTATAAAGTATTCTCCAGAATTTTAACAAACAGGCTGACGGGTCGATTTGATGAATTTCAACCTCGAGAGCAAGCTGGGTTTAGGAAAGGCTTTAGTACAATTGATCATATCCACACGCTAAGACAAATCATTCAGAAAACCGAAGAATATAATCAGCCACTCTGCCTCGCCTTTGTAGACTATGAAAAGGCATTTGACTCAATCGAGACTTGGGCAGTGCTAGATTCACTACAACGCTGCAAAATAGACTATCGGTATATAGAGATAATAAAATCTCTTTACAAATCTGCAACAATGATGGTCCAGCTCCATGATAGCACTAACAATATTTCTATAAACAAAGGTGTTAGACAAGGAGATGTTATATCTCCAAAACTCTTCACAAACGCCCTAGAAGATATTTTTAAACTGCTATCCTGGACAAAATGTGGAATAAATATTAACGGAGAGTACATTTCTCACCTCCGATTTGCAGATGACATAGTGCTAATAGCCGAATCACCTAACAAGCTCCAAGACATGCTCTACGACCTCAATGAAGCGTCGAACAAAATTGGTCTGAAAATGAACATGGATAAAACAAAAGCCATGATTAATAGTCATATTTCACAGACCTTTGATCCTATTTCCATTGGAGGAACAGAAATAGAGGTTGTAAACGACTATACCTATCTGGGACAAGTAATACAACTAGGGCGAAATAACTTCTCAAAAGAAATCGACAGGCGCATACAACTGGGATGGGCAGCATTTGGAAAACTAAAGTACATTTTTAAAGCGAAAATTCCGCAATGCCTTAAAACTAAGGCGTTTAACCAATGCGTCCTCCCTGTATTAACTTATGGCGCAGAGACGTGGAATCTGACAGCAAGTCTTACCCATAAAATAAAAGTCACCCAGCGTGCTATGGAGAGATCCATGCTCGGAGTGTCGCTAAAAGATAGAATCCGAAACGAGGAAATACGCAGAAGAACTCAAGTAGTGGATGCTACCCAACGAATAGGCACACTCAAGTGGCAATGGGCAGGTCATATCTGTCGAAGAGACGACGGTCGATGGGGAAGAAAAGTATTGGAATGGCGCCCAAGAACTGGCAAACGAAGCATTGGCCGACCCCCTACAAGATGGACTGACGATATAAGAAGAATAGCGGGAGTGACCTGGATGCGGAAGGCGGAGGATCGAAGAGGATGGAGACTCATGCGGGAGGCCTACGTTCAACAGTGGACGGACACAGGCTGATGATGATGATGATTAAGTGATATTTCGTGTCAACGTGCATTCAATACTTAACTGTAAGCAGCATAGTAATAGAGACTTTACATTTATTTTGGATAAATGATGGACAAATGACCGAAATTTGTCATTCTTTATCTTCATTTTATTTTAATGTGCTTCTTTAAAAGTTCTTTGTGTTATTCATCTGCTTCTCTTCCCTCTATCTAGCGTTCTGAAAACTATCCCGGCGACGTGAAATCGTTTCTTATAGTAACGGGGATATTAATACGAGTACGTATCTTAATCTAGACTTCAATGCTGAGATTTTGAATCCTTTCATGAAAGCTCCTAATTTTCACTTCATCATTTGATTTTTCAAAGCTTGTATTGTATTAAATAATCGTGGTATTATGACAATTGTAAACGTGGTCATTCCATTTGCTGGATTTTTTTCTTTTATTTAACGTTTATCTTAAAATTTTGCTAGTCATCACGTTTTATACATCATCTAATATCCGTTCCATAGCCAACACTACGTTTTTAATTTCCACTGTTCATACCAATACATTTTGGCATCTAAAAGTCCGCCTGAAAGCATATTATACATGATTCCTGTAATGGAAAAGAAACCAGAGTATGTATTTGATGAGGTAGCAGCTGCAGTGATCGTGACATATTTTGGTGGATTTTTTATTCGAAATTCGTAACATTATTAGATTATTAGTTCAAAGTTATTTTAACCTGGATATTTGGTCCTAAAAGACAGCTCAACTCAAGGAACGACTCGCGGTAACCATTTGATTTATTTTTATTTACATTAAAATACTCTTACATTAGATGGTAGGTCATATATAAACTTTATTTATATTTTTAGCATTCACCTTAAGATCGGTTTTAATATTAAATTGATAAGAATTTCACATCTTTTAATAACATGGATCACACTGAGCACCGACTCACTTGGTGGAATGAAACAGTGCTCATCATCAGTTCCAATGTGCTCAAATGTACTGACGTGTAAATATTTATTTAGTGCGTATTTTTATATCAAATCAAAATCGAGGTTTTGTAAAATAACCACATTTGAACACAAATTATCTATCTCGTATTTGCTCTTCGCTGAAAATATCTGTAAATTTCAAATTATTTTCTTGCTCACCTTTCGCTTCCTGAATTTCAGTCCTGCGATGTGAGCTTTAAGTGTCTGGAGCTTTTCTGATCGATATCAACAAATTGGTCATCACACTGTGGCGTCTGGCTTTAACTGAAAAAAAGCCAAGAAGAAGGTCGATATCTGAGATTAGATCAGCCTTAGACTAACGATCCAATATTGTTACATACGATCTTAAAAGCCAAGATTGGATACATAAGCCATGTGTGAAGATATTAAGGTAAAAGCTTTAATCCAACAGGGCTATGAAAAACATCTTGATATTTTTATTAATATCATATTGTTTCGTAATAATATTTTAATGCTTTTTAATGAAATAATTTTATTTTTAGTGTCTCTTAAACGTCTTTTATTTATTTATTTAGTGAAGGAATCAAGGTTACACAAAGAAATATAAAGAGAAAACATATAGAAGTTAAAAAAACAGAGAATATAATACAGAAAAACGACAAACTTGGAGAGTAAATATATTTCCTTATCTTAAACTCGCAGCTTTACTCAATCAAAACAAAGTGCCGATTACACATCGCCTATATAGTAGCTATTCTTCTTTACAGCTATCGATCTCACCAAAAGCCAATGCTACCGTTTCATGGGTTTCAAAAGCAGATTCCTGCGTAGAATGACGAGGTAAAAAAATAAAAGAGAAAATGTTCCATACTACAGTAAGTCAAAAAGTTAAGAAGAACCTGGTTGAGACATATACGTAGGATACCACAGGAGAGCTTAAACTACAGCTATCATTTCTTCAAGTCTTCGTGTTTATGTTATGTTGGAAGGCCGGCGGGAACTATATATAAAATATAGTCGGCGGGTCAGTTCCAGAGCTGACTTGGAATAACAAAAAGACTATTTCAGCTAACTGAACTTTGAGGTGGCAGTTCGTGACAACCTCAGGGGCGCCTCAACCTTATATACTCCATTTAGTTTCACAAATTTATTATCATACACTTAATATAAACTCAAATATTATGGCTTATGGAAGTTTTTAAGCACCGATCTAATCACCAAAAAAAAATTAAAGCATTAATTGTTAGTTAAAAAAATTATGATGTTTCTTTTCATATCCTTGTTTTTCACGTAAGTACTCCTTTTACAAACAAATTTAAATTCATTGTAAATTAACTCTTTAAAATAATACTTATTTATTTTAACGTTTTAACACGGTTGAAACGCCATCTCCACTTGATTCCAAGAAGCCTATTTTTACGTTTCTCTGGCCCTGAGTTGATAATTACGATTCCGCAAACATCCACGCTCTCGGGCGCTAGAATTTCGGCTTTTCCGAATGGATAATTCCAGATATTTGAGGCGAGACGTCCATCACCGTTATCGTCCCCACGCCTTTTTCCACTCCTGAAAATCTTGAAACACAAAAAAATCACCCCGACATCACACCGTAAAGTGATCCGCACTAGTCATTGGATTTCTCACACAATGTCTCTAGCGAAATGGTGTAAAGGCAAAACACTTGTACTTAACGAAGCTTGGTGATATTATCAATATGACATTATTTAATTAATATTGTCACATTTTGACGTATTATTTCCAATTCGTGTTACACAGACGTTAGATTGTTTTACACGGTGTATTTACAGTTATTAATACAGATCAAGATTTTGTTGGTGCAAACCAACCCACCGGATTGATACTACGAAAAAGAATACAAACCACGCACTCACTAAGTGAAATAGTGTGAAAGAAAAATACTTGTCAAATACTTGTTGTTGTTTTAACAAAGCTTTTTTGATGTACTGACAATATGGTATAACTTAATACAAACATAGGGTGGAGTGTGTCGTGGGTTGCTTTTTACAGTTATTACTACAGACAACGTAATCACAAAGTGATATGGTATAAAGGTAAAGCAATTCATCATCATGCACAGACGAACATAGGCCTCCCGCATGAGTCTCCACCTCTTTAATCCCCCACCTTCCGCATCTAGGCTACTCCCACTATTCTTCTGATGTTGTTAGTTTATCTTGCAGGGGTCAGCCTATTAACCAATTATTGGGCGCCGCTCCAAGAGTTTTCTTCCCCATCGACCTTCGTCACTTCGACAAATATGTCCTGCCCATTGCCCCTTGAATGTACCTATTCGTTGTGTAGACTCCACTTCTTGAGTTCTTCTTCGGATATCCTCGTTTTGGATTCTATCTTTTTAGTCACTCCAACCACTGATCTCTTCATGGCACGTTGACTCACCTTTATTGTATGGGAAAGACTTGCTGTTAGATTCTACGTCTCTACGCCATAAATTAATACAGGGTGGAAGCATTGATTAAACGCCTTAATTTTACGACACTGCGGAATTTTCGCTTTGAAAGTGTACTTAAGTTTTCCACATGCTGCCCATCCCATGGCATGGATTTTTTAATGTTATTTTTCATTAATTTTCCGGTGACATTCAATACGACTAATAGATTTGGAATATTTGTAGAAAGGCATCTATTGTATGCAGCATGTTTAATAGTTAATCGCTTTATTCAAAAGATCTTGCGATTAGCCCGACGCTCGTGAAAACTATGCCATTTGTTCTTAAGCAGCAGTTTAACAAAACTTTAATAAGTTGGCTTAACTTTAACTTTCAATCGCATACCCGCAGATCATACTCAAAGCATCTTTAAGATGACAAACGTTGTTCTAGCGGAAACTAGCATTTACACATCTTAGTATTTCTTCACATATATTAATAAGCAATATTTCTTTGTACATATGTTGTCTTGTGGGTGGTATAAAACCTTAATAAGTATTGTCCCGCCTACTCACCCGCCCCACCCACAAGTGTCGTTCAATTCTAGGTCTTTATAAATCCGCCAATCGCGCCTTCAAAGTACCAGATATTTATGACTGTTTTCCACACCTTATACATAATTTCAGGAGACCCTACAAAGTGTTAAGTGCGGAAAACGAAACAAGCAACCACCTTTCAAATTCGAAATTATATTAAACAATCTTCACAAAAACATTTGTTCATATATTGTACATAATATATAATATATTCCTGAAGACCATCTTCAATAATGGCCTTCAGGAAGGCCGAAACATGTTATCATTTAAAATAAATTGTGAATCAATACTAAATATTTTTTATTTAAATTAATTTTAAAATTTAAATTATGCAGTTTCACCAAGTATTGTCAGTTGATAACCTTAATTTTATATAATATATTAACACCCTCTCCTCTTTAAAAGGTGTTACTCCGTTGCGTAGGGGCAGGATGAGGAGCAGATCAATAACACACAGACTTTTTCAGAAGTATATATTTACGATCAAGACCTGGTTTCCTCGGTGGATCGTAACATGGCGTTACTTTCGCCTCGATCGATCGGAACTTTTAACAATGCGATCTCGCCGACGTCGGCACATGACTGCGCGCCATGCGGCACCGTAGTCTGTCACGCAGCGCCCCAGTGGCGATCAACGTAACTAGTAAAAAATGCCAATATGGCGACACATGTACGACAAGCGAGCAGAAATAGGAGACGAAAGATTGTAGGTCGAGGTTTTCGGTACCAGACAGCTAGGGCTATATCATGCTGATGTCAATATATTATATAAAAATATTATTTAAAATGTCCGTAATGCTAAGGTGCTTTTTTTGCAGTTTGGCACTTGGTGGAAGCCATGCTGTTTTGAGGATCAAACCGTTCCCTGTTGATGTCACAATACGAAATCTATAAATATATAAGCGATACGCACTGCTATCACCCTGTAGTTCATATTTTTCGGGTCGGGCAGCATAATCCAGTGGTTAGTGTTTGTTTCTCACACAGACGCCGTCGGTTCCAATTCCGACCAAGCTTGATTTGCCTAAGTCGATTTAATTAATAATAAACGAAATAATAACCAATGAATGACTTTACATGCAACAATATTAACAATAAAATTCAAATAAAAGAACTCATACATGACTCGATCAAATATCTCAACCAATTAAAATATTTATATTGTTAAAAAGGTATTGATTATATTAAGTTCATTAAAAGGTGTCTGGTGGAAATTGAGACTTAGATGGGTCGAGGCTATTACAGAATCGAAATATATATGTAAATGATGCTGAAATTGTCACTTCGACTATAAAAAATTTATATATTTTAATGATATTATTTTATATTCTAAAAATAAATATTTTATTATTTAAAAAATGTGAAAAAATAATAATATAAATTATGCAACACTTAAATCAAAGATGAATCCCACGCCACACACAAGATCTACCTTTAAGTGGTGTGGAAAGCGAATTTCCAAAAAAATAAACAATAAAAAAAAAATGAATGTAATACTGTCAATAAAATCTTAAATGTATCCTATTATATTTGATTAAATAAAAAATATAAAAAATTAAATCTTATTAATTAAATATACATATACTATAAGTGAAATTATTTTCATCGCGTCAATCAAGCACAAAAATATGCGAACCGCGGAAATGCCCAGGTATTCATACCGCTCAGCCGACTCGGCTATTGCGTTGTATGAATACCTGGGCATAGTTGGTTTCCAAGGTCCGCGGTTCGCATCCCGCTTCTGCCGTTATTTTTGTGCTTGGATTGACGCGATGAAAAAAGAATTTCATGTATAGTATATGTATATTTAATTAATAATAATATTGTAATATAGTCAATGATCTATAAAAGTAGATTAGAATATTGAAATAATAAAATAATATTCTAATAAAAATTTAAAAAATCCATTAATTAAATCTTCGCTCTATTCATGCCCCCGGAAGGGTTGAGCCACACATTAAGGACAAAACAAAAAAATCCAGGATTTGGGAGCATCGGGTTTATCATCTGATCTCCTTAAAAAATACCCTGATAATTGAAAACCTAAATATTTCTCTACAGCAAATAATCTGTAGTAAATTTATCATTTGGACAGTTTTGTGTTTTTTTTTATAAATACAACATATTTTTATTAATTTCACTTGAATGCAGTACTTTTGCTCTTCTTTTTGCTCTTCACATAATTATAATATTATTTCAGCACTTAAGGCTTTAAAACCTCAAGGCAGCACTGCACCTAAAGAGGTTGTACAAGCCACTTTGGGAACCTTCTGAGTGGTGCAGCTGACTACGCTAGGAGAGGTTTCTAAACCCGTAATCAAACACAGCGTTTGTTCAGATGCGGAGGTAGAGATTAAGAGAACACGTGTGTTCCTTCACACACCCTCGTGACACACATGCACCTCATAAGTACATTAACGTTTTAAACATGTTACAAAAAACAACATACTCAGAGAAAAATATATAAATTATAGTCAAATATTCAATATCATAAGTTTATCTGCTCTCCTAAATGGAACATTTGGCAATCACGAACTGGCTCTTACAGCTGACATAGTCTTCACCATATCCCATTTCAGCTCTGCCTCCCACGAATACATTCTATGTATAGTTCCTGACGAATTACTAGGACAGCTTGAACCAGGGGCTTGAAGAAAAGACTGCTATAGTGTATGCTCTCCTGCGGCATTATTGATTAACGTCCCTTCCAGTTCCACATTTGCATCTTGATTGACTGCATTATAAGAGTCTGGTTTGCCCGCTCTTACCTCTTCATTCCTCACAAAGCATTTTACGCAGACATTTGCTCTCGAAACCTATTATACGGCTGCATTGACTCTTATTGAGATGCTAAGATTCACAGTTGTTAAGAATAATGGGGACGATACAGGCACTCCATAGACTTTGTTTTGAGTGAGTAAAACTATGAGTCTCATTTGACGCATGTAATTTAAAAACGCTTTAACATTCCCAAGGCGGGAAGCGACCTTTTTCTACAGGTCATCGTTCTGTTACCTGTACGCCAATATATCTGAAACTCGTTTAATGGTATGATTTGCGATGGTAAGTGCACGTTTTACATCTCGACAGTCGCTGTTGCACAGCTTCTTTGCATTAATTCAAATGCCAAATCGCGGAGAGTTTGCTTGCAACCTGTCGATAATGTTCTTCAGATCTGCAGTGGAGTGATTTATGATAACAGTATAATTAGCTTACTTCAGACTTACGTCGCTAATATTGAAAAAGTCGTTTACAGCCACACCTCGATCTGTATATACATAAATATACAATCGTGTCGGAAACAACAGGGTCAGATCCTGTCTGCCCAGAAGTGGGCGACGTCGATAACGTTACTCCCGGCCATCATCAGGTCTTCTTGGGTGCAACTACTCGGACACAGCGCACACTCCAGAAGGTGTGACAGGGTCTGCTCCATGCCGCAGTCACATTCAGTCGGTCCGCTGTAAAACTGCCAGGCTTTCATTTGTGTCTTTGTCTTGCATACTCCTATCCAAAGTCTGTTAAGGTACCTCCATATACTCCACCCCAGGTCGTGTCCAGAGGCTAAGTCCTCTTTCGGGGCAATCCAAGTATTCCCTTCAGTTGCGCTTCTCCGCATGTTCAGCCGCAGGGTGTCCTCAGGTATCACTAGTTCCGTTGTCGACTGTAGGAAACTTCTACTTGATTTGAGCCGTGTGATTATCTTTTGATACCCAAACATAGGGTGGAGATCTGCAGTGAAGTTCCCTATGATGACAGCGGACTCCAGGTCGCAGATATTAAGGCATATAAAATGTATGGTTATTTAAAAGATTTCCAGAATTTATTCTTCTAAGACTTCTAAGACGTGAGGCCATACTATTCACAGGAATCCAAATAAGTGCACCGCTCACAAGTATGCTGAGCAGAGTATAACTCAATACATATCTTTACATAAATTGTAGGGAATTAACATCAGCAATGGGGAAGGCCGTCTTACAATACAAAGGTTTTTGCACGGCGCTTCTATAGACAATTGTAAACATCAATTAAACAGGGGATAAAACATAAACGCTCCATTCAAAAAGGATTCCTATCAACATGAGAGTATAACCTTTTGAACCCGTGGAATTATTTCTCGAAACAGCAATTCGCTGCATATTGAAAAATATCGTTAGTATTAAATAATGATTTTTACAAATTCTGCTTTCTAAATGTTTTATATTTTTATACCCTATGCATTGACATCAGCATGATATAGCCCTTGTTGACTAGTACCTTTCGTCTCTTATTTTCGTTCGCTCATCGGACACGCAAGTGTTGTCATTTTTTAATGCCGTTAGGAGGACTAGTTATATAGATCGCCACTTGCGGCGCTGGGTGTCACCGACCACGGCGCCCGGTCCCCAGTCAGTTGTGTGTCAACGGTGGCGAAGTCGTATTTTGGTTGGTCCGGTCCAGAAGTTTGTAAAGTTATCGTAATATATTTGTCAATGTGCTTCAGTAAAAGTATTTTTGTTTTTAATCTGCTCCTTATCCTGCCACCACGCAATTTACTAACGGACTTAGAGAGGAGGATGTTAGCATGAATAGAATACTGAGAATACGATGGTATTTGTTAGGAATTACAAAGTGAAGGAGCAGACAATGCAGCATTTTATACCACAGTTGGTCAAGAAACAATGGTAAACTAGGTTAGGATATGTATTTTAGATGCTGCGAGAAAGCATTAACTACATATGCCATTTGCTTAGAGCCCTTTGGCTTGCGTCGTCCTGGAAGGATACATAGTACTTGGCGAAGTACGGGAGGCAAAGCTCGTATGGGACAATGGCAGAACCGTGGCGACTGGAAAAGCTTTAAGATAACAGTTGGCGACCACATGCTCCAGTTGGGAGAGTGGAGATTAAAACGATGTTTTTGCTACTTTTTAAATATGACTTTACACTATGAGAAGAAATTTCAAGTACAAAATTATTCAAGAACGTAAATAGCAATGTGTGCAAAACGCATTGACGTAAAATGACGAAATTTAAAGTGAAATATTAATGATTTCTTATAATCATCATTATTTTTTATGATTATAAAAATATTACTAAAATCCAAGTTAGCTTTTACTTTTGTAAACTTGCTCGAGTTTAGCGCCTACGACGGGAACTATATATAGAATGTACTCACTGAACTGACATGTGATGAGACGAAGACCACAGCAGCTGACAAAGCTTAGTGTCAGCAGCTCGTGATGAGCATGTAATCCAGTTAAGGCACACTTTCTCGTCCCATATCGATGAAAACATCACAAAGGACGCTAAAAAATAAGAAAACATTTTGAAAGTGAATGAAGGCCAAGTCATACCAGCGGCTAATCAATTCATTTTAATCCTCTTTGTAGTATCAATCCGGTGGATTGTTTTGCAGCAACGATATCTTGCATCTCGATCTCCACTCTTCTCGATCCTCTGCAATCCTCTTTAGCTCAGTATAAGACCTACAACTCATGTCCTCGAACCCTTGCTTCAAATACTCCTGTCTAGGGCGCCCTCTGAAGTTTCAAACTTCAGCCATCCCTTCCACAATGTCGTGAAGAAGACCATCGTAGCGCATGATGTGACCAATCCATCGGGCTCACCTCTCTGAGATGGTATATACTTACTAGGTGCCTATCTTCCTTGATTAAGCTGAGAACCTCATTGTTCGTGTCGTGGTCTCTCCAGGAAATTCCGAGATTTCTTCTGTATTACCCCATCTAAAAGGCCTCTTGTCTTTTTTTATCACTTTCAGATAAGCACCATGTCTCACAGCCGTACATCAAGATGCTCCAAACAAATGTTTTGGCATGTTGCTTGGGGAGGAATTTTAATATTAATATAAAATCTAAGGGGTTTTTCGCGGTGTATTTAGGGAGGGTGATACGATGTGCGATTGTTGCTGTACGATTTTTATGTATCAGAGATTCAAAAACGTTTCACGGATAAAAAGAATATGTTTCGCGGGCCTCCGGTTGAACACTCTTCCTCTAAAGAGGCTCAAGGCATACGCCGCTAATGCGAGACTCGAGTTCTTATTGCTCCATTAAACTAATTGTTCAGAAACTGGATTCGTCCGTTTGCTTAATTCGCAGCCGAAACAACGAGGTGGAAATTTTTGTTTCCGGTTCGAACAATCGAGAGAGCAACACTGGTCTCTTGTTATTTTTCACTGAAAGTATCTTGTTGCAGCTAAATGAACTAATTTCATACAAAAGCCGCGTTCAAAGTTGAGAAAAATGCTTGTTTTTTAATTCTTACCACGTTTTATCTTCTTTTCTGATTAAATAATTGCGTTAACGTTTCTGTTTCTGCAAAAAAGACATAATTGTTGATTATAATAATTATATTAGAATAAGATTTCTTCTTTGAAAAACAAAGTATTTGTTTATAGAAAAAAGGCTTCTTAAATTCTGAAATAATCATTTTTTGATTATTTCAGAATTTTACAATCGTTGTTATGTATTCTTTTAATGGATAAGTAACTCAAATTATCAATACTCATACGAGTTTGTTGGTCAATTGATACGTACATACAAATTCAAAGCAAACATCATCTTATATGACATTTTTCACATCAATAAATTGGAGAAAAACTAAACGACGTACTCTGGGATTCAAACTCCAAACTTTTATAACCATTTTTCATTCTCTACTCTAAGCCTCCGACCTTAAGGGATTAAATTCTCACCGATTGGAGTGTATTTATAGAGTTTAAAAATGTATATTTTTTTATTTTTTTTTGTCGGATTAGGTAATATTTCATTTCTTTATATGCTAAGATTACATAACAATATTCTAATATTTTATAAAACACTGAAGATTTATATTTTTATTCAACAACTGATAGCGAAACATGAGAAAAAGCACTTAAGCCAAAGTATCATAGAAATCAACAATTACAATAAAACGTACATACTGACATCAGCATGATGTAGCCCTTGCTGACTGGTACCGAAAACCTCGGTATACAATCTTTCGTCTCTTATTTCTGTTCGCTTGTCACACATTTATGTGTGACCATATTGTCATTTTGGACAAGTCAGCTCACGGGTGTGTTTGTTATATACATCGCCACTCGAGCGCTGGGCGAGAGCCGCAGCGCCGTTGACCCCGCGGAACCAGTGTGTCTCGCGCTTCGGTGAGAGCATATTGTATTGCGGCTCGGCCTACTGCTGTGACTAGGTCCGGGCCACAAACTTGTAAAGTTTATCATAAATATATGTCAATGTGCTTCTGAAAAACTTTTTGTTTTGCTGACCTGCTCCTGATCGTGTATCTCATGCGACGGAATAACACCCTTTATAGAGAGAAGAGGATGTTAATACAAATTCACAGCAAACATCAACTTATAAGACTTTTATAAGAAAAAATAACCGGCAGATGAGAGGATATGTTGTTTAACTACAGTATAAAACTTGTTGTTATATAAAATATTAGACACTATCCATATTTTTTCATCAATCATCCCGTTACCCAAAGGTCCTTCCAAGAACATACATGGTTCCCAACGACCTCCAGGACAGAAGCTTTGGAAGTCGTTTAGAGAGACTTGAAGAGAAAACCGTTATCGAAGACATATTTTAGGTGATTTATCAATCAATTTTTTTAGGAGATCAAATAGTCTTCTTCTTCGTAGTATCAATCCAGTGGATTGGTTTGCAGCAACAAAATCTTGCATCTCGATCTCCACTCCTCTTGGTCCTCCGCAACCCTTTTCAGCTCAGCATAAGAGCTACAACTCATGTCCTCGAACACTTGCTGCAAATACTCCCGTCTAGGGCGCCCTCTACAGTTTCTACCCTCAACCATCCCCTCCACAATGTCGTGAAGAAGACCATCGTGGCGTATGATTTTCAATTTTCAATTTTATTTATTTTTTTCCTTGCAGAAACATTACAAATTTTATCAATTCAATGCATTTCTGAAGTACAATAATAATAAAAAAAAAATACAATAGGCAACATAAATGTGGTGATGTAAATTTATTGACACATTTAGTATCACTAACCTCACACTCAGAACTATCGTCAGGAGACTCAAGATAAATAGTTTGACTTGTAACAACAAAAACCCTGTCATAAGTATATCATGATAGACTCACAAATAACAAGGCATTATTGTCACAAAATAAAACGTGTAACATTTCGCCTCCATAAACACCGGTACTGAATTTAAAGCAATATTACACTAAATATGTCAATATCTTCACTCAAGTTGGTTTCAACCACTGTTCACTGCGATTCTTTCGTCTTATGCGTATCCAGGGTTGAACGATGGTCCTTTCAGGCCACACTTGAGGCTCCATGAGAGACTCCAGCGAAGTCACGATGACCCCGACTTTGAAAGAAGTTGACAGCGTCCACCTGCTGACAATCCTCCTGATGGTCATCCAAGAAGGATTGAATGCAGCGGTCGCTGCCAAGAAGCTCTGCAAGTCCTCAGCCGATGTATCTGGGTGAAGGCCCTTGGCGTGAAGATACGCCATCTTCACTCCAGTAACGTTTTTTGAAGGAGCTGCAGAACCACGGATCATCAGACGTGCTGAATGTTGTTGCCTTTCCCCATTCGGAGAGGCGCGACTCAACTTAGAGCGTTGAACTTCTCCGGAAAGATTGCTCGGGGGAGGGAGAGGACATCCACGGAGAAAGCACTCTGGTCCTCCAGTTCCTCGAACGATGATTCGTCCCGGCTGAGAACGGGAGTCCTTGGGAGCCTTGCTCGAAACAGCAGAGGCTCCTTTGATAGTATCTTCCGAGGAGTCCTCTTCGGTGGCCTCACTGGAAGCGGATTCATTGACGGCAGGTTCGGAGTCTCTGCTATCACAGTTAAGCGACATCGACACAGGAATGTTGACAGCTTCAGCGTAGGTAGCCGGAATTGATTTGCACGCTCGAGGTAAGCGCCTTCTGCGGGAAGTCGGCAGACTTGTCGGGTTGGGTGGAGGGTCCACACCAACGGATGTCAGTGCATCTTCCATCCCGCATCCAACAGCCTTTAAGAGCCTCTCCAGCAGCAAACGGTGATCGTCTTAACGATGATTTATTTGCGCGATATCACAATCACAACGGTGTGCCATCCTGTAGGTAGGATGACTAGACACGTCTGCCCGGTTTGAGTGTCGAGCGACGAATATCGACGAATATGATGTGACCGAGCCATCGGGCTCGCCTCTCTGAGATGATTCTTACTAGGTGCCTATCTTCCTTGATTATGCTGAGAGCCTCATTGTTCGTGACGTGGTCTCTCCAAGAAATTCTGAGAATTCTTCTGTATGACCACATCTCAAAGGCCTCTAGTTTTTTTATCACTTTTAGATAAGCACCATGTCCCACAGCCGTTTATTAATTAGTCTTAGAGACGGCATAATCTGGCCAGCGACACGTGGTTAACAACATGACCCATCCAAGTTTTAATCCGCGTCTTCAGTGATATAACGATAACCGCCTTTACGATTTACTTTGTCGCTGGACGTATGTGACTGTATTACATCTAGTTTCTCCTGATGTACTCGTACTTGCACACAAAATTTTGCTTTCTTAGTCAAGCTGCTTTAATCTGAGGCGGCCCTGGGGAGCACAAGGCTGGATGCCGGGGTAAAGGCAATGCTGGAGGCGGCCAAGAAGTTAATTAACGCGAACGCGCACCGCTTAGTTCCTAATGGTGCCCACCTGTAATACAAATTAAACATTAGGCAGGTGTTTCGGCGGTCGTTTAAAATCCGCGCGATTGTTCGTCCGTGATGATTCCTTCATCCCAACTATTAAAGAGTAGTTTTTTTTTATGTAAACACATACAGGAGAATACCGACAAATAGTTATAGTAATTCTAAAGTCTAATCTGTGGAATTCTATGACGCTTACCGTGGTGTATATGACTAAACGCTGCATATGGAGTGTTGATCCGCCAACGTCATAGACTACATCCCGAGATTCACGCATCATCCTTTATTATTACAGGAATTTACTATGAATTGGTGGTCTTCACGAGACGACTTTCGTCTACCACCAATTTTAATCAATAGGCTATGACTGATATTTTACGGGTGATGGATCAAATTCACACCAAGCTATTTAAAAGCTCAGAAATCGATTAAAAATCTTTTTTTTTTTTTAACCTCCGTCGGGGATTGAACCCACGACCTTTGGCTTGCAAAGCAAACGCTTTGACCATTTTGGTTGTTGAAAGTTGGATCTTTTGTATGCATTTCATTATCCAAATATTCATTCATTTAATTTTTCAATGTCTGCTTCCTAAGCTGAAGCATATGGACATAAGAACATTCTGTATATAGTTCCATGTATATAGTTCCTTCCAAATGGTGAAAACCCAGGGACTTCAAGAAAAGGCAGCTGTTATTAATGATCAGATTATTACACAGTTGTTTAATTGCCTTTTAAATTTAATATTTGTTTTACTTAAAATGCGCATAATATATCAACTAAAAAGTAGCTCTAGCTTATGCTCTACATGTCTCAGCCAGGTTCATCTCTGTCTCTTGACTGATTGTAGTAAGAAAGGCTGCCTTTTCCACTCCCTTTCTTCGTCATTCCTCACAAAACCAATTATTGTACCCTCTATATTCTACCGTCAAGCATCATGCTTTCAATCAATACTGACTAAAGTCAAAAAATACTAAATGAAATTATGTTATTTACTTATATATTAAAAATGAACATCTATGAGTAAAAATTAAAATTAATTAAACAGAATATATAAAAGATTATAAATAAAATTATTGAGTTCCTCTGAAATATTTTCATATTGCGTGATTAGGTGGAATTGAATGCTTTCATGTAATTTAAATCAGTAGATTTAAAAACCAAATTTAAAGTATATTTTTTATCAAAGTGCCCACATTTCTTTGAATATCTCTTTACATTATTAAAATGGTTGTACTCTTCCTGCTCGTGAAGTCTTTGAAATGTATTTTGAATACAGTAATTACAATGTAAAATGGAAATTATTTCGAGTAATTTAGAGGAAGTATAAAAAATAATTAAGTTGTAAAATGGAATATTATAATCCCCTGCGTATGCGCAATGAAAATATTTTTATTTTTAAAAAAACTTTTTATAAACTAACTTTCTATAACCCAAGAAATCAATAAAAATATAAAAAAGAAAGCACATATCTTATCATCATCATCATCATAACCATGTTCGCTCCCTTAACTGAAGCATATTCCATACACAAACTGCCACCAAAAGTCCTGCCAGCCGCCAAATTCTTTGTCACCCCATTTTAGCTCTGCTTTCCGCAGTTCGACTGAGTACATTCTATGTATAGTTCCCGACGGGCTTCCAGGATGGCGCGAGCCAAAAGAAAGCTTGAAGAAAAGGCGTCTATAGTTTATGCTCTTTTGGACATCCTCAATACAGATATTTTTGAAATATTTAAAATAAAAGTATGCTCTCTCTCATCTTGTGATTTATAAGTCGTATATTTTAAAGGAGATCTGATGATTATGCCTACGCTCCCGAGACTTGGACCATTTGATCCTAAAGAACGACTTAACCCGATCAGCAACATGCGGTTAGCAACAGGCATTATCCAAGTTTTCTGTGATCTAACGAGAACCGCGCTTACGATTTTCAATTGACGTTAGAATATGTTTAACCGTATTAAAAAAAAAAACGTACATTTACAATTTTTTTGTATTTCTATAAATCGATTTACGTTCCCTGAAAGTGTAACCTTGGAAGGCAAAATTTCCCTAACCTCATAACAAAACTACATTGTTAAATCTCGAGAACCTTAAGTGGGTATGTTGGGTATATTGGTTATATTGCGTATTTTGGGTATACCCATTCAATTCCCGGAGGTGGCTCATAGTCAATTGGTTCCTATTTCAAAATCGAGTTCAAATAAGGTCAGCAAATATTGTACAAAATGTACAAGAGAAAACCGCAAATCCATATATGACCAAAAATAATATGATTTTATTTATGTACTACTTTTTCGATTGAGTCGCCCCCAGGACTAAATGATACAGACCTCGGGATCGTTGGGTTAGTTGGTTAGTACCTGACTATAAATATAAAGATACTTTTTGAATTCAATATACTCGTATAATATTTTTACGTATAGAACATATCTAGCCGGCGGGTCTAACTATCTATCTTACTAGTTATCTCTTAGCAAGAGAAGAATTGAGAAAGGCTATGAGTTAGTCGAAACTGCAGTCTCCTAATAGAGAACTATTGTTACGTGATCCATATAAAAACAAGGAAAATAAATAAATATTTATAATTAAAATTAATTTCAAAATAATCGATTTCTGAGCTCTAAAATACCCCTGGTTGTTGTCAATTTGATCCCTCACCTGTAAAATGCCAGTCATAGCATATTTATTAAAATTAGTAGTAGATGAAAGTCGTCCCGTGAAGACCACCCATTCATAGTAAATTCCTGTAATAATAAGGATGATGCGTGAATCTCGGGCTATAATCTATGACGTTGGTGGATCAACACACCACATGCAGTGTTTAGCCATATGCACCATGTTAAGGGTCATATAATTCCACATGTTTTTAAGTGAAAATAAAACAATGGTGTATATGAACAAAGGCTGATGATGACAATTTAAAGACAAACTTGATTTGTCTTTACAAGAGTACCGCACAGGCAGTCCCGGTTTTAGGAGGTGGCGCAGTGGGTCGGCTGCCCAGGGCGCTGAATGAACTAAAGGCGCTAAAGGCGGCCTTAACTCCTATAGGGGATATTTTCTGTAGATTCCCGCTCCCATCCAAAAAAACTAGGGGGCGCCAGTTATTTTTTTCCCAGGGCACCGCAAGATCTAAAGCCAGCGCTGCATACAGGATACAGGTATCATAATACTTCAATTCATTAGGAACACACCTTTACAGCAAACAAAACTGTCGATCGTTGTCATCAACACGAACTTCGCTGCAAAGTTTCAAATTAGTTGTTAAACCAATATTATCACTGCGGGAATACAATTTCTATTCCCTTCTAAGGTACGGTTCAATACATAATTCAGGGGGTAGACCCTTCTGAAATTCAGGATAGAGCTCAGAATGAACTAATTGATTCATTCTGCCCCGAAGCTGACTTGAACCGTAATTTTCAACTCGATTTCTTTTGTACTGCATATCCGTTCGGCAAAACTTTCTCTAACTTAATTGATACTTATTGTTATAAGCGTGTCAGATATGAAAGTACAACTTGGTTTAATTAATTGGAGTTTACATGGTTATAATAAATAGTGATTGTTAAGAACGTGAAGTTGTTTGTCAAACATATTTGTTATGCTTTAAACAAGTAGTAAACATGTCATGTTCCGGAACCGAGGTCGAGGTCCCGAAATTACAGCATCAGCTAACTGGTGATGCCGGAATACATAGGATCCGGCACTGAGGGAGACCAAAGACCGGAGTTGAGTTAGTACTAATTTTTTTAATACGAGTTCCCTTTTTATGCCCTAATTTACAACATGAGTAAGCAGTTATAAAAATAATATTAATACATTTGAATGTCATACACTGCACATCCCTTCAATCCACATAGAGTGGCAGATTATTGGGATAGTCCATGCTACGTATCTATGCGGAAGCATTCCTTATTAATATTACTAATACATAGAATTTCGTACACCGCAAATTCCTCGATACTTGTTGTTTAGGACTTTGATCCCGGACTGTATGAATTGACAGATTCCATCTAAGATAGAGAGTTGATTATAACAATTACTTTAGAGGTTTATTACAAATAGTTATGTTCAAAATAACGTTTTGAACATATGAATTCGTGGCAAACACTTTATTTTATTACGATTACCTTATCAAATAATCGATGAAAGAAATACGGCATCATATTATGATTATCTTTATAAGTATAACTTGTTGAATATTTGTAAAAATCATATTTCATTAAGAAGATTTTTTTTCTTTGAAATACGAGCAAAATTTGAGATACGAGCAATCAGCTTAGCGGGTCGGCCGGTTGCACACGAACCGCGCGATTTTTGCTTTGCGTGAATCCCCCGGCCATGATCAAAAATTTGAGATACGAGCAAAGCGGTCGATGGGGTTGTTCGGTTGATCTCTGAATCTTTGACGCGCCACGCTTTTCCGCGTGAATTTTTATTTTTATTTTTTCTCTATTTTTGTGCGAATCAGTTATGTATACTTATTTTTCTAAATATTTGTAAAAAAAAAATTGGAATTTCGATTCTGTAAATAAATAAAATAAATAAATAAAGCATCTTTTTGTTCAATTAATTTTAGTGAGAAAATTTGTTTTGAGATACAAGTAATTTTAAATACGAATAAATTTCCGGAAAACTCGTATGTCGAGGTACCACCGTACAAAGTTGTATGAATATTGAAAAATATATTTTATATGCTTTCTGTTATATTAATCTGTTTTTGCGGTATATTTTTTTTATTGTTCTTGCATCTCTTGGCACTATCACCTTATCTAGGTACGTTTTTTTGGCAAAATGGTTTTCAAAGTTCATACCGTAGATATTTATGTAGCCAATAAATTTATGATTCGAGTTCCCTTCCTGATTTGGCAAACAGGAATGCAAATTCAAGCTTTGCGCCTCGCTGCACCGCGGGTCCATGAGGCATCCAAGAGCCTAGAGAGAAATCACAGCTTTGTAGAAAAACACTGTTGATGGGAAATCTGAGAAATTCGATTCAAAGATCAATGAAACATGAATAGTGAACTCAAAGGCTACCAGTTACTCGAAACTGCAGTCTCACAAACAGAGGTCATACTCAACGTGATCCATGTAAAAGCACGGTAAAAAAAAAATAGTTATTTTAAAAAGTTTGCATAAACATTTATGTATTTAAGTAGTGTCTACACTGAAACACATTTCATTTTAACTGCATCAGAAATGTAGAAATTCAGAGAACGTGTAATACAAAGAGCTTCTAGAGATGAAGATATTCTTCCCTGAAATATGCTTCAAGGAAACCACTATAAAAGAAGATGAACTTCCAGGAAGACCTTCAAAGATGGTAAGACAGTTGGAAGTAAATTTTTTAAGGTAAAAGGCGGCATAAACGGTTTCATAAATATAAAATAAATAATAATATATTTTCATTTATAAAACCATTCTCATGTATTTTTTCGACACATAAAAGACATTTTGTACATCGTAGCTTACAGTATTTTTTGATAATTTAAAATTATCACAGAAAAATATTCACAGTAAATTGAAGTTACAACTCTATAACAGTTTTCATGTTAACACATTCATTACTGAACGCTTACCCGTTCAATCCGTCTTTGTCAAGAGTCAACTCAGTGAAGAAGGCTACGAGTTAGTTGAAACTACAGTCTCATAAATAAAGGTCATACACAACGTAATCCATATAAAAAAGTAGGTTAATATATAAATATTTATTGTTTAAATTATTTATATATATATTTATATATAAATCTCAAAGTGAATGATAAAAACATAGAAAAAAAGTACTTTCTTGATCAGTCAATAATGAAATTACCTGTTTCTAGCACGCTACAATGGTTAATCATATCATATCTATGTTTTTAATTTTCCCATGTTTTTGGGAAATGGACATTCCATGCTCTTCTCTGGGACGTCTGATCTTGAGCTTATCAACCAACTCCAACTGAAGTCAGTGGACTTGAAAACACAGGAGCGGCTTTAAAGGTGGAACTTCTAGATAACTGTTTTTTTAAGCAACAGTAAACTTTCACCTAACGGATATTCTAATCAGGCGAAAATGCAGTCGAGTGAGCGATGGGAAGTTATCAACTAAAACAAAAGTTCACAAAGTTTTAAGGATATTATATTAATACACTGTATCTACAATGTTTTTTGCATATATAATTAATAGACAAACTATAAAATCTCATTTATTTTTTTATGTAAACACATACATGAGAATACCGACAGATGGTCATAGTAATTCTGAAGTCTCATATGTGAAATTCTATGACGCTTACCATGATGCATATGGCTAAGCGCTGCATATGTGGAGTGTTGATCCGCCAACGTCATAGACTACAGCCCGATATTCTCACGCATAATCCTTATTATTACGGGAATTTACTATGAATGGGTGATATTCACGGGACAAGTTTCGTCTAACACCAATTTTAATTAATAGGCTATGACTGGCATTTTACGGGTGAAGGATCAAATTCACACCAACCGGTATTTTAGAGCTCAGAAATCGATTGAAAATCTTTTCTTTTAATCTCCGTCGCGGATCGAATCCACGACCTTTAGCTTGCAAAGCAAACGCTTTGACCATTGAGCTATACTCGCCGGGAGGTATATTGTGTTTTATACGAAAAATATCAAGAAGATAGGCACCTAGTAAATTGTTAGATAAGGTTAGGTTTGGTTAGGTAATGTTTTTTTTATTTACGTCTCTTTTTCTTTTCCATACTTAAAGTAAAATTTATAACAATTATGTAAAATTAGTAAAATGCAATGATAATTTATTTTTTATTATTGTACTTAGATGGCAGATAAATATTTTTTTTAACTAGCTATACTACCACAAACATAAAATGTATTGGAAAAAGTAAAAATTCTAAAATAAGAAAGACTTGCGGCTTCGAAGATGTTGCGCTATGGAGAAGATCAAGAAGGTGGTCCTGGAAAATGATTACTCGAGAATAATGTGTTCTGAAAGAGAAGCGAGCATTTTTTGTAAGCATATACAAAAAAAATCACAGACGTTAATAAAGAATATCTCAACTGTGAATTTTATGACATATTAAGTGCTGCATATGAATTATTGATTTAACAACGTCATAGAGTAAAGCCCAGCATTTACGCATTCATCAATTTTCACGGAGACTCGCTCTAAATGGGTGGTGTTCGCATAACCATTTTCATCTATTTATTACCAATTTAGATTAATATGCTATGAATGGTATTTTCCTATTTCTTTATTGACGTGAAATCAAATTCACACCAACCGGGGCTAATTATAAAGCATAAAAATTGATTGAAAAACATTTTCATTTTAAATTCCGTAAGCGACTGAAACCACGACTGTCGGTATGGTAAGCAAATGCTTTACCACTAAGCCATGCCCGCCAGCAAAAGTATAGCAGCTGACAAGATGTCATAGGGTGTCCGTCTTTCAGGAAGATCTCATAAAAGATGTGCGTGAAAGAATGACATCAACTAGATTTGATTCATAAAATGATGTATTATTATAGAAAACAGAAGTAAAACTTTTGATACTTCACAAAGGTATACTATAAAGCCTATTTTTCCTAACCGGTCCTGTTCATAAAGACTGCAGGACGAAGACTTGGCGCACGACTGCTCCGTCTGCTGCAGCTTCTGGAGACTTGCAGCGCGATGCGACATCCTCCCACGTCCTCAGCTCATTAGCGCAGGTGTAACAAACATTTGCCTTGAAACTCCTGGGACTTCGCTGCGGAGCCGATGGAACCTAATCACACCATTCGACGGTTGACTGAATCCGTTCTTGGCAACTTCTAAAACTAACAATTTCAAAAACTTCGATCAAAATTGTCCAAATGATAAGTAAAGAAACCAAAGAGGCTGGCATTTTTTACAAAATTCTTACCAAATATAGTTAGTTATTTCGTGTAGATGAACTTAAAAAATTGCCACCAATTAGTTCTGTAAGCTGCCACGGTCTATGATATTATGGCTTTTGAGTTTAGCCGTGTTTGTCGAATTTCTTTTTACCAATATTTCGACCGCCATTATAGGGGTCTTCTTCAGGATTGATGATTTAGTTGTAAGTTGGTGTCAGGTTATCTTATATCACGAGCGTCATTTTTATCTCCATGACAACTACATACTCCAAATTCCACGGTCCATTTTTCGTTCTATAACATATCTGCACCTGAAGGTTCGGTGGGATCATATATGGTTCCCGACAACCTCAGGAGCAGAAGTCCGAGTACGTAAAGTGTAGCTGTAGTATCCGAGGCATATTTTTGGGCGATTTCTTGTTTCGTTTTCTTTAACGAAATCAGTTGATTAGCCCGTTTTCACGAGACCTGGTCTATTTGTCCTAAGGAGCGGCTCTAACCAATATTTTGTATTTTCATCGATATTGTCGATGTACAAAATTCCAAGCTAATGGAATGAGACGTTTTAACTTTCACTTTCCTGATTTTTATACAAAAATCAATCATAAACGGCTGAAAAAGTAACATTATAAAGATTAATTGAAAATCGTTCCTTATCTACCTTCGCAGTTACCAAAAAAAAAAAGAATTTTAAATCTAAGTGTAGAAAGTTGAAATATGTTTTTTTTGTTGGCAATTTTAAAAATAATATTTATTTTCATGCAATATCATCGAAATCTGTGCATAATGGTTCAAACGTCTGCGGGATCCATCGCTCGGATCGCTTAGCGCCATTGTGCGCAACTCTGGCGGGCCATTTGATAGCACGGGTGAGGAGTGGTGAATGGATGAAAGGAAGCTGTGAGGCGCAGACTCAAGCTTTGGATGCAGCAGCCAAGAGGAGATGACATACCTACCATCGAGAGAGCGAACACATCTATGATCTTGTCAAAAACCAACGCCAGAGTCGATCCAAGCAATTTTTAATGTTTTGGGCTAAAATTTCTACCAATTACTATTAACATCCTCCTCTCTCAAAAAGGTGTTACTGCGTCGCGTGAAGGCAGGATGAGGAGCAGGTCAGCAAACAAAGACTTTCTTTTAGAAGCACATTGACATATATTTACGTTCAAACTTTACAAGCTTCCGGCCAAGCGGGATGACATGCCGCTGGACGTAATGTGACCTTCTCGATCGTCAACACATAACTGATTTCCTCGTGATCGAGCTCTCGCCCACTCCCCTAGCGGTGTCTATCATTAACACACCCGTGAGCGGGCAAGCGAACAGAAAATAAGAGACGAAAGATTGTACATCGAGGTTTTCGGTAGCAGTCGCCAAGGGATACATCGTGCTGATGTCACTATATATCTTCTTATATCTGTAAAATATGGTCACTACGTATTGCAGCCATTCAGTTTTAAATGTCTATTTTTTTATTACAGGAATTTACTATGACTGGGTGGTCTTTACGGGACGGCTTTCATCTACCACCAATTTTAATTAATGGGCTATGATTGGCATTTTTTACGGTTCAGGGATGAAATTCACACCAACCGGTGATATTGAAGAGCTTAAAAATCGATTAAAACCTTTTTTTTAATCTCCGTCGGGGATGTAACCCACGAACTTCGTTTTCTCAAGCAAACGATTAAACCACTAGGTCATAACCGCCGGCAAAGATTGATTTCTCTCAAGATATATCTGCTCCTGAAGGTCTTTCTAGAAACATAAATGGTTCCAATGGAGCTTCCGAAGGCAATATAACCGGGGACTTACTATTGATCAATTACCATATCATCTTATTGTATTGATAGCATTCACTTTAATATTAAATAAATCATCCTCAAAAAGAGATCCATTTTAATATTAAATAAATATATTTTTTTACCTCGTTTCAAAATGGATTACACTGAGCACGAATTAATCACTTGGGAACTGATAAAGCCAATCATTGAGGGAGAAACTGCGGTCTTTCAGCAAGTGATAAAACAATGCTACATGTGATCCATTTTAAAACAACCAACGAAATATTTATATATTTAACAAGTATCATTGTTTGAATAGAGCCAGCCATTAGGAATAAATTATCCAGTCTTCTTGAGCGTGAATTAAAAGTCTTATAATCCAATTTCATTTAAACAGCTGATCAACAAAGTACCATTAATACTAAAAAAATGCAATTCGAATAACAGTTTGAATATCGACACAAAGAAAAAATATAGACAAAAAAATATTTTATCAATATTTAATTCAATTGATGGCCAGTAAAATATGATAAATGGTCAGTTATAAATACATAAACGTCAGTAAAAATAATAAATTGGCAGTAAATAAATCACGAATGGAAATAATAAATAGTTTATGTTAGTTTTGCCATTTTATGTGCTAATTATTAATATATTATGTAAATATAATTCATTTTACATTCATTTCTATCAGTATTGATTATTATTATTATTATTATTATTTAAACACATACAGGAGAATACAGACAGATTGTGATAGTAATTCTGAAGTCTCATCTATGGAATTCTATGGCGCTTACCATGCTGCATATGGCTTAACGCTACATGTGGAGTGTTGATCCGCCAACGTCATAGCTACAGCTCGAGATTCACGGATCATCCTTTACTAATAATACAGAAATTTACTATGAATGGGTGGTCTTCACGGGACGACTTTCATCAACAACCAA
Organism: Glossosoma conforme; assembly: GCA_022606575.1. Lineage (NCBI taxonomy): Eukaryota > Metazoa > Arthropoda > Insecta > Trichoptera > Glossosomatidae > Glossosoma > Glossosoma conforme. The sequence continues at coordinate 324,496 of JAGTXR010000174.1, read as the reverse complement.
TTTTAATTAATTTGATTAATAAGTTATGCATTTTACAGGTGAGGGATCAAATTCACACAAACCGGGGGTATTTAAGAACTCAGAAATCGATTAAAAATCCTTTTTTTTTCAATCTCCGTCGGGGATCGAATCCATGACATTTGGATTGCAAAGCAAACGCTTTGATCACTAAGCTACACCCGCCTGCTATATATTTTTTTATTAAATATATAATATATTACAAGTCTGCAAAGGATCCTGTATCTTTCAATGATTTTTCTCTTCTAAAAACAAGCTCCATAAATATCTTTGGAGTATCAATCTCGGATAAACTAAAATATTATGAGTCAGTTAAGTCTAAAGCCTCTCGCATCCAAAAAACTAGGTGCAATATATATATCACGTTAGTAATTCACCTCATAGAGGCGAATTTATAGAGACCACCGGTTGTGCTCTCTTGTAAGTAATTACATTTTCAAAAATGGTTCTCCCAGCATTTTAAGGGCTGTGTTTTTTTTTTACTTCAATTGCAGTAAGTGACAAAAATACATATTTTTGTAACCTTATTTTGACTAAAATTATTTTAATCCAATGTTTTCTTCATCGTAATTTATGTAAACAACAAACTGACAAAATTGAAAGATTTATTCAGAGCACATCATTCAATATTAGCATATAAATTTAGAATTATTTTATGTAAATTCATGTCCATGTAAAGAACATATTTGCTTAGTTTTATCACTCTCCTTTACTACAGAATGACAGTTTTCCCTAATAACATGTTCACGTGCTTAAAATTATAATTAATTCGTTAAAATAACGTTATTATCAAAGCCTACCACAGAATATACAACATAAAGGTAATGCGCTTACTTACCATGCGATAAATCGCGGTTTCGATCCCCAGCGACACTCAAAATTAAAAAATATATTAAATATATCTTTCATGTGTCTTATCAGAAGGTCTACAATGCACTCCGGTTCCAGTATAACAACGCCTTCCTAATGTTGTTTGTTTTGCCGCGATACTGCAGTGCCTCAGGCATGTTGAAGGAGGCGCGATTGGATGGCTTCTATGATAAAAAGCATTGCGCTTCTCTGTGGGCGCGCGGCAGTCCCAACGCAATGGTCGCTGTGTAGTCGCACCATAGGTGGAACTCAAGGTTGGAGGGGCACTGGATGTGTCTTCACGTGGCCATCCAGATGGGATCCGGAGCTCCACTCACTGAGTTGTACAATAATAATAATGTGGTGTTTTGATTTTTTCTGTATTTGTTTGGAATTATTGTATGTAAAATTTTGATTATGGCACTAGTGGCTGAATAAATAAATTTTATTATTTTTATAGTCAACACAAGCCGTACATCCTTGTATATTGTGGCAACTGATATAGCATGCAAAATATATTGGTACGCTTTTAAATATGGAAAGTGGGAGAACATTTTTTTTCATATCCAGTCGTCTTTCATTATTTCAAATGTCTAAGTTTATTTTCTTTTTCTGTCGATATCCTGTAAAGTCTTCCTCTCTTTCAAAAAGCTGTTATTCCGTTGCGTGATGGCAGGATTAGGAGCAGATTGATAACACAGACTTTTTTTTTGAAGCAAATTGATTATATTTACGTGAAAACTTTACAAGCTTCCGGCCAGGCGGGATGACATGCCACTGGCCGTAATGCGACCTTCTCGGTCGTCAACATATAACTGACGCGTTCGTTGGCGCTTAGGCTGTCACCTAGCGCTCAAGTGGTGATGTCTATAACTAACACACACGTGAGCGGACAAGCGAACAGAAAATAATAGACGAAAGATTGTTTATCGAGGTTTTCGGTACCAGTCGGCAATGGCTACATTGTGCTGATGTCAACTGGTACGAATAAATTCTTCTCAATTATAATATATAAAAATGTTTTAATTTTTTTTTTCAATAATTAAAATCACGACTGATATCCGTTGGATAATAACTTAACAATTGTTAGTATAGTTCAAGATTACCTTTGTAAGATATTTCTGAAATAATAACTACAGCGTTACAATTCCCTCGATAGTCTATGTGCACTAATGCTTCAATTATACTTAATTGCCTCACGTGACATATCCGCGTGAGGTGCAGAGAAATCGCAATGCAGCATTATGCAAATATAATCTAATTAGATAGAAATTATAATAAAAAAACATTTTTTTAAATATATATGTTTGTCACATCTGCGTGCGTATACCGCTCAACCGATTGCGATAAAACTAACATGAAACTTACCTATCGCGTAAGTGTGTTTTCTTTTCATTTTCATCCAATGAATTAGTTATAAGAAGTATCGGTCGAAAAAATTGAAATAATAAGTTAAGTTTGTGTGAACAAAATAATAACAGTATCAATTAGTACATTTAATTACATTAATAAATGTTAATATTTACATGCAATAGTGGTACTGTTATTTCTGCTAACTAATCATCGATGGAAGTGATGTTCGTGGGAATATTGACGAAGCTCTGCAGCTGCCTTTGACTGACTGTCTTGCGCCGTCCTAAAACACTGCCGGGAACTATACATAGAATGTATATTGGAGCTGCGGGTGGTGGATCTAACATGTGATAAAGCGAGGACCATAGATGAAAAAATTTTTATAATCTTAGCTCAGATATAATAAATAATTAGTGATATCAGCTTGATATAGCTCTTTTAGGTTGATGCCATAGACGTAGAGCCTCTAAAAACAATCTTTTGTCTCTTATTTTTGTTCGCTCGCCTGACATGCACATCTAATAATGTTAGTTTTAATTATATAATATTACACGGCGTTTGCATGCGGCATTTTATATGTTATGACAGTTGCTCTATTTCATGTTGGTGCAACTGTCATCTTTAATTTGCTTTTTTGCCGCGACTGTTGGCGGCGTTGGATGTCACAGGTTCTGGCAGTTGTCAGTTAACTCTCGACTGGTATGACGTTTCGCCATACCGGTCGGATAAGGAAGTATTTATTAAAAATTAACGCGAATCGTGCTTCGAAACAAGTTTTTTACTTGCTAATCTGCTCCTGCATCCTTCCTCCTTCCAACCACGTGACAAACCCGCGACTTGATCTTTTTAAAGACTGGGGATGTCAATAGTAATGATCTTGTGAGTGATGTCAATGTTTCGTTTGATATATCCGTTGACGAAAGGTGTTACCATTAATTTTTCACAAGGCTGCTTTTAGGTGTCGCCACGTGGAGGTTCTATACTCCAAGTACAAGTATATAGCAACTCAGGTTGACAGGGTACGAGTACCTTGGCAGGTAACACAGTCTATCAAGAGGCCTTTGCGAAGTTCTCTCTCCAGGTATTCTCGCACGTGCCTAACGCTCACGTGCGATACAGAGCAATGCTGTTACAAATTCATGATTAGTCGTATTTCCCCGAGGTGCAAGCTTCCCACCCACATGACTTCCGCCTACTCTGGAAAGTCCCGCCCAACTACAAACACCCCCCGCCCTTCATCTGCCGCAAAACTAGGAACACCAGAGATTTTAAATAATAAACTCCAGTATAAGACCTTATTTTTTGCATTTTTTTGAGCGACGTATGTGACTTAAACACAATAGTAATGGCATTTTTAATAACGCTAAGGTTAATACTGACAATACCCGGTGAAACTGAATAATTCAAATTTTATGTTAATTTTAGTTTAAGAATTTACAAATTCAAAATATTTATTTTTATTTCAAGAGTACATTTGCTTACCGTACTCTTGTTTACCCGGAAGTTCAATCGTAAGAATAAATTAACAATCTTATAAGCTATATAAATGCAAGCCGAGAGTCGTGGGTTTGATCCTCGACGGAGATTAAAAAAAAAAGGACTTTTAATCGATTTATGAGCTCTAAAATACCCCCCCGGTTGGTGTGAATTCGATCCCTCGCCCATAAAATTTCAGTCATAGCCTATTAATTAAAATTGGTGGTAGACGAAAGTCGTCTCATGAAAACTATCCATTCATAGTAAATTCCTGTAATAATAAAGGATGATGCGTGAATCTCGGGCTGTAGTCTATGACGTTGGCGGATCAACACTCCGCATGCAGCGTTTAGCCATATACAACATGGTAAGCGTCATAGAATTCCACAGATCAGACTTCAGAGTTACTATCCCCATCTGTCAGTATTCTCCTGCTTGTGTTCGCATAAAAATAAAAAAAATCTCCTGTTGGTGTGAATTTTTTTTTTTCTAATCCATATGAATCCAGTCTAACACCCATATACAGAGTCAGTCCTTGAATTAAGTTAACCAACTTAAGATCCTTATACAAAGACATTTCTTATGATAACCAAGCTTCAAGAGCTACTTTTATTAAGAATGATTAAAATGAGAAAGCCTCAGCCCTCAAATACCTTCAAATCTTAAGAAATATCTCTGCAATCGGGTGTTACGTTGGTTACCTTAAAAAATAGTCCAGGCTTCGGCAACGTCGGACTAATCATCCGATTTCTTTAAAACATCTGATAATCACCCAAAAATATGACTCGAATACTACAGCTTCTCTTCTTCAAGTACTCAGACATCTGCTCTGGGAGCTTTCGGGAACCATAAGATGTTCCCAAGTGGACCTTCAGTTGCGGATATGTCCAAGAACGAAGAATGGATAATGACAGCTTTTCGCAGCCGATTTGTGGTGACCATATGTTCTAGATACGGAACTGATAAGAGAAGAAAACGAGCGTCGGGGAATGCTTTGGCAGGGAGGGTTACTGTTGTGTGACTGTGGAGACCTGCAGACCGCCTCACATCTAAGATTCTGTTCCATGTTTCCAACTTGCTGCACACACCAAGATTATCGATGCTGCTTGATATTGGGTGGAAGCAATTCGACGTCACTGACACGAAGAAAAAGTAGATAACAATAATGTTTCACGTCATAAATTATTTATACGAGATTGTCACTTACCTTTTGAAGCTTTTTTTGTGATAGTTTTGACTTTTTAAACCCATACAAAACAGCCGCCGACATTCCCTCCCATATTTCGCGGTACTGTGAAGACAGCAGTCGTGATTTTATGAATTTTGCAAATCCTCATACTGACTATCTTCACTCTTGTTCGGATGGAAGCATCTAAAGTGCCATTTCACCGAAGGGCGCTCAGGATTTTTTGCATCTAGACATGAGACATGAGACATAATATATAACGAGTATGTACGCAATTTTGTCGGGGCATTTGCTTCGAATGACTTATGTAACATTTTAAAAAATCTTTTCTGTTTTCATCAAAACAATGTACATATAAAATAGTATTATTCAGCAAGGTGTTCTGGAACAAGACATAAATAATCTGAGCTTAAAGAACTTTGAGACGGCAATTCACAGTGTTCATATACTCCAAATATGGATCGGCTATGGTATGGTTAGTCAGACTTTTTAAAAATAACGTTTGATCAGTCCGACACTCTCGACGCCTGTAACGTTTGGTCCTAAAAGGCGACGCAACCCAACCAACGATACGCGGTAAGCAACAAACGTTAACGCATCCATGTTTCAATCCCCGCAAAACGTTTAACTTAATTTAATAAATAATTTATATCGATGATCAAATTACGATATATTACGCATATTTTTTTTAATTAAATCTTTTTTTAATGTTCCATATTTTCTACATCAAATATGACAAACTCAATATGATACACTTGTAAATTTTTATCATATTCCGTTATTAAATAATACCATCCGTTGCCGCGCGCGAAAATAATACAACACCTTCTGGCTCTCGGCCATATCCGGCTGATTGAATTCGTTTCAGCGACACTTAACTTTAACTGTAAATATCTCGGCTTCCGTTATAACGAGTCGTTATAAGCGAGGAGATTCAAATTAAATCCGATAACGGCGGGAAAATTCATAAATGAAAATGTACGAGCGCCACTCGGCTACTTTGCAAAACTTCATTTTGTTCAAGCTTTCCGTACAACTACTTACTTTGGAACTTAAAAAACTATTCTAATGACCCATTATATTAAAGCGTTTAATATTTTCGAATTCCCTTATTTAAGAGGAATTTAATTTATACTTTTTTTTTCGTGATAAAGTGTTTCAATCGGCATTTCTTCGCGAATTATTCGATTTCAAATATGTAATTACATAATTTAGAGTATATGTTGATTCGTGAAACATATATTTTTTAACCCTTTCGCATCGGTTGTCGGCATATGCCGTCATAAGATTCCCCGATTGTTGACATCGTTTGACGTGATATCGTTTTGCTACTTTTTTAGAATAGTTAATAATGCATCATCTGATAGCTTTATGATACAAGAACCAAAGTGACATATGAAAATTGACCAGATAAGTACATTTATGCTTCAAATACTAGTTTTATAATTGACAGTATAATTTGTATTCAAACCAAACCGTAATGAAAGGGTTAATGAAGGTAAAGTAAAAACAGAAGGAACTATAGGGTCCGCCATCTAACGTTTTTTTTTTTAACTAGTGCTTATTTCGTGAATGGTAACATTTAGCTCATGTTTGATTTGACAGATACTTAGTTTTATCTTTCCGCTGAACGAATATGGTTGTCTTTACGCTTGAACAACGCTGGAAAATATTGCGACATTACTTTGAAAATCATGGTAATGTTGCAGAATGTGTGCGAAAATCGCGTACGGATTTTGGAAGAAGAGAATCACCGTCAGCTCCGTATGTTCGTTATCTTGTGAAAAAGTGAAAGAAACTGGCATCCTCATCGATAAACCAAAGCGTGAAAAGCCAAAAAACAGTGCGTAAACCCGAGAATATTGCTACTGTGGCAGAAAGTGTGCGTGAAGCGCCATCAACATCAATTCACCGTCGTTCTCAACAATTGAACATTTCGGAGACATCATTGAGACGAATTTTGCATAAAGACCTTGGTATGACGCCATACAAAGTCCAATTGGTTCAGGAGTTGAAGCCAACTGACCATCCAATGCGTTTTCGCTTCGCTAAGTGGGCCTGCGATCGACTTACAAAAGATGTCGATTTTGCCAAAAAAATCATCTTTTCAGATGAAGCCCATTTTAATCTTGGCGGGTATGTAAACAAGCAAAATTGACGCATTTGGGGCACAGAAAACCGGCACGCATACATTGAAAAGACGTTGCACCCAAAACGAGTCACTAATGTGAGCAAGGAGTGGCCGTTACAGTCAATGGCGATCGTTATCGGGCCATGTTGAACGAATTTTTGTTTTCAAAAATTGAAGAGGAAGATATTGGCAACATTTAGTTTCAACAGGACGGCGCTACGTGCCACACAGCCGAAGCTACACTGTTTTTTTTTATACCATTTTCAAAAAAAAAAGTTATTTGGCGGACCCTTTAGCTTCTAGCTTTAAATGGTTTCACGACCTATCGTTCCCAGACAATTCGTTCAACGACTCATCGGCTACGACGTTGGGCGCACTGGACGTAAGACAAGATGGGACAGGGAGGGCTTACACCAATAAATAATTATACAATCTTCTCAAAATTCCACTAAAAAAACAGTGCTTTTAAACCACTGTATAGTGTATACTGTTGTTGCTTTAAGTTCAGAGATCACACGGGACAATGTTATGTATAATAGCAGCTGATAGAACTAAGTGAAATTAACGAGCCCAGACATAAAACGAACATATATAAGGTCTACTCTAAAATCAACATGATATAGCCCTTGCTGACTGGTACCGAAAACCTGGATACACAATCTTTCGTCTCTTATTTCTGTTCGCTTGTCGTACATGTATGTGTCGTTGTTTTGTTATGCCGTTAGGCGGACTAGTTACACAGATCGCCACTTGCAGCGCTGGGTGTCACCAATCACGGTGCCCGGCCAGTTGTGTGCCGACGGTGGATAAGGTCGTATTATGGCCGGCCCGGCATGTTATTCCGCCTGGACCGGAAGTTTGTAGTTATCGAAATATATATGTCAATGTGCTTCAAAAAATGTCTTTGTGTTGTTAATCTGCTCCTCGTCCCGCCACCACGCAATTCAATAACTAACTTAGAGAGGATGATATGAACTCATAACACATAATATAATAAATTTTACTTAATAATACATAATAAAATTTACTACAGTACCACCTCTTTAAGCACTCGGATTTCTGCTCTGGTGGTTGTCGAGGACCATTTATATTCCCAAGTGGACCTTCAAATGCAGTTATTTCCTAGAACAAGGAATGGACCGTCATAACTGACAGAACTGAATGGTGGCAATTTGTGGTGACCATATGTTGCAGATATGGAACGAATACGGGAAGAATATAATAAACACAAAACATTATTGTAAGCACGAGTATCTTATAATATTAACCCTTTCGTTACGGCTCGGTGGAATACAAATTATACTGTCAATATGGGGTGAATTTTTCAAACCATTTTTTTTGCTTAAAACTAGTATTTGAAGCATAAATGTACTTATCTCACCTATTTTCATATAACACATTGGTTTTTCTATCATTTAGCTATCAGATGATGCATTAAAAACTATTATACTTAACAAACGTTCATTACGTAATTCCATACATTAGGCGGCATTGACACATGTGGTTTACAGAAAAATCGCTCCTGTGACGAAACGTAACGATATTTATTAACATGCTTTACAGATTCCTGTAAAGAATACATGTAGGTTAATAAAAGGGAATGACTGCACTTGCGATTTCGTACCGTAGATGTCACATTGAGTACTGAAAGTAGAAAAACGATATATCACGGTCGGGGAATCTTTGACAGCATATGCTGACAACGATGCGAAAGGGTTAAGAGTATTTCAACTGCTTCATAAATTCAATTGATTACATTCTAAGCTTCGATTATTAAATTTTATACAAAGCAACATCTTCAGTAATTCTCACTCGATATTGTATTATTTTGTTACGCGTAATACCTGTAGCAAAAGTTAAGATAAAGTAAGAAATGGGCTCCAAGGTATCGTTAAAATGTGATCAATCAATCTTCAAACTTTACACTAACAAATTCCTCCGACTGGCAAACTTACATTTCAGATTTTTCGCATTATTTAGAGACTTCTGGAAAACTCTCAACAATTTATATTATTTGCATGAAATGCCTCAATATTATATTACAACTTCAAACAACTAAAATAATTCATTTTATATGTATTTGGTTACCTTCAGAGGCTTTAAATAAATTTACGATAATAATTTTTCATTCGTTTCCCATTTTGAATAATAATGTTTTAATATCAGCTTGATATTAAAATTGAATTGTATTGCTAATGCTGAGCTGAAAAGGGTTGCGGAGGACCGAGAGGAATGGAGATCGAGATGCAAGATTCTGTTGCTGCAAACCAATCCACCGGATTAATACTACGAAGAAGATCAGCTTGATATAGCTCTTTTAGGCTGATGCCGTAAAGCCTCGAAAAACGATCTTTTGTCTCCTTATTTTTGTGCGCTCGCCAATAATGTTAGTTTTATTTATATAATATAACACGGCGTTTGCATACCCCATTATATTTGTTATGATAGTTGCTCCATTTCATGTCGGTGCAACGGTCATCTTTAATTTGCTTTTTTGCCGCGATCATTGGCGGCACTGCATGTCACAGTGTTTCGGCATTTGGCAGTTGGCATACTGACACAAAGAACTTGTTTTGGAAGCATAATTCGCATAAATTTTTAATAAAGACTAGATTTCCTCGTCCCACCATTACATGACGTTTCGCTGGCTGGACGAGACTTAACTAAGCGTGCTCGTAATGGGCTATCGCCCAGCGCCGCAAGTGGCGATCTACAGAATTAATGGCGCACCTAATCACGGCAGCTATATACTTAACTAAAGTCACATCCGTGACCGGACTTTCCTTACCACTTGAAATATACTCTCCAGAGATGTCCACGAAAAATAACAGCAAGAAAACGTCTATTCCGAACAACAGATAAGCCCCGTTGGTGTAAATTTAATCCCTCACCCGTAAAATTCCAGTCATAGCCTATTAATCAAAAGATGTTGGTAGATGAAAAACGTACCGTGAAGACCACCCATTCATAGTGAATAAAAAGGATGATGCGTGAACTCCAGATATTTAGAATGGTAAACGTGGCCGAATCCACACATAATACTTCAGATTGACTATCACCATCTATCGGTAATCTTATGTATGTGCTAACTTAAAAAATACTGTTGCACTTAAAAAATTACAGTAAACACCATAAAATACATCAGTTCTTTCATCGAATTAGTATGTGTATCAAAATTTTGAATAAATCTCATTTTAACTCCGTGCAATCCAATAACAAAAAATGCGTCAAATCGTTCAGATCACTTTCAACAAAATTTAAGTCCAATCGACCGTCGTCACAGATAACAATTGGACCCTATCCACTAAAATAGAATCTCTAAATTAGAACTTTGCAATCCTTTTCAGCCTTTCATAACAAAATGCAAGGGACCAAAATCGAAATTCCATAAAACCCTTTTTTTTCAGAGATAAAACAAGTAAATGATAGTGCCCGTCTTCTTGAAATTGTTTTCACTATTCTCGACACTTGGTAGATCACCAACGTTAAGCAACATTGGACGCGGACCACTACTTGGATGGATCATTAATGTATCGTTAATCGTGTGTTGGGATCAAAATGTTCAGGACTGGGGTTAATCATTCGATATCCTTAAAAATTTAGGTAACTTCAAAAAAACACCTCAAATATACCTCGAAAATAAAACAGCCGAGAGGAATGGAGATCGAGATGCAAGATTCTGTTGCTGCAAACCAATCCACCGGATTGATACTACGAAGAAGATAAAACAGCTGCCACCTCTTCTTGTGTATGTTCCCAGGTGTACCTTCGGATGCAGAGACGTTTAGGATTACCCATTCAAGCACTACTTACGCCCATTTTTGCTTATCTTCAAGACAAGTTTTATTTACTAATGACGCAGAGACGTGGAATCTAACAGCAAGTCTTATCCATTTAATAAAGGATACTTACGTGCCTTGCACAGCTTTATGCTCGCAGTGTCTCTAAAAGATATAATCTGAAACGAGGATAACCGAAGAAGAACTCAACTAGTGGAGGCTACCCAACGAACAGTCAATAGGGGCACTCAAGTGGAAATTAACAGGACGGGATCTATCGAAAATATAATAAGTCGATGGGAAAGAAAAGTGTTTGAGTGGCGTCCAATAACTAACTAACGGAGAATTAGCTGACATCCTGCAATATGGACTGACGTCATCAAAGAATAATGGGGGTTATCTAGATGCTGAGGGCGGAGAAGTGAAGATGATGGAGACTCGTGCAGGAGGTCAACATTCAAGAGTGGACGGACAAAAGCTGATGATAAGGAATTTTGTTTAAGTCATTTTAGTTAAAACCAAATTGTAATGTCACAATTTTACTTATAAGACATCGTCATTTTTGAGAATCTGTCTTGGAGTATTTTTCTTCCGAGTTTCTTAGAAATTATTTTTGAGGAAACTTTTTTATATCTTTCTTTTCACACGTACGTTCATATAACGTCTCTCCCGTTATATCATGTATTCAGATTTCAATAGTGTATAAAAGAGTAGCCGCAATTTGTAGTGATCTAGATGTGGAACGGATATGGGAAGAATGCTCGACACACCTAAAAGGTGTTCTCACTAACTCAGCTGTTGTATCAGTTTATATATCAGTTTATATCACGCACAGAAGCGCGTTTCACGGCTTGAATTATTTCTCACCATTGAGTGCATTTTGAATAATTTACCGCTTAAAAAGCTCTTCGCTCTTCTTCGAAGAGAAAGAGAGCAAACTCTTGCGTGGAATTACTCGGAGCGGCAAAAATTTCAAAATTTGAAAAATTCGAAATTCTTGTTCTCGGAAACTTGAAAGTGTCTTCGCGGAACTAAAGTTACATGAAAAATACATATATTTCGCATTTATATCGTTCTTTTTGCGGATGTTTTGTTGCAAAAAACTAGCATTTATATAGTGATACATACAAGTGGATATTTTTATGTAATATATAACTATTGTTTGTTTCCCAAATTAAATTAACTCAAATAACGCCACCAAAGCAAGAACATTTGACAAAAATTCAATCTCAAAAAACAAAATAACAATTAAATTGTATCAACATTAAATAATAGTCATTCACTTTTTTTATCATATAATATTATAATTATAATATGCACGTCATTACTGAATCATATTCTCATATAAATGAATGAACTGAAAAATCCTATTTCAGCCTCTAATGCTTACAAAAAATCTAAAAACCTAATTACAAATAGAATCTTACAACATTTGAACGTTGTAAACTGTTTTACTATGATTTTCAAAGACATTGAATTTTACAGACATTTATTAACTAAAATAATTAAATCAATCCAAAAGCTTCTGTTAAATATTATTTCACAACAAATGACGTCGATAGATTTTAAATTCAAACAGCGTATTATGTTCAATCAGTAAAAAGTTAACCATTTTTTACATGTCGCTTACATTACTGACATTGTTGGCAATCTACTGATACATGTTTATTATATAAAACGCTCGATCGTTTTCCAAAGTAATTGAATGAGCTGAAAAAAAACGCTGCCTCAGCAGTCTTTTTAACGAATCTCTAAAAAACCTGAATTTCAAATAGAGTGTAACAACATCAAACAATGAAGAGTCACGTGACAGCGGCCCGTTCTTTGTGTTTAAAAAACACTGAAATGGCAAACACTGTCCACAATCTTTCAGGATCGAATCTCGCCCACTGATTTGTCAAATCCCATAGCTCGATAGCCAAACAACGCTCGTTCATTGTTGGAAATATTTTTTCGGTTCATTTTTCAGGGTCCTGAAAGGGGAATGAGGCTTTTGATTCCCATCACGTAGAGGCGTAAACTGAATATCCCTCCTGCGACGATAAATATCAGGGGGTGTTATCAGGACCGCCTTCGGTGGATTTATATGTAAACGCATCCAACAGGAAATAGTCCTTTTAAAGACAAAGCTCCTTGTGAGTTAAGTCTGCTTCGTAATACGAGTATAAGGCTATTGGTTAACCAAAGTTAGTAACTCAACATTGTATATTTTAATTTATACTATGAGGTCTACTTTCTATTAGGCGTCATAAATTGAATAATTTAAATATCTTGAAATACATAAATAAAATAATATTAAATTAGAAATCACCTTTTCTCGAGAATTTACAATTAAATAAATGACATTTTAATTGCAAATATAAAAAGGTGCATAATAATTTATTGTAGTATCATTTTGATATTAGTTCAAAAACTTTTTTTTAATTTAAAACACCTTTTTTTTAAAATAGTGCAACTTCGATTTACTCACATATTCCACTCCCACTTATTATTTCCCTACCTCATGTCTAGCGAAACTATTTTTTTTATTTTTCATTTACGTACATAATTTACTGCACCCATTTATCCTCACTTCTGCACAACATTTAATTACCCAATAGTGAAACTTTTTTTTTACCAGTAAATATTTTTTTTACACGTCAGTACGTTTGTGCACATTGGAACTGATGAAGATTACATTGATCTCGACACTGCATTCTTCCCTCAAATGAAACACTCATCAGTGTGATTCATATTAAAACAAGGCATGAAATTCTTATATATTTAATTACAAAGTTTAAGTTATTACGTATCTGCAAAAAAATAAAAAAAAACAACAAGAAACAATACATCAAAAATAGGCACGAATTTTTCAAACAATTTAAATCTTTAAAATATGATTACCTTAGCCTTGCTTCATTAAACATAACCTAAAAAGTTTTACACTTATTCTGATAAAAATATTTAATTTTGACGGAACATTTATTTAATTTTATTTATTTCTCAAACATATATATTTTGATTGCTTAGCATCACAAATAAATTAAGTGAGAAATGCGCTTTATATGTAATGTCCTTTAAATCGTATTCATTTTAGCATCTACGTTCTACTTGTTCGTATTCTACGTATTTTATCGATAGTGAATATTCACGCTAACGATGAAAATCTTAATGTATAGCGGAAGCTATTCAGCTAAAACTCTGTTCTAAATTAATGTTTGCTACAGTGTTGATATATAATAGTATATATAATCGTGTCGGAAACAACAGGGTCAGATCCTGTCTGCCCAGAAGTATGGCGTTATTTTCCTGGGTGCACATTCGGGCAAACACTATTCAGTCGGTCCGCTGTAAAACTGCCAGGCCCTCATTTGTGTCCTCGTCTTGCATACTCCGGTCCGAAGTCTGTTAAGGGACCTCCATATATTCCACCCTTGGTCATGTCCAGGGTAATCAAGTATTCCACATGTTCAGCCGCAGGGTGGCCTCAGGTATAGTGACTATCATATATGCATTTTACAAAACACTATTCGGAAAGCGTATATGCATTAATAATAAGAAAGCTAATGATTTAATTTTAATTAAATTAAATTTAAAAAATAATTTGTTTCTGGCCCTGGATGGGGGGGGGTATGAATACCGCATTAGAGCGTATAAGCTGACAAGATAAAAACACCGCGATTCGAAATCAAGAGGGGGTAAGGTATAAACTAGGGTAAAGAGGAGGGGTTAAGGTATAAACTAAAACGAAGGGGAGAGGATACATACCTAAGCATTGATTTGATGCCAAATTAAGATCACCTTCTCGACACCTACGACCTCTTAGCATTCTTTTTATGAGAAAAATTCATGAAATAATATAGGTCTTAAATTAGATTTTTTTTATTGAATATTGAATAGTGTTTTTATTTTAAAGGTGTTATACATAAGCACCGTCTACACGACTGACTGTAAATCTTTTTTTTTTCGTAGTATCAATCCGGTGGATTGTTTTGCAGTAACAAAATCTTGCATCTCGATCTCCACTCCTCTCGATCCTCTGCAGTCCTATTTAGCTCAGCATAAGAGATACAACTCATGTCCTCAAACATTTGCTGTAAATACTCCCGTCTAGGGTACCCTCTACAGTTTCTTCTCACAACTATCCCTTCTATAATGTCGTGAAGAAGACCATCGTGACGCATGATGTGACTGATCCATCGGGCTCGCCTCTCTGAGATGGTTCTTACTAGGTGCCTGTCCTCCTTGATTTTGTTGAGAATCTCATTGTTCGTGACGTGGTCTTTCCAGGAAATTCCGAGAATTCTTCTGCCTGAATTAATACTAACATAATTGAAATTTAATGAATGTAATAAAATTGTATACAGACGTTGTACTTTTAAGATATACAATAATTTTGGTGTGTTGCACTATTTTCGTAAAACTCGAAAGAGGTCACCGATATCTTTTGGCTCTGGCGATATGATCGTCTAGGGTTCAGGATGCCGCGGGCAAATTGCTTTTATATGAAGAATTTCGTTCGCCCTAATCGAAGGCGCCTCTCGCACAAATGTATCAAAGAAAACTCGCCGACCTGGAAAAAGCTAACGGGAACGGGACAAGATTGAGAAGGGGATCAACTCTAACAGGATAATCCACGAAACTCGGCGTGTGAGAGTTTGCCGCTTTTCCGTGACATCCCATCAAATATCAACATCATCATATTCCGCCTGCTCCGCTAAGTAAAGCATATGGCATTTACGAACCACCGCCACAAAGCTCTGTTAGCCGCCATTATCTTCGCCTCATCCAGCTCTGCCGAGGACATTCTATGTATAGTTCCCAATGGCCTTCCAGAAAGGCGCGAGCCTGGGGGCTTGAAGAAAAGGTAGCTATAGTTTTTGCTCTCCTGCGGCATTTTTAATATGTGTCCCAGCCAGGCCCACCTTCGCCTCTTAACCAATTGAATTATAAAAGGCTATCCCGTCTGTTGTCTCACCTCGTCATTCCTCACAAAGTATCCCCATAATTCTACGCAGACATCTATTCTCTCATTATACGGCTGTGTTGGCTCTTGGTGAATTACCAAGATTCACATCCGTGAAGAATAATAGGGATGATACATACGCTGTAGAGTCGGCACTTTGTTTTAATCGAGTAGAGCTGCAAGATATTTTGCATATAGTTAAAGGACGCTCCAGCGTTGCTAAGGCGGAAAGTTAGCTCTTTCTGCAGGTCAACTTTCTCAGTGACATGTACGCTGAGATATCTGAAACTTTTAACCCTCTGCCTTTTGTCCTAACTAGGGCCACCTTCACATTTTGATCGACTAAAAAAATAGCCCCAATACGAAAACATGATTCTAGTTTTACTCTGCTTAATCTTTCAAATTATTGACATCAAAAGAGATTGTGCAACTTTTGCGAGTCAGTTAAACATTGTGCTCCGCACGGAAAACGTAATATTCCATCTCGATTTATAGAATAAAATTACATCAAAAGAAATTCGTTCAATCAAATTATAATTCGAAACGCGAGGCTTACAATTTTAAAATATTCCAAAGCGCGTAGGTGAGTGGCGCCATCTCTGAGCGGGCGTTCGAAGCAACATTCGAGAGGAAAAAAAAGACTGCGAATCAATTTTGTGAATAAATAAATAATCTTTAAAAAGTCGCCCGAGGAGCTCTCGAACTTTTATTGGGAGGGCTTTATGAAAAAGTTATTGGCCTCTTTATTTCTCCGCCATATCCTTACATTCGAATTTAATCAATCAGAGTTATCGCCGGGCCTTTCCGCTCGACTTGACATCCACAACGAGCCGATATTTCACATCGGAGAGGTTTTTGCCCAAATTTCGCGAGTGATTTAACCTTATTATAACCGTGCGCGCTTTGATCTATCCGCGCACGGCTCGGTACCCTGTTTTGATTATGAGCGTTTTATTAATGCGCGGCCGTGAATATCGAAACTAATGAAATATGTCATTTATTATATTTAAAAAAATAAACATGTATGCTTTTTATTACAATATATTTATATTTGCCGGCGGGTATAGCTCAGTGGTCATGACGCTTTCTTTCCAAACGAAGGTCGTAGTTCGATCCTCGACGAAGATTTAAAAAAAATATTTATAATCGATTTCTCATCGATTCGCAGCTCTCCCCAGGAAGCACCTCACGTTCTGTGGAACTGTCCGCTGCACCACTCTGCTCGGATTGCGCTCTTTAAAGTGGTCCGGCCGGCATCAGGTCCAGTCGGATACCAGGACTTCGTTGCTAACAAACGAAATTACGCTGCTTTTGAGCGCTTCTGCGCGTTCGTCTGCAAGAGGGCAGACGCAAGTAATGATTCCTTACTGATGTCTGCTATTTGCGGAATCCATTTTCCAACCTCACCATTTCCTTATCCATTCCCGCGTATTTCGTGGTTAGCAACGTGTTACCAAAGAAGGCAATTCGAGACTCGCTGTAGTATATTAATTTCGCAGCCTTAGACTGAGGTCTATTTGATATCAAACTGATGCACCTAGAATCACGGGAAGGCTTTCAGCCACTCTCTAACAAGTAGCTTTTTGCGTGCGTCCACTAACGGGTCCCTATCTGGGTCCCCAAAAACAGGACGGGACAGGGAGGGTTTTCACCTAGCGAGAGTCGATTTCTTAGGTCTATAAATACTCTTAAAGGGTATTTATAAAGCTTAGAAATCGTTATTTTTTAATTCCGTCGGAGATCGAACCCACGACCTTCGGCTTAGTAAGCAAACGCTTATTCGATTATGTCATACCTGCCGGCAAAAATCATACAGACAAGATATTTTTCTTAAATATACATATACCATGCATAAAATTATTTTTTCAACGCGTCAAAATTGTCGTCATTGACGCGTTGAAAAAAGAATTATGCATATAGTTATACGAATAATAATATTGTCATAGTCAATGATCTATAAAAACAGATTAGAATATTGAAATAATAAAATAATATTCTAATAAAAATTAAAAAAAACATTAAGATATTTTTCTTTCCATTTCCGTTTTATATATTTTACATATAGTCACCACAAATTGCCGCCAAACGGTTTTATCAGCTGCCTTTCGTCCACTCTTTGTCCCAACACATCACTGGACCTGAAAGTCAACCTGAGAACATATTTGGTTTCCGATAACCTTCAACAACAAAAAAACTTGATGATGCGACAGTTGTAGTATGCATGAAATATTTTTGGGTGACTCGTTAATCTATTTTTTTAGAAGATTGGACAATTATACCAACGCATCCGAAGACTGGACCATTTGATCCTAAGAAGTGGCTCAACCTAAATTTAAAAAAACGGAATATTTGCTTTAATATAGTACGACTCTACTCGTAGTTTCATGATAAATGCTTGTTTTAATATATTGAAACCGCAAACTGCTGTTTCTCAGTTCTGTAATGTCTTGTCGCACCAGAGAAACATTTAGGTGTTCAATTATCAGAATATTTTTAAGGAGATCGTATGATAAGCCAGACGCTCTCAACGCCTGGACATTTTTTGTCCTTAAGGGTGGCTCAACCCTACCGGCGGCATGTATAGAGTTAGTTAAAATGATTTAAGAAAAACAAGCTCGATCTGGATTTGAACCAGGCGTCTAAGTGAGAAGTAAACTCTTTAACCACTGGAATATTCCACCCAACAAATAATTAGTAACACAAAAACAATATTAAAATGGATATATTTTTTCAATACTCTAATCTTATTTTATAAATCATTGACTATATTTCAACACGCCTTGCTACCCACATGACTATTCTCCGCCTTTGTGTGTGGATAACGCGGCGTGTAGAACGGAGTGCCGGTGCAAGGCTCGTGGTTCGAATCCCGCGTCTGCCGAAATTTTTCGAATGAATTGATGCGTATAAAAAAATTGATGTTTAATTGTATGTGTGTATTTAATTACCAAAAACACTATGCATAAATTTAAAATTCGTATATTGAAGAATAGTAAGAACAATATTCTAATATTGTTATCTCGCTAGCAGTAAATTGTACGTGCCCACAAATTAGGTGCCATAGAAAATGGAAAAGTTTCACGCAAACAAATTATCTAAAAGCTTAGTGAAAAGTTTCGCATTAAATTGTGATAAATTACATTAAAACTGTGCACACAAACCAAACAGTCTTGCATTGAAAACACGTAGATGTGCAACTTCACCATTATCTCTTGTGAATAATGAGTCTGTGATGTTTTATGAAATTACCAGTGCATACAAAATTATATCTCGTGAAATCCAATAAAAAATAATATCCATGCATTGAATTTTAATGTTTTGACATCCTCCTCTCATATTTAGGACATCGATTTACTTGATGAAGGATGCAGAATCAGGTTCACAATATAAATAACTTGTTTTGTTTCACTATACACGTTTATTTGTCAAGCACTTCGCATTCGGCACACACCATATAGGCGTGCCCATAACGGTCGCGAGCGTTGTCCAACTAACAGCTCATGGCGTGCTCTGACATCTCGGCGGTGCCAACTGTCGCTGCCGAAAAAAGTGAATTCAAGATGGCAGTGGTACCAACAGGAAATGGGCCCACTGTCATAACAAATATTTTGGCGTATCCAAACACCGTTTAACATTCTACAATAACAAAAATTAGATGTGCATGTCAGGCGATCGAACAAACTAAGAGACAAAAGACCGTTGTGTAAAATAAATGATATTGTTATGGATCTCAAAATAAATGCTCGAATAGTGATGCCGAAAAGCCTGGATATACAATTTTCGTCTATTTTTTTATTCGCTCGTCGGACACGGATGTGTCATTAGTAATGTACATGGCTGTCTGTCATTGGTGCGCCATTAATTATATAAATGGCCACTGCATTAGTGACGACGCTGCGCTGTCTCAGTTGCCGAGAGTCGTCAGTTGAGCTCTGACCGCGACGAGTCGCGAGTTGTAATCCGTCAAGTGCCTAAAAGCATTATCATAATTTATGAATTATATTTAATTAAAAAATTAATTAATTAAAAATATTTAGTTTTGATTCACAATTTATTTTTAATGATTACATGTTTCAGCCTTCCTGAAGACCATCTTCAATAATGAAGAAATAAAAACAGGCATACCTATATAAGCCACTGCCTGTTTTTATTTTTTCAATATTGAAGATGGTCTTCAGGAAAAGTCAAAACATGTAATCATTAAAATAAATTGTGAATCAAACATAATATTTTAATTTATTATTTTAATTGAAATTAATTCTAAAATTATAATATATATATAAATTATAATTATGCAGTTTCACCAAGTATTGTCAGTTGATAACCTTAATGTTACCTAAAAGCATTGTTTGTCAACCTTTATCTTAACACTTTCATTACGGCTCGGTGGAATACAAATTAAACTGTTAGTTATACAACTAGTATTATGTCGGAAAGTTTTAGTTACATATTAGTAAATGTACTTATCTGGTCTATTTTCATATATCACATTGGTTCTTGCATTTTTTAGCTATCAGATGATGTATAAAAAACTATTCTAAGAAAGTAGCAGAACGATATATCACGGCTACCGATGTCAACGGTAGAGGAATCTTAGACGGCATATATCGGCTACCGATGCGAAAGGGTTAAATAGATGTCAATGTACTTCTAAAAAAGTCTTTGTGTTGCTCATCTGCTCCTTAACCCTCCATCGCGTGTTCTGATAACGATCTCGATGGCGTGAAATCGTTTTCTCTGTGTAACGGTGATGTTACTATATAAATAACATGTTTTAATATGCTTCACATTGAGAATCATTTTCTTTCATAAAATTGAATAACTAGTACTTACGTGTATAATCATTAAGTTATTAATCATATCATAGCACTTGTAAGTACAACGCAGCTCAATTATCTCTTAACTAGAGAAGGGTTGAGAAAGACTACGAGTTAGTCGAAACTGCAGTCTCCTAATAGAGAACTTTTGTTACGTGATCCATGTGAAAACAAGGTAAATAAATAAATAAATATTTATAATTTATTATGGATCTCAAAGTGAATGCTCAAAACATTGAAAATAATATCATAGCACACACAATATTTTCAGTAATCATGGTATGGCCATCGCTTAATTATAATTTAAGTAAAAATTTACTTTAATTATCGAACAAATACACAAAAATTCACTGCAAAACAATTAAATATTAGAAAGCTCTAAAGTGTTAGTGGTAAGCTCTGAAACAATCTTCAAAGTATTCCTATACTTTATGCTTATACTTACAATTGTAGCTTTCTTGTATAAAACAAACCAAAAATTTAAATACTCTACAGCAAAAATCGTTAGGTAAACTAACGCTCTTCCTCCACATAATCGGCTCATGTGAAAATAATAAAGTTCTGAAAAATACCAACCGATACAGCTTTAGTGGGTGCATTTTAGTTCCCGCATCATGATGTGCTGCAGTCGAGAAATTTTACTTTACTACTGAAACCTGAAACGGTATTTCAGCGCTTCCGTGAAACAACATCGAAATTTTTAACGTTTTAGAATTTATTTATATTTATAATTTAAGCATTCACTTTGCAATCCATTTTAATTATTTTTGTTTTTTATTGCAATATCTCGTTGAATCATTGTTGTTAGTTAAATTATTTTTTACAAGTTTGTGACAATCTTTCAAAAATTTAAAATTATTTGAAATACATTTCAAGCTATTTTAAATGTTAAATAGATAAGAAATTCATAACTTTTTTTAATATTGATCACACTGAACAGCAATTTCGAGATCTATGAAATCTTCATCAGTTCCAATGTGTACAAACGTACTGACGCTTAAATAAATATTTACTTACAAAGAAAGAGTTTCACTTGAGATAAGGTCGATGAGTTGATTGGAGCTTTACGAGTGCGGAATTTTGGTGTGGTTCTATGTAAGCAAATTATTATTTACTAATAAAGAAAGAGTTTCACTAGACATTAGGTAGGGAGTCTAGGAATAGAAATAATAGGGGAAGCCTATTAAAGTAATTCAAAGCTTTTAAATAGACTACCAGCATACTTTGATTCTTTTTCACATCCCTTTTTTCTCTTATCGATGGCATGACAGGTGCTTATGGTTTTTTTTTAAATAGTGTCCTCTTTTTGTTTTAAATTTGTCAAATTTTCCTTACCCTGAGATAGGCCAAGTGCTACAGACTCTTCATGTCAGGAAATGGTGTCAATATATGATATTACCACCACGTAAAACATTCAAAATTTAAACCTAATTTTCTTTTTAAAGCCATACTGACAGCGTTTTGCGTAGTGACACCGGAAGTGCCGGAAGTGTGGCTTTCCTTACTCAAAACTTACTGAAATCAAGACATCCCATCAACATCTACAGGGATGACGGCTTAATTCTCAAAACAGCATGGCTTCCACCTTTAGCACATACTCTCAAACCTGTACAGACAAGCAAAGACGACCACAGTCCGACATCACTTTGTGGAGGTACAATTCTTAGAACATACCTACCGTACACGATTTTCCGGGCCAACGAAATTCGTCAAAAGAAATTCGCCACACACTGGCTAAACCCAAAAGCCACAACATCAAATCTGGCCGTGAAAACCTAAGAAGTTATCATAAGCTTGTCTGAAAATTCACCAAAAACAATTTAATATAATTTGAAAATAAAACATATAAAAGATCATCAGTAACGTAGTAAATAAATGAGTTGTGTCCTTGTAAGATTAACAAAAAGTAAATAGATTGTATGCGTATATATTTTTATATTTGAGTATACGACTTAATGTATTTTTAATTAACCACTATCTTGCTTTGCGATCTAAACTATCATCTGTTGAATATGCAAGTGCGGCATTCGTAATTTCACTCGCCAAATGGAGTCAACGTAATTTGCTCTTTAACCATTAGTTGGCAAATATACTGCCTTCCTAGTAAACACACTAACACACACTTCCCAATGGATCCAAAGGAAGTATAGAGAACCTACTTCTGAAGGCTTGTCGAGCCTTTGTGAGAGACTGTTTTCATATAACCATATGGAAACTAGAAGATATCACGCATTACGAATTGAATAATTTAACTAAATATTACGATGGATCCAACCTGTGAGGTAGATACGGTTTATAAATTCCAATAGAATATTAATAATGATTATTTATTTATTCAGCCACCATTTTAAAACCAGGTCCAAAAAAAAACACAATTAAAGTTAAACATAAAAGAAAAAAAATCATGTTTTATATCATTTAACAATTTTAATTTCAATCAACTTTTGACTCTCAGTGAGTGGAGCACTAAATCACCGCTGGATGCCTACGTGATGGTGAATCCAGTGCCTCTGCAACCGGGAGTCCCAATATAATAGTTTGTGTTTTTGTTTTTTCATTACATACAGTGGTACCAAGATGTACAACTTTAATACGTTTCGTTTACATGCTCGTATGTCAATTTCTCGTATCTTAAAGCAATTTTTTCCATTGTAAATAATTGAAACAACATTAATCTGTTTCAGCCGCCAAAACACCTTTTTATGTAAACACAAACGGGAGAATACCGGCTGATGATGATAGTGATTTTGAAGTTTCATCAGTGGATTCTATGACACTTATCATTCTACATATGGCTAAGCGCTGTATGTGAATGTTGATTCGCCAACGTCATAGACTACAGCCTGACATTCACGCATCATCCTTATTATTACACGAATTCACTATGAATGTGTGTTCTTTACGGCAAGACTTTCGTCTACCACCAATTTTGATTAATAGGCTATGACTGGCATTTTACGGGTGAGGGATCAGGTTAACACCAACCGGGGGTATTTTACATCTTAGAAATCGATTAAATTTTCTCTTTTTTTTAATCTCCATCGGGAATCGAACCCACGACTTTTGGCTTGGCAAACAAACGCTTTAACTACTAAACTATGCCCGTAGCAAATCGCAAGTCAAAAAACTTGTCGGGAAGCATATTTGCGTTTATTTTAAATATAATACAATACTGACACACTTCGGCATTCTGCCCGGGCCACAAGCAACGATGTGTACCTGACGGTGCCCGGACAGAAAGTGACTCAGACCGCGCAGTAACAGAAGCAGCGCTCGAAGACTACAGATCGGCCGTTTGACGAACTATCTGCTGTCACATGACGGGTATCGTTTTGTCAAAACAAAAAAATAGTGCCTGCAATCGTCATGACTTAAAACTACTTAAATCTAAACGTAAACTAACATTTTTTAAATATCCTTGTCAGACGAACGAACAAAAATAATCAACGACAGATTGTATTTCAAGGGTTTTTGGCAGCAGCTTGCATATCGATTTGATATCTACATAAATCTTAAATAATAAAGCAATAATACGAGGGTTATCAGTAAAACAAGATTTTTCACAGTGTAAAACATGTTCTGTAAAAAAATTCATGAATGCTTACATTTTTGGAAACTTCAGACTTTTATCTATTTTTCTACATAGTCGCCACTGAGGTCAATGCATTTTTACATCCGGTATACGAGCTTTTGAATGCCCGAGTCAAAAAAATCTGCCGCCAAGCCACGCAGATACCTGAGAACCGCTTCTTCCAGCTGTTCTCTATCGCCGAAACGCGTTCCACCCAGGTGTTTTTTCATGTCACGGGAAGAGATGGTAGTCACCTGGGGCTAAGTCCGGGCTGTAGGGTGGGTGTTTGACAATACCCCATCCAAATTTATCGTACGGTCAACATTCTTGGCACCCACCTCGCGCAAACCTTAGCATACCCTAGATGGCCCGTCAAAATCTTTAAAATAGAGGTATAATATCGTTTATTTGTCGATCTATTGAAGCTGTAAAGGAATTCCAAAACAGTATAAACTGTATAACATAGTGCGGTTTAAAACAACGTTCAAAGTATTCGGCTTATTTTACTATTGAAAAAAAAAACTGATCTATTTTTATTACCGACAATGCTATTTTGTATCACATAAAAGTGAAAAAGTATATTGTTTGTACTCGTACAATGGTAAAAGTGCCCAATAGTCATGCAAACAGTCTGGGGTTTTGTCGGTCCTTTTTAAAATTATTTATTATTTTTTTCACATAAGCACATGCAGGAGAATACCGACAGATGGTAATAGAGATTCTGACATTTTTTATCTGTAGATCCTATGAGGTTTACCATTTTTACATATGGATAAACGCTGCATGTGGAGTATTGATCCGCCAACGTCACAGAATACGGTCCAACATTCACGCGTCATCCTTTATTATTACAGGAATTTGTTATGAATGAGTGGTCTTCACGGGACGACTTTCGTCTCCCACCAATTTTGATTAATTGGCTATGACTGGCATTTTACGGGTGAGAGATCAAATTCACACAAACCGGGGGGCTTGTGTGCATTTGATTGTATTTTAGAGCTCAGAAATCGATTGAAAATATTTTTTCCTTTTGTTTTTAATCTTTATCGGGGATCGAACCCACGACCTTCGGCTTGCCAAGGAAACGCTTTTACCACTGAGCTATGCCACTCAGCATAAACAGATTACAAATATAGTAGAATCCACGTGCGAAATTTCTTCAATGCTATTTGTCGGTATTTTTCTGAATGTCTTAACATAAAAATCAAAACAAAAATAAACATCTAAGGAATCCGATACTAAGATTGGTAAAAAATAAAAACATTCGGTTAAGAAAAACGGCGCGGTTTATATTTCAAACCTAAGATTACAACGGATACAGTTTTTTTATTACATTGTTTTTAATCAAAAAAGGTTTAATGGAAAAAAAAGTCCGTTCGAATATTGAATGTAAAAATAAATTGCGCATTCGTGATTCCATTTCGTAACCAACGTTATTTGAATACGAATACTGGCTCTCGCATCAATGTCTGCTTAAACTTTTCATTGTTTTATTGGCTTGGAACAAAATATACTTCCACACATAAATTCATTTGGAAGTCAATGGGTAGAATAATAATATGCTTCTACGTACATTTCCCTGAATTTTCATCAATTTACTCAAAGCATACGCTAAAGAGAGTGCAAATTCAAAATAATAAACGTGCATGCTTTAAAATATGTAATGATTTAGATATTTGTTGATTGAATGTTACATACATAATGACATCAGCATGATGTAGCCCTTGTTGACTGGTATCTTTCTATTTATGTTCGCTTGTCGTACATTTATATGTCGCCATATCGGCATTTTTGAACAAGTCCGCTCACGGGTGTGTAGTTATAAACATCGCCACTCGGGCGCTGGGCGAGAGTCTCAGCGCCGACGAGCGCGGGGCCAGTCGTGTCCCGCCCGTTGGCGAGAGCATATTGTATTGTGGCTCGGCCTAATGCTGTGACTAGGTCGAGCCAGAAGTTTGTCAATTTTAAACGTAAATATATGTAAATGTGCTTCCGAAAAAGTCTGTGTTATTAATCTGCTCCTAATCCTGCCATCACGCGATGGAAAATACCTTATAAAATAGAAAAGATGTTAATAAATTTAAACAAAAACATTTTTTTCGGTGGTGTTTAAGGGAAGACTTTTGACTCTTATGAATGATCATTTTTGTATTGTTATGTATGTTTTTACGTGCATAAGATACAGACAGAGGGTGATAGTGGTGCTGTGTCTAATCTGTGGAGCTAATCACTCTTACCATGGGAATGTTGATCCGCCATGTATATGTGGAGTGTTGATCCGCCATGTATATGTGGAGTGTTGATCCGCCAACGTCACAGACTACAGTCAGATATTCATGCATCGTGCAAGAGAACTTAAAGCGGAGGCATCCTTCAGAAGCAGACTCAAGACCCACCTTTTTACTCAGAGAGGCAAAGAAGCGCTATTAAAATGAACATTCGGCCATAAAAAAGCGCTATACAAATACTGATATAATAATAATTATTATTACAGGAGTTCATGGAACAAATTTTTTATACCACCAATTTTGATTAATAGGCTATGATTGGCATTTTACAGGTGAAGGGATTAAATTTACTACAACCGGGGGTATTTATGGATCTTATAAATCGAATATAAAACCTTTTTTTTTATAATCTACATGGGGATCGAACCCGTGACTTTCGGTTTGATAAGCAGACGCTTTAACCACTAAGCTTTACCCGCCGGCATATAGACTATGACTGACATTTTACGTGTAAGGGATCAAATTCACACTAATTTTTATATACCTTGTAAATCGATTAAAAAACATTTTAATTTAATCTCCGTCGGGATGGAACCCACGACCTGTTGTTTGGTAAGCAAACGTTTTAACCACTACACTTTATAGGCTGACTGGCATTAAAAGGTTGAGGGATCAAAATTATATCAATTTTTATGTACCTCATAAATCGATTAAAAAGCGTTTTAATATTAATCTGTCTGGGATCGAACCACGATGTGGTAAGCAAACGTTTTCACCACTAAGCATACACACTAGCTAAATAAAAAATGTATATTATATTAATATAATAAATATAATTACTTAAGCTCTAAAACAGTATCAAGTTTATACGAAACTTTGTGTTTCCTGAAAACGGATGCAGTGAATATTACACGTAACGAATATAACGTTCGTAGAAATCACGTTTCGAGCTTTGGTTGAAGTTTTCGCAGCTCCTCGGTCGAATTAGGTAACTAACCTTAAAACCCATTCACCTGCAAGGACTCTCTAACTTTTCCCTTCTCGAGCTTTCCTTTAACACTATTTTTCTTCCTGGTAAACGCCGTGTCCAAGCAAACTTCAAGCGCCACGTACGGGGAGCTTTTATTTATTTTCAGTTTCGCAGATAGTTCAGAAGTTTGCGCGTTCTCGATATTACCACCGGCAAGCCTCACATAGCATACTAATGCAATCATATTTTTTTGTCACAGCAAGCCGATTTGTTTTTTTTTTTACCGACAGATGGTGATAGTGATTCAGAAGTCTCATCTGTGGAATTCTATGACGCTTATCGTGCTGCATTTTTTACTTATATTGTCAAGGTCTAAGTTCGTATATTCGTCTACTGCTGAATGTAAGCTTTCTGTAGGAGTCTTTATACGTCTCAAACATACGGCGAGAAGTTACTACCAAGAAGGAACTCACCAAAGCAACCCACGACGCACTCCACCCTATGTTTGGGTACCAAAAGATAACTACACGGCTCAAATCAAGAAGAAGTTTCCTACAGTCGACAACGGAACTGGAGATACCTGAGGCCACCCTGCGGCTGAACATGTGGAGAAGCGCAACTGAGGGGAATACTTGGATTGCCCCGAAAGAGGACCTAGCCCCTGGACATGACCAAGGGTGGAATATATGGAGGTCCCTTAACAGACTTAGGACCGGAGTATGCAAAACGAGGACACAAATGAAGGCCTGGCAGTTTTACAGCGGACCGACTGAATGTGACTGCGGCGTGGAGCAGACCCTGTCACACCTTCTGGAGTGTGCGCTGTGCCCGAATAGCAGCACCCAGGAAGACCTAATGATGGCCAGAAGTAACGCCATCGACGTCGCCCACTTCTGGGCAGACAAGATCTGACCCTGTTGCTTCCGACACGATTATATAAATATACGTCTCGATCTTCTGCATTTTTTTTTATAAGCACACACAGGAGAACACCGACAGATGGTGTTATGGTGATACTGAAGTCTCATCTGTGGAATTCCGTGACGCTTATTATGCTACGTATGGCTAAGCGCTGCATGTGTAGTGTTGATCCGCCAACGTCATAGACCACAACCCGACATTCACGCATCATTCTTATTTTTACAGGAATTCACGTTGCATATGTCGTGTTTACGGGACGACAATTTTTGTCTACCACCAATTTTGATTAATAGGCTATGACTGGCATTATACGGGTGAGGGATCAAATTCACACCAACCGGAGGGGGTATTTTAGTGCTCAAAAATCGATTAAATTTTATTTTAATCTTCTTCGGGATTGAATCTACGACCTTCGGCTTGCCAAGCAAACGCTTTAACCACTGAACTTTACCCGCCGTATATAATATAATGTATATATTATATTGCCTTTTTTTCAATTTTTTCAACATTCAGTTTGAGAACCAATGTAAATTATAAATATTTATTTATTTACCTTGTTTTTACATGGATCACGTAGGATAAATTATTTATTAGGAGACTGCAGTTTCGACTAACTGGTAGCCTTTCTCAATCCTTCTCTTGTTAAGAGATAACTAAGCTGTAATAGTAGCTCCATCTCAGTTATCTCTTAACAAGTAAAGGATTGAGAAAGGATACGAGTTAGTCGAAACTGCAGTCTCCTAATAGATAACTTATCTTACGAGCGTTATAACATTTTATTAAAAACATTGTACTATTAGCAAATCGTTAAAAAAAAGTAATACACACGTGTTTATTTCAAATAACCTTACTAAGTAGAAGCTAGATTCTTGTGTGTGAGGGAATATAATTCGATAATTTGAAATTTCACTTTCAGACATACAAGCAAATAACATATCTTTTTGTATCACAAAAATGTTTTACTTGTATCAAGATCAAATGCTACAAACATCACAAAAATACTTTGCCGAGGGTTCAAAAAAAATATATTCAAACATGTCAGCTTTATTTGTTACACAAAGAAGAGATATCCGCGTATTACAATAAAATTATGTTTCCGAATATCGGGGCTCCCCCTTTTCGGATATTTTCTTATTCTTTATTTGAAACCGATTGCCCACTTTATCGAATAAACTTCTCCTTACTCCGCTCGGTAGGAGAAGACTCCATCATTTTTTATAGATCATCTTTAATGGCTTAATACATTACGACGCTTTTTACTCTATTCCGGATTCTCGAATATTTCCAGAACCTCCTTTACAGTCCACACAGCCTGAATCTTCAAAACTCTGTAATTTCATCGGTACGGGAAACGAATGGCGGCACTTTAAGAATAAGTTTACCTTATTATTCCATATTTTTCTTCCACTTATCTAAATTTTGATGTAATATACTCGTATTATCTTTCAAACACCGTATTTATTATAATATTGGAGGGCGACACACACGTTCCAGTCATAAACGCAGCCAATTTAACATTTTTTCTTACTTATTTTAGCGTTTTCACATCCATAATATATCCATTACTTCAATTCAAATTAAATAAATACTTTTTAAATGTTATTTTATGTAGTAATTAAATATACACATACAATTATACATCAAATTTTTATACGCATCAATTTATTCAGAAAAACATCGGCAGACGCGGGATGCGAACCACGAGCCTTAGAACCAACCTTTGCTCAGATCTTTTACACCGCCTAGTCTACTCGACTGTTTCTCCGCCTGAACGGACTAACTTTGAGAAAAAAAAAATGTTATTTTATGTATTGAAAATTGAACTCATTATTTAAGTATATTAAATCTGAATTATACTTTATAATTCATTACAAAAAATATTTTGAGTGAAATTCTAGACCCTGTTCAATGAATATTAAAATCCATATTTCATATATTCGTTGTAAAAAATAAATTTTTGTAATATTTGTGCCATTTTATGTCATTCAAATATTTTAATAAACCTTTTATGTACCTTTTTCTTTCACATATTTAAAAATTCTTTCTTGATTAAACACACGGTTACCATTAATTTATTTAATTCGTGAATCATCTCTACAAACAACAAATGCATTCTATGAATTGTTGTCGATGGCCTTTCTAGACGATGAAAACTACAGAGTTTGAATAAAAGTTGGTTGCATTGTCTTAGTGCCTACATAAATATATCAGGTAATTAGATTTTGTTTTCGAAACCTGAAATATTTGGTCCTAAACGAAGGACATCTGTATACGTTAACTTTCCCCTTACTGTGCTAAAAATATCCGAGGGCTCCGATGATATGTATTTTCTACACCATATGAAAATGTCATTTAAAAACCGGAAAATATTGAATATTCCTGAATATTGCTTTGATCGAATTTGGTTGAAGTTGAAATGTAACAATTTTTGTAATGTAAGTATCTGAAAAAGAAAACACTGCAATTAGCCGCTATATCCGGTGCAGCCAACCAAATTTAACGTACATATTGACCCGTGCTCAGCTGAATTCATACTGACGGAACATTCACAAAGCCGCGCATGTTCCCGGTTCGTATAAGTTTATCTCATCTGCACCGCCGCTCTCGCAGATGCATAACACGTGCGCGTGATTCTATCCCCGATTATTCCACAAATATTTTTTTGCCATCGCTACAAATTAAAACACATTATTTTGATTTTATTTAATACTTAAGAATATAACGGATAAATACAAAAATTGTAATTTTAATATTTATTGTAATTTAAATGGATATTCTCATTATTAGATTCGACTTGTAGTAAATATACATCATCTGAAAGAAAGGGTTAATGACTGCAAGTCTGATATGCTCCGCCAATAATTCAAGTTAGAGTTTATAAATAGTAAAATGATGTTTATAGAGTAAATATTCGACAAAACTTTGATAATCATAAGTATTCTGATACTCTTAGAAGTGAAAGAAATTCTCGAAGAAGTCCATGATAATCGTCATGTTCCACGTAAGAAAAAAAACAAATTATGAAAATTAATAAAATATGACTAAGGAGCTAAATTTAAAATACATTACGTGTTATGATAATTAAAGTAGGACTGAGTTAATTAGTGAGTTAATTATATCTGGTTAAATGTACCAACAAACAAGTGTAATTACCAAAAAGTTATCAACGTCCTACCGCCTTGTCGGCTTCAGGTACTGAAATGCATCTCTTACGTGCGCTGAAAGTAGATTCCTGAAATTCCGTTTTCTAATTGCAGCAGATAATTCTTCCAATCCATCTGTCTGTTTTCATTACAGCCTGTACAGAAACTAGTAAGAAACATCTAGAATCTAGATGACGTATAAACGACATTTGCCAGCGGGTATAGCTTAGTGTTTACAGCTTTTGTTTACCAAATAGAAGGTCGTGGGTTTGATTCCCGACGGGGATCATTTTTTTTTTCAATCTAAGCTCTCAAAGACCCACGATAGGTGTGAATTTGATCCTTTACCCGTAAAATGCCAGTCATAACCTATTAACCGAAATTGTTGGTAGACGAAAGTCGTCCCGTGAGCACGTCCCAATCATAGTGAATTCCTTTAAAAACTTCTTAGGTTTTCACATCCTGATTTCATATTGTGGCTTTTAGGTTTAGCCGTGTGTGGCGAATTACTCCTTTTCAATATTTCGACCTCCATTGCAGGGGTCTTCTTCAGGGTTGATGACTTAGTGTCAAGTAATCAACCCTGAAGAAGACCCCTGCAATGGCGGAGGAAATATTGGAAAGGAGTAATTTGCCACACACGGCTAAACATAAAAGCCACAATATCATAGTGAATTCTGTAATAATTGGATAATGCGAGAATGTTGGGCTGTAGTCTTTAATACTGGCGGATCAACACTACACATGCAGCGCTCAGCATATATATTGTAGCATAGCAAGCGTCATATAATCTACAGATGATACATCGGCATCACTATCACCATTTGTCGGTATTCTCCTATATATGTTAACAAAAATAAACATTTTGACGAATAATTCGTACCTTGTTTTAACATGAATCACACTGAGCACTATTTATTTACTTGCAGAAAGACCACAGTTTCGTTTTTATAGAAAAAACAAGTGATTTAAAAACGCTCAGTGTGATCCATGTTAAAGCAAGTTTTGAAATATTATATATTTAATATTGTGTACGCGTTCAGGTACTTACACAACAATTTGGAGCAAGAATTATTACTAAGTAATTATACTTGTAATACTCTTACGTTCAAAGTAGGATAAGCATCACAACGAGATTATATTTATTCATCACCGTAACTAAGTTGATTACAAAAGCCTCACGTTCAAATATTCACACCGGAGAGTGTATCAAACGTAGATATTTATATATATACATATAAAGAAGATTAACTGCTGCGCGTAAACCTCTAAGAACAGATTACCGGATGTAATCTTTTATAAGGCCGTTACCCCGAGTTACACGCCCGATGAAAATAGTGCACACACATAAAAGGAACTTTATTCAACTTTGGCTGTTATAACACAAATAGAATATACGCCGGGCAGAGCGCGAAAGCCTTCGGTGATATATTGTGTTCGGTGTTTTGCTGTTTTCCCAAATTTATTCGTGTTCAGAAACAATCTAAAAGTTTTCCTTTTTGCAACTTTTCTGTTTGAATTGAAAGTTGCTCGCGGTAGCTCCTTATCTGTCGGTGCTTTTTTTGTGACGGCGTCGCATTGAAAATTTAGTTAAATGGCTGTCGGTCCTGAGAACAAGCAGAAGTAGGACAGCCCGGAAGCTAGAAGCAGAGTTCCAACTGAAACATTTTTAAAAATAAATTGTATATTCCGAGCCCTTTTTAGAACGACCGTCTAGTTTTCCACGAACTCGATATACCGACAAAATTTCTGAGTGATACAACTATTTCAAATATACAAATGTTTATTGAATATTTTGCCGGCGGGTATAGCTCAGTGATTAAAGCATTTACTTGGCAAGCCGATGGTTGTGAGTTCGATCTCAGACGGAGATAAAAAAAATGTAAGCGATTTCTTAGCTCTAAAATGTAAATAAATTTGGTTGGTGTGAATTTGATTACTCACGCGTAAAATGCCAGCCATAGCCTATTAATCAAAATTGGTGACTACCACCAACCAAGCCGTCAAGAAATGAAAGTAAAATTTAAGTTTACTCGTATATCTAGTGTTGATTTATTTATTTATTTTATTTATTTATTTACAGAATCGAAATTCCATTTTTTTACAGATATTTAGAAAAATAAGTATACATAACAATACAATAAAAAGAGAAGAAAATAAAAAATAAAAATAACACAAAAGAATAAGAAGATGACACGTGTCAAAGATCACAGAGATCAAGGAGAACAATACCATCGACAAAAGAGGAAAAGGATGTAAGAAAAGGATCGAGGTGTGCTGGTAGGCCATTTAGGATCGACATTGCCGTTGAACCAAATTGAGTGCTTGAAGCTCCACAAGCCTCGACTGGGATCAAAAACAATGGATGGCTACGAGCACGGGTGTACCTATCTGGAACATAGAAGTTAAAACATTCAAGAATCCCAGGGTTGTGAATTGAACCGCGAAGAAGAAGGAATGAATGTTTGAGTGCAGTAATTTTCCTCTGGGACTCTAGCGGATGGAAAGAAAGCATCCCTAGAAGAAAAGAGTTGGGTAATGTTCGGAATTAAATGAATTTAAATATATATACAATGTTGTTTTATAAATAATAATGTTTTTAATGTGAGTTTTTCCCCATATTTCATGTTTAAAAGCATTTTTTTTTTACTTGTTACGTTTCCTAATCTGCTTTACATTTTTTTTTTATTATAACAATTTCATGAAAACCCACTTGTACCGAAAACGAGTCTTTCGTGTTTACTTGAGGAAGAGCTCATGTCTTTCATTTGGTACGTAAAACGCAAAATCTCAAAATATCAAACATCTGTTTAAGTTTATCTTCTCATAATAAAACGGTTTTATGTAGCATTGTTATTTAAGAGTTCTGCATATGCCTACAAAGTGTACGTGGATTCTGAAAATTTACGGGAAAACTTCTGTTGGAAGGGGTTCGCTAAAAGGTTAATGAAATATGAAAAGTTTCGAATGTTTCCAAGTTTACGGTGTCACAAATTCACGCGAAAAGCGCCTGAAAAACAAACTACTGAATTTTAATTTTGTGTTTATATTTCCTCGCTACGACATCACTTTTCTATGTGTTCCTAGAAATTCAATTTTGCAATTATAAGTTAACGTCAAAGGCGAAACTTTTACAATATTTGTTGTAATATATATTATGCTCTTGTTTGATCAACTTTAAGTTGAATTCATTTAACAAATTTAGCACTTTTCTCATGTATTTTTACATTACCCTTTGATAAATGTGGCTGATGCCTTTATCTCATGTATCAAGCTAAGCCTTTTTTTTTATGTAAACATTAGAATACCGACAGATGGTGATAGTTATTCTGAAGTCTCATCTGTGGAAATGGTCAAAACGCTGCATGCGGCCTGATCCGATCCTATAGACTACAGGCATCCTTTATCAGGAATTTACGAATGGACTTTCGTCTACCACCAATTTTAATTAATAGGCTATGACTGACATTTTACGGGTGATGGATCAAATTCACACCAACTGTGGTATTTTAGAGCTCAGAAATAAATTAAAAATCCTTTTTTTTTTTTTAATCTCCGTTGGGGATCGAACCCACGACCTTTGGCTTGCAAAGCAAATGCTTTACCATTGAGCTATGACCGCCGGCAAAACGCCTAGATCCTAGAGGCGATCTCGATGGATTGGTCACATCATGCGCCACGATGGTCTTCTTCGTGACATTGTGGAGGGGATGGTTGAAGGTGGAAACTGTAGAGGGCGCCCTAGACGTGAGTATTTGCAGCAAGTGTTCGAGAACATGAGTTGTAGCTCTTATGCTGAGCTGACGAGGTTTGCGGAGGACCGAGAGGAATGGAGATCGAGATGCAACATTCTTTTGCTGCAAACCAATCCACCGGATTGATATTACAAAAAGGCTGATGCCGCAAAGCCTTGAAAAACGATATTTTGTTTTTATTTTTGTTCGCTCGCCTGACATGCACATCTTATAATATTAATTTCATTAATATAAAAATTGAACAGCGTTTGCATACACCATTTTACTTGTTATGACAGTTGCTCCATTTCATGTTGGTGCAACTGTCATCTTTAATGTGCTTTTTGCGGCGACTGTCTTGGGGCGCAAGATGTCACAGTGTTCGGCAGTTGTCGATTAACTGGCGCACGGCCGGCGACATGACATGCCGGTCGGGCGTAGAAATCAAGTCTTTATTTAAAATAAACTCGAATTGTTCTTCGAAAACAAGTTATTTATGTTATTAATCTGCTCCTGCATCCTGTCACCCAGTAATTCGATATCCAACTTAGAGAGGAGGATGTAACCTTTTTGTACATCTGTAGGAATGTGGATGTGTGTGTGTTGTAACGGAGATCGGATAGCGTAACACAGATGATGGATCCGGTTGGCGGCTATGTGCTGATGAGAGCTTCAAAGACTGTTGCTGCAAAGAGAAGAAGCGTCGGGTCCATATGGTCGTCTCCTTATATAGGGCCTGCTCACGCACACATTGATAGATACGACAGTACAATTGATGCGGCCTCTTTATAGATGTCGATAGAGCGATTCTAGCGACATCTGTGATAGTGATTTTAACGACATATATGGGACATACATGGCAAATATTAATAGATAGACATAGATACAGAAATTTGATCCGTTGATTAAACAGTAGTCTCCCACACATCTGATTCTGTTTTTCACTAAATTTTGACATCGGTCGTCTAATTAAATCGACTCCAGATCGCGCAATCGCTTTGGGATGCGTGGTGGATGGATGAAAAGCAGGTCACCAAAGCAAACAACTCGTCAAGAACCGCATTTGACATTTATTTTACGTTTAAGCCTGACGAAATTCCACACAGGACACACAATGATGTTTACCTGACGGCATTCGGACAGAGACTAACGGCCGGTGGCAGTGAGAGTTACCGCGCTCAAAAACTACATAGCGGCCATATATGAAACTAGCCACTCCCAAATGACATATAGCGACCGTCAAAACCAAATAAACAAAATAGCGCATGAATCTCAACCAGTCTGAAAGGGCTATATCAAGTTGGTATCAATTTATATGGGAGAAATAGAGCGAAAAAGGTTGAAAACTACTGTTATACAATTATTCTTCAAGCTCCCCGAAATTCGTCATGAAATCGGTCAAAAACTATGCATAATAAGTATTTTAAAGACATTCTGGTGTAGAAATACTTTATTGTATTATATATTAGCACTCAAACCCCGTTAACATATTTCTTTTTTTCCATGGTCGTATTATAAAGACCCGTAGTTAAATTGAATTACAAAATATTTAATCGTTTGTATCAAATAACTACTCAGGTAGTTACAGATATAAATGATCAATTGATAACTCTAATTAACAGGTTTACCTGTTAAATGCCAACGTTAAACTTTGAAATTTATTGACTCAATATTCCGATAGTAAAACAGCATTAACTCAAAGTGAACAATGCGATAGTAACGAAATTTTGCAGACTTGAAGCTTTTTAGTTAACCTTTCAGTTAATTAAGAACATCAAAAACAAGATCATTAAAAAATATTATCGTATCGATAAATATCAATAAAAAAAACACAGTTATAGCATACATTTACTTAAAACGTTCGAATCAGATTCTTCCTCGTAGTATCAATCCGGTAGATTGGTTTGCAGCAACAAAATCTTGGATCCCAATCTCCACTATTCTCGATCTTCTGCAACCCTCTTTAGCTCAGTATAAGAGCTGCAACTCAAGGCCTCGAACACTTGCTCCAAATACTCCCGTCTTGAGCGGCCTCTGCAGATTCTATCCACAACCATCCCTTCCACAATGTCGTGAAGAACATCATCGTGTCGCATGATGTGACAGATCCATCGAGCTGGTCTATCTGATTATCATATGAATAAAAGTATGTTTTTTTTAGTCGTAGATTCGAAGATCATCTTATTTTCATTTCTGCTTCCCGCTGACGGATATGGTACCGAGCCGAAGGTCGTGGGTTCGATCCCCGATGGAAATTTAAAAAACATATATTCGTATATTACCAAATCCACAAAAAGATCGCTTTCTAAAGTCTAGTCGAGCTGCAGTGTTATAAACTAAGGTCACACTCAACGTGATCCATGTAAAAACAAGGGAAATATTCATTATTTAAATGGATCTCAGAGTAAATGCTAGAAACATTGATAAAACTTAGTAATTAAATTCATTCACACACGCATCAATTCATTCAGAAAAAATATCGGCAGACGCGGGATTCGAACCTCGAGCGTTGCACCTTTGCTATGTCCTATATACACCGCATGTCCACACGACAATTCTCCGCCTGGACAGATACGCGAAACTTGATGTAAACATACCATTGTTAACATCATATCATTATTATTTTATGATTCAATCAGTCAACATTTATTCACAAGCTTTTAATTATTATTAGTTACCGATAGTCTATTTATTTAGTAAGTACCACTCGGGTCTCGAACCGAACTATAGACTGAATGGATGAAAACAACTTCTTGTTAATCCTACGTGGACATTACAACCAGTCATTTACCTGTGTTAATGATGAACCTTATTACCTTTTTTATATTGTCTCAAATGAATTGTATGTGTGTATTTAATTACTCATAATATTTAAATATAAATCAATTATCTATAAAATAAACTTATAATATTGAGAAATAAAAATTAAAAATAATGTAAGCATTGAAAAAATTACTAAAAATTTCAAAAACTGTTATGTTTAGATAAACGTTTTAAGCGGTAAAGCCCATATTAATTGGAATCAGATAAAGAAAATAAAAATTGGGATTCTTAAATATAGGTATAATTTATCGTATTCAGTAAATCTGGTGGGGATTCTTCAGTCGTCCCCTTTCTCTGCAATTTCCCTATTCCTGTTTTCTTCCCCAAATGTGTTTTGAATGCCTCTTCCGCCGTCGATCTGCCATTTTGAATATTACAGCCACTGTTTTATTATTCCGTGCGGATATACACAATAAATCTGGAAATAGAAATGGAAAAATAGCAAATACGAGTGTATATGGGGCGCACACTAAAATCAAATGGATACATGAAACGTTACACAATACACGTGAGATAACTCGTAAAGTAAATAGCCATTTGTAGATGGCTTTAGAAAATAAAGAGATTTTAAAACATTATTTATCATTAAAAGCTTATTTTTGTACACCAATAACCTTTTAATATTAATTATATCAGGGTACATAATAATGTATCATGTAATCGTTTGATTTTATTTAAAGGCCCGTATCTCTTTGTTCAGTGACAAATTCAAGGTTTTGGTAGAAAGTTAAATCAATTGGTAGTAAATAAAATTAATCAGCAGTAGACTAAATAAATTGAGAGTATCCACTGTGTAAGTAGGAATGCGGTCTGTTATAAAATTAAAATGGCAGTAATATATTCAATATTGGAAAAAATCATGTAAAATGAATGAATAATTAACCCATCAATGGTTTAATATTATCAATTACCATTCATTAATTATTTCCTGCTAATTTATTATTATTATGACGATGAAATAAAAAATAACCAGGGATCGAACCTACGACCTTTGGTAAGTTTATCAAACGTTTTACCCCTTAGCCATACCCGCCTGTAGATAATACAGTTTATTTAAATGTTTGAGAGTTATATACAATAGAAAATCACCCTCAAATAATGTACGATTACTTACTCAAATACCTGTATCGTTTGTCATTTATTTGAAAAATAAGAATAAAATTTAATATCCTCCTCTCTTTAAAAGGTTAGTCACGTGGTGGCAGGATGAGGCATATTAATAACACAAAGACTTTTTCAGAAGCACATATATATTCCGATAACTTTACAAACTTCCGGTCCAAGCGGAATAACATGCCGGGCCGGCCATAATACAACCTTCTCGCAGTCGTTGGCACACACTGACTGCCGTGCGGTGCCGTGGTCGGTCACACCAGCGCCGCAAATGGCGATCTATATAACTAACGTCACACCCGTGACCGGACTTGTCCAAAATGTCAATATGGCGACACATACATGTACGACAAGCGAACAGAAATAAGAGACGAATATTTGTAAATCGAGTCAGGAAGGGCTATATCATGTTGATATCAAATTATTTAAACTTATATTTTTATTAAACTGCAAATATGGCACAATTTTATTATCCCACTGTGGATCCAATTTTCAAACAATAAGTAATATTATACAAGACATAGCGTTCACAAATAAAAAAACTCTAGATTTCTAGAATTGCTTGTATGGCCGTGTGTCACAAGAGGGGCAATTATTGTTCTGCGGCGTTCCTGGAAGGACCCCCGAGGCGGAGTCTCTATGGGGGGCGCCGAGGAGCATCTTCAACTTATTGCCAATTTATAGAATGTAAATAGACACTGTGTACTCCGCTCTACAGCCTCGCATCCGCCGAACGCTTTCCCAGGCTTTAAATAAATAATTTCGCGTCTCGACAAAGTGAAAAATAAAGTCAATCTAAAGCTAAACGTACAAGAAACGCAAACCTTTCAGTTGATAAATAACTATTCATTTCAAATGGATAAATATTTCTTTGATTTTTCTATTTGTTTATGTCCGCTCTCTAAGCTGAAGCATATGGACATCTTTTTTATGTGAGGACATACAGGAGAATACCATTAGATGGTGATAGTAATTTTGTAGTCTCACCTGTGAAATTCTATGACGCTTGCCATGGTGCACATGGCTGGCCCCGGCTGGTGTGAATTTGATCCCTCACCCGTAAAATGCCAGTCATAGCCTATTAATTAAAATTTGTGGTAGACGAAGGTCATCCCGTTAAGACCACCCATTCATAGTAAATTCTTGTAATAATAAGGATGCGTGAATCTCGGGCTGTAGTCTATGACGTTGGCGGATCAACACTCCACATGCAGCGCTTAGCCATATGCAGCAAGGTAAGCGTCATAGAATTCCACAGATAAGATTTCAGAATTACTATCACCATCTGTCGGTATTCTCCTGTATGTGTTTACAAAAAATATAAAAATAAACGGATGATGCGTAAATATAGGTTTGCTATCGGCTATATATATATAATTGATCGGATTTGAGAAGAAAAAATAATACTTCGTATATTATGTTACGAAGTATACACACCTGTAATATGCGTTATTCAACTAACCGTCAGCTCTACATATTATATTTGAAGGTTGATACTCTTGCTTGAGTTATGTTATGTAATGTCGGGTTATGTTTGTACATCGCGAGGAAGTCTTTGACAAGTGTTGATCTTGGAGTCTGAATATTTCCTCAAGCTTCCGCTCTTGATCCAGGCTTCAAACTTCAGCAAATTTGACAGCGATATATTTTCAGTTGGATC
Source organism: Glossosoma conforme (assembly GCA_022606575.1). NCBI lineage: Eukaryota > Metazoa > Arthropoda > Insecta > Trichoptera > Glossosomatidae > Glossosoma > Glossosoma conforme. The sequence continues at coordinate 283,779 of JAGTXR010000174.1, read as the reverse complement.
AACAGGCTGTTGAAAATTCTCTAACAAATCCATTCTATTGGAGAATATTATCTTACAAAAATATATATAAAATAAAAACTTAAATGCTTACGTATGTATAATGTTGATAAACGTTTATTTTAATAAGATCAAATGATTAGCCCCACGCTCCCGATGCCTGGATTGTTCCTAAGGGGTGGCTCACATTTACCGTGTAGGTCAGCTGTTAAAAAGAAGAAGGATGTGAATCTTGGCATCTCACCAAGAGCCAATGTAGCCGTACAGTGGGATTCAAGAGCATATTACTGCACAGAATACTGAAGGTACGATTGTTTGACTTTGTGAGGAACGACGAGGTTTGAGAGCGGACAAAGCAGCCTCTCTACAATGAGTTAAGAAGGAAAAATGAACCTGGCTTAGACATATACTAATGATGCCACGGGAGAGCATAAATGTTAGCTGCCTTTTCTTCAAGCTCTGGGAAAGCCGTTGTATGAAACGGATATATAATTGTGCGTTCAACAAATAATATTTCCCATTTCGAATTGCTGCAAAAAAACTACATTGAATTTCATACCTTGTTTTAATATGGATTACGTTGAGCGTTGTTTCACTTGGTGAAATACTGCAGTTTCGCGATATATGAAAGCTCCATTATGTATGTACATAGACGTACTGACGTGTAAATGAATATTCACTGATAAAGAAACTTTCACAAGAGTGTAATCAAGTGGTGTGTAGAAGTGGGGATAAAAGGTAGGATATACGTAAGTAAAAGAAAAATAAATTAAAGAGTTTCACTAGACATAACGTAGGGAGTTCAATTTCATTCAAAAAAATCATTTTTATTTTACAAACATTACAAACGTTAGTTTATTGCGTTCATAAATAATAAAATGGTCAATATAAACCATAAACACAAAAAAGAAGTTCTAAGATACAAGAAAGTGGGAGAAACAATGCATAAAATATAGGGTTGTACTTATAATTAAGTACTAAAGTAATAGAAAAGAAGAAAGTCAACAACAATGATTAAAAACAATTATTAAAGAGTCCCAAATGTCACTAAATAGAAGACTCGACGAAATTACTTTGATAAATAAATTCGTGGAGCTCATGTCGAAACTGAGCTTCTCTCAAGTGGAATATATCAATATTCGAGGCGATATGGTTGAACAGTCTGATCACTCTTCCAAGAGGCATAGTCTCTGACAGGTTAGTATTAATAAATCTGGGTAGTGGGTGTGGTCTATATGAGTTCATCGAAGTAAGAAGAAGTACATCGAAAGAAAATACAATTGAGTTTCTATTATCATTATTATTATTTATATTATATTTCCATATTATTTTTAATTAAAATTATTAATATAAATTTATTACTTATAATTATAAATAATATATAATTACTATAAATAATTAATTTATTATATTTTATTTTATTTAATTTATATAAATAATCATTATGGTTACGAAATTTTTTATTATCTGATAGATAATTAACATAAAAAATATATTATAATTAATTATATATTAATTAATTATGTATTTTATATATAAATATTTAATATATTATTATATATATTTACAATTAATATATAAATATTTAATGAAATAATTAATATCTCTATTTAATTAAAAACCTCCTAAAAGTTCCTGGTTAGTCCGTTAAATAGATGCATTACGTAAACGGCGAAATGGAAGCGTTCAATCCAACTGCACGAGATCAAACGTTTCTAATCTGGGCCATTTGCAGCCCAGATCCGCAAACTTTGTCTCTGCGACGTGATTTGTGCCCGAAGGGGGCGCAGCTCCGGGGACTCCGGGGGCTGCGGGGGCTCCGGGGGCAGATCTCCGGGCTCTCCGGGCACACACCAAGACATCAGCCTGCTCTCCCAATTACCATCACTGCGCAAGACAAATAAGTGCATCTCGATTCAGCCATGCAAAGTACCACAGTGCTTTTTGGACACTAACATTACTATAATTATTTTTTCTACGATTTATTGATGAGATAAATGTCATATAAGATGATATTTGCTGTGAATTCGAACGTACGTATCAATTGTTGATACTATAATACTTTTTACGTTAAAGTCTTTTTTTGAAATCGCTTAACAAAAAGTAGCATCTGACATTTTATAAAATATTCACTTATGTAAGTAAAAACTTTTTTATTATTTAAGAAATTTAGAATGATCCCTAAATATTCCACTAAATAATTTTATTCACTAACATTCATGTATAAAAATGGTTAATTACTTCAAATCAGTTCACTGTACAGTCAGAGCAGTTCAATTCGACCAGCATCACGAGATTAGCAACAGGCGGTGATCCATCCAAGTTGAGGTAAGCATCCAATTTTGCTTAACTTCAGTGATTTAAGGAGGATTGCGCTAACAATTTTCCACATTCAACGAACTTGTCGAGAAACACATTGGCGTTTATTTTAAATACAAGACTGACAATCTACGTTTTTCTGCCCGGGCGACAAACAACATTGTGTAGCTGACTGTGCCCGGGCAGAAAGTGACTAGGACCTCACATTAACAGCAGCAACGCCCGAAGACCATATGTCAGCTATTTGACGAACTGCTGTCACATGACAGGTAGCTGTCAAAAGAAACAAAATGGTGCATGCAAGAGTCTTTTTGTTTTACGACTCCTTAAATCTAAACTTACACTAACATTTTTATATTTGCGTGTTTATACAGATGAACGAACAAAAATAAGAGACTGTTATATTATATTATACTATATAGAAATATTGTATATCGAGGCTTATCGGCACTAGCCTGCAAGGGTTATATCGAGTTGATATCAACTATGAAATAAATATACAAAACTTTACAGATTGGCTCTCTCCTGAACAGCTTATACGTTTAGTTCTCATCTATACGTCATACAGACGCAAACTTGATCTCGAGAAGACAAACTTGGTCCCCTGAACGTGATCTGCTCTAAAGTCTACCCATTGGTTGCACTCTGTTCATCCTTATATCTCTCGTCTACCAACTTGGTCACCCCTCACCCACACCCATGCCAGCCTCATGTCAGGCTACCCATCATTGTGCGACAAACAGATGTGTGCAGAGTATTACCCAGTTCGTTAACGAGACAGTCGATATTGCCGACCAACTTGCAATACTTTGTACCGGGTAGAATCTAATCTAATACTTTTGGTCAAAGCTACATATAAATACGTTTATAAAAATACTAATAATACTTAAATAGTATTATTTGATATTAGTTCAATAAAAAAAAAATATTGCAACTTCGCTGTACACATATTGACCACACCCACTACCCCCACATATTAACTCTTTACCCTGTATCTAGTGAAACTCTTTCCTTATTAGTCGTTTACTTATATAGATCCTGCCTATTTATCCCCGTTTCTACACACCACTTAATTACACTCTAGTGAAACGTTTTTTTTATCAGTAAATAATAATTTACACGTCACTACGTTTGTGCATATTGGAACTGTTGAAGCTCTCATAGATCGCGAAACTGCAGTATTCCAAACAGTGCTCAATGTGATCCATATTTAAATAAGTTAAGATTTTTTTTTTCTATTTAATAAGCTTTTTCTCCTGTATGTGTTTACAATACTAACAAATGGTAATAGTCATTCTGAAGTCTTATCTGTTGAATTCTATGACGCTTACCATAGTGCATATGGCCAAGCGCTGCGTGAGATGCGTTGATCTGCCAACAATATAGATTATTTTTAAAAAAATAAACACATACAGGAGAATACCGACAGAATTATAATAGAATAATTCTAAAGTCTCATCTGTGGAATTCTATGACGCTTACCATGGTGCATACGGCTAAGCACTGCATGTGGAGTGTTGATCCGCCAACGTCATAGACAATAGCCCGATATTCACGCATCATCCTTTATTATTACAGGAATTTACTATGAATGGGTGGTCTTCACGGGGCGACTTTCGTCTACCACCAATTTTAATTAATAGGCTATGTCTGGCATTTTACGGGTGAAGGATCAAATTCACACCAACCGGGGGTATTTTATAGCTCATAAATTGTTTAAAAAATCATTTTTTTTCTCAGTCCGGGATCGAACCCACTACCTTTGGCTTTGCAAAGCAAACGCTTTGACCATTAAGTTATACTGGTCGAATGTCAAAATCAATCTAATATTTTATAAAAAAATAAAATATTAAACGATCTGTTGTATTTTTTTAATACATGAAATATACAGTTGTTTCGAAACTAACCACCAATTCTAATCAATACGCAAAGACAAGCAATTTTACTGTTAGCGATAATTCTCACACCAACCATAGGTGTTTAAAAATAAATTAATAATACTTTTTTCATTCCGATATCCGGTCCATATATGGAACATATAGACATCACAGATATCGCTGCTTGTTTCTGTCAGTCGCCATTGTCTATACCGTTGCTCTAAGACCTCTCTGCACCCAAATTTACTCATAGAAACATACTTGTATATGGTTTCCAACGAATTTCGAAAAGAGACAGCAGGCGTGATATTTTAGGTGTATTTTAGGTGATTTATTACACAGAAGAATTCTCGGAATTTCCTGGAGAGGCCACGTCACGAACAATGAGGTTCTCAGCATAATCAAGGAGAATAGGCACCTAGTAAGAACCATATCAGAGAGGCGATCGGTCACATCGTGCGCCACGATGGTCTTCGTGGAGGGGATGGTTGAGGGAAGAAACTTTAGAGGGAATCCTAGACGGGAGTATTTGCAGCAAGTGTTTGAGGACATGAGTTGTAGCTCTTATGCTGAGCTGAATAGGACTGCAGAGTATCGAGAAGAGTAGAGATCGAGATGCAATATTTTGTTGCTGCAAACCAATCCACCGGATTGATACTACGAAGAAAGATTAAGCAGATTAATTAATGCGATCGGATGATTATCCCGACGCTCTCGCAGCCTGGATGATTTGGACTTAAATGGCAACTCAGCTGGAAATAATCACTTACTAATTTATTTAACCATTTTTTTATTATTTTAAACTTTGTGGGAATCGTGCCCATTACATCTGACATGGCAGCCAAAAGCTTTAACTCCTCAAAATTATCTGCTTTTTAATAAATAATAAGAATGATTTGCACACGAAAGTATATTATTAGATCATGTTTATACTTTAAGCGGTACAACTCTTGACCTTTTCACTGAGTATGACGTCTATAACAGTCAGGAGCTTTGCTTTACTGTTTTAATGTTCAAAATTAACTAACTATATAACTGAATATAACATACTCGTATATAAGTTTTATTTGTTCACTAGAAAAAATATTACAGTCTATATTGATTGCTCAAAAATCGATTTACAAATCCACCAATAAGTCTTCTTCTTCTTCGTTCAGCGACTTCAAATTATTTTTTCCCAGTATCTGGCAACATCGATAGCCCGTGTGTTGCCCAGCATTAGGTCCTGAGATGTGCGGTTGGGCACATGGAGCAGGATCTTAGGTGTGAGGCGGTCTGCAGGTCTCCACATTCACACAATAGTGACTCTCCCTGCCGAAGCATTCCCCATCGCTCGATGATGTCCTTTATTCTACCAACTCCGGTTCTTAATCTGTTCAGGGATTTCCAGGTCCGTCAGTCAAGGTTCTTGCCAGTTGGGAGGCTTTCTTTTTGAGTAATTAAATCCTCTGATGTGACATGTTGCCAGAGCTGGAGTCTCTCATTTTCAGTGCCGGATGTGAGAGGTTGTGTGGATCTCAGAAAGCTGCTTCGCGACTTCAGTCTGGATGCTGGGTGTATCTGATTATACAAGCAGTGGGACGGTTTTTTGATTGCCTTACGCATTTCTTCGGCGCATATAACTTTACGTCTTATGTTTGGTGGTGCGATATATTTAAGCGATAATATACGTAGCCAAATTTTAGAATATAGGACGGGATGAGCTATGTTGGGACATGCTATATTGGAATGAGGAAAAAAATGCAGTTTTTCGTACTTTGTATTCTCTTAAATTAAAATGGACGGACGAGAGAGATAGAGAGATACAAATGCAATTTTCAAATTTAAAAAAAGGAAGAACATTTTAAATCCCAGTTCGTCGGTCGTCACACTTTTTTAAATATCCGATACATCACAAGGCTCAGAGTGAAAAAAACCCAAATCGCAAAAGTTGCGAATGAAAAATAGAATTCCAGTTTTTCAGCAACGAAAATAAAAACGGATTACAAAGCAAAAGTTTGCTTCTCGCAGAACAGGTATGTAGGATACAGCAAGGTGTCTACAAGGGTCAGATAAAAAGTAATGTCTCAAAAGCTACGCGAAATTTGTAACACTATCGTTTTTGTAAGCTTTTTGTCTTACGCCATTGCATATACGGCACTTTGCCAGCAAGCTCAGTATCGGCGCAGCAGCCATGCACGATGGATGTCCTGATTGTTGCTCCAGCTAAGTGCAAACTGCAGTCTGTTTTTATTTTTTCCACCTAAAGGAGATTACTCAGATTAAAATTCATCGCCAATTCAATGAAGTGTATTATTTACAATGCATTGACATCAGCATGATATAGTCCTTGCTGACTGGTAACGAAAACCTTGACATACATCTTTCGTCTCTTATTTTCGTTCGCTCATCGCACACGCATGTGTTGTCATTTTGTAATGCCGTTAGGAGTTCTAGTTATATAGATCACCACTAGCGGCGCTGGGTGTCACCGACCACTGCGTCTGATGCTATTAGTTGTGTGCCGATCGCGGCGAGGTCGTATTATGGCCGGCCTGGCGTGTTATTCCGCTAGGGGCGGAAGCTTGTAATGGTTATCATGAAAATATATGTGCTTCTGGAAAATTCTGTGTGTTGTTCTTCTGCTCTTCATCCCGCCACCACGCAATTGAATAACTAACTTAGAGAGGAGGATGTCAGCATGTACGAGAAAAATGTGTGAAATTTGTGCAGATAATTTTCTGCTGGCCATCTTAACGTTTCTCTCATCTTTCAACTCATCAAACAATTTGGATAAAAGGTGATTGATCACCCATCTTATAGCCCAAACATTGTCACTAGTGACTATCATCTCTTTCCGACCCTCAAAGAAGACTTGTGAGGCCTAAAATTTGAGAATGACGATGCAGTTCAAGAAGCGGTTATTACTTTTCTATGGGTACTGGCAAAAAGCTGATTCAAAGAGGGAAAACAAAAATTCGTCTCCCGTATGTGGAAAATTATTGAGCGCGAAGGAAACTACATCGAAAAATAGCTGAATACTCAAGGTTTCTAACCATTTAAATTTGAAATAAATCTCAATTAGTATGAAAAAAAAAATTTACTTTTCATTTGACCCTTATATGTGGAATTCGTATTTTTGTTCCGTACTGTAAGTACTTGATGCCGATGGGGACACATACATTCAATCCTCTACAAAAAGACCCCGACCAATGTCTGACTTAGTCGGGTGATCAATCGCAGAATTTGAAACAGATGTTGTGCTTTACTACCCTTTCCGAAGAAACTTGAATCAGATCTCTAAGGGCTGCAATGGCTTACGTTCGAGAGGCAATGTATCTAACGTGCAGCTTCCCAGTATGAAGGTACATTTTCAGCTTTCTTACGTAAAAAAATTTCGGTTGTTACAATTTTTTTTTTTTGTTGAATGGTATATTGGGAGTTTTAATTTGAAAAATAAATGCTTTGAGCGAAGGCTTAGAATTATGTGAAGGAATCTCCATTCAAAAATGCCACCACTTAGTTCTCTTAGTTGCCATTGTTCATGCATTGTCTCAAGACATATCAACTATCTCGAGGTTCATATGTAAATATACGCGTAAACATTTGCCAGTGAGTATAGCTCAATGATCAAAGCGTTTGCTTTGCAAGCCATAGGTCGTGGGTTCGATCCCCGACGGAGATTAAAAAAAAAGATTTTTAATCGATTTCTGAGCTCTAAAATACCCTCGGTTGGTCTAAATTGGATCCCTCACCCGTAAAATGCCAGTCATAGACTATCAATTAAAATTGGTGGTAGACGACAATCGTCCCGTGAAAACCATCCATTCATAGTAAATTCCTGTGTTAATAAAGGATGATGCGTGAATTTCGGGCTGTAGTCTATGACGTTGGCGGATCAACACTCCACCTGCAGCGCTTAGCTATATGCAGCATGGTAAGCGTCGTAGAATTCCACAGTTGAAACTTCAGAATACTATCACCAACAGTCGGTATTCTCCTGTATGTGCTTACGTAAAAAAAATTAAAAAATACGCGTATGGTTTCCAACGAACTATAGGGCTTATAAATATTATAGCTTAGGGACTTGCAGAAGCGGCAGCTGTAGTACAATAGCATATTTTGAGTGATTTTTTAATTAAATAATTGTATTATTAGGCCAACGCTCCGAAAGCATGAATCGTTTGGTCCTAAGAGGCGGCTGAACCCAATATATTGTATTCAACTTATATTTATGCTACTGCTTCATGCTCCTTTTTATGGGATAGATATGGGGAAAAATCTAAGACACATTTGGGCGCTTTTAAAGGGTTGGATGATAAGATCAATACTATTTTCAATTTAATTTGTTATTCCGTAAAAAACATTATAAATACGAATATTACTAAAATATGTTTTTTAAATCTCTTAAAGTGGATACTTAAAATTATTTGCTAAAGTTTGAAAACAATTTTCTATTTTAATAAAAAACATTTACCTAATTCCAAGAAAGTTCCGCTAAGCAGACAACCCCAACAATTTATTTTTGCAAATAAATTATTCTCTCTGAATTGGGCCTTCCTTGCATGGAATATATCAATATTTGAGGCGATACGATTGTACAGTGCGATCCCTCTTCCAAGATGTATAGTCTTTGGCAGGTTATTATTACTCTTGAAGTGAGCGAATAATCTGTCTCTTTATTCTTAAAAAAATGTCAGGAACAAAAAAACGATTTACAATATTTATATTACTTCATAGGATACGGAGTCACATATATAATTGTAATTTAAACTCATTCTTAGTTATTAAATACACACATACAATTATACATCAAACTTTATACGCATTCAGAAAAAAAATCGGCAGACGCGGAATTCGAACCACGAACTTTGCACCTTTGTTCTATTCTACACACCGTGCAGTTCACACGACCATTCTGATACGCGAAAGTTTATGTATTTATACCATCGTTAACATTGTATACGATAGATTTCTCTGTAGTTTATATTCAGAGTATGTATATTACTATTTTTATTATTTAATCAGTCAACATTTATTCACAAGCTTTTTATATTATTACCGACAGTCTATTTATTTAGTAACTACCACTCGGGTCTCGAACCGAACTATTGACTGAATGGATGAAAACAAATTATTATTATTTAATTACTAATAATATTGAAATATAGTCAATGATCTATAAAATAAGATTAGAGTATTGAAAAATATTTTAATAAAATTTTGAATATCCATTTATTCTAAGTCATTGTTTTGAGAAGAATACCCAATTTTACTTCAAAAACCTATTTAGAATTTGTACTTTTTAATACATAATTGTACAAATGCAGAGTTTTATTTGAAATCATTCATTAAATACCCGTGAGCATTTTTATTACACCATTTGGCATTCATTTTATTTGTTTTAAAAGCGACTTCACAAGACAATTTAACTTTCGCACAGCAATGCCCAGTTTTCGTGCCAAATTAGAATAACATTTTCGAAAAACAAGTTTGAAAATTTAAAAACAGAAAAAAGATGGCCGATCACGGTGAAGCTCTCTCATTATAAAAATGGCGTCACTTTCAAAGATGACGTCACACTTTATCGAACTTATGCAACAAGTTCCGGTTCCAATTAAAAGTTATGATTAAACGAGTTTTTGTCACAGGTCCATGAATATCTCCCGCGGTATTACAGTCAATCTAAAGCAGGACTTATCTATCACACAATGGATGATCCGAGGCTTAGCGACATAACCTCATTATACTGCCTGTAAATAAAATATAGTCGAATTAAACGTTTTTTTATAAAATGAAAATTCTTTACTTTTTTATGTAACGCATACAGGAGAATACCGACAGATTGCAATAGTAATTCTGGAGTCTCATCTGTGGAATTCTATGACACTTACCATGGTGCATATAACTAAGCGCTGCATGTAGTTGACCCGCCGATCTCATCGACTACAGCCCGAGATTCACGCATCATCCTTTATTATTACAGGAACTTACAATGAATGTGTGGTCTTCACGGAACGCCTTTCGTCTACCACCAATTTTGATTAATATACTATGACTGGCATTTTACGGGTGAGGGATCAAATTCACACCAACTAGGGGTAATTTAAGAGCCTAGAAATCGATTAAAAATATTTTAATTTTTTTTAATCTCCATCGGGAGTTGAACCCACGACCTTTGACTTGCAAAGCAAACGTTTTGACCATTGAGCTATGCCCGCTGGCCAAAATATGGTCCTTACAAGCTGCCGCCACAAATCTCTGTCTGCAGCCAAAGTCTTTGCCTCACTTCATGCTAGGTCTGCTTCGCGCATCTTCGCCGAGTACATGCAATGTATATTTTATGACAGCCTTCCAGAATGATGCAAGCGTTGAAGAAAATGCAGCTGTCTTTATGCTGAAACTTACGAAATGTGTATCCTAACCAGGTACACCTACGCGTATTGACCGACTTTAGTATGGTAGACTTCCTAGTCAACTCTCTTATGTCGTCATTCCTCACAAATAAAAAATAACCGTCCCACATGCAGTATTCTGCGCAGGCATCTACTTTCCAAACTCACTATACGCCTACGTTTACTTTTGGTGAAATGCCAAGATTCAAAGCCATAGCGGTTGACAGAGCATTGTTGCGGCAGGTCGTGACGACCGTATGCTTCAGTCAAGGTAGCATATAAAGTGATGATGATAATGGCTATGGCATACTAACTTTGCAGCCTTAGACTGAGCTCTGATTGACATCTAACTGATGCACCTAGAATCACGGGAAGGCCTTCAGCCACTCTTTTACAAGTAGATTTTTGCGTGCGTCCAATATCTGGGTCTCTAAAAGCAGGACAGGACAGGGAGGGTTTTCACCAAGCGGGCATTCTTCTGAGATATTTGATATAAAAAAAAACGATTTCGTATGTGTGGCTTTTGGATTAAGTTGTGTGTGACAAATTTCTTCCAAGTGACATTTCAAAAGCCATTGCAGAAGTCAGTCTCAGGATTGACTACTCTCACAAAATCACAAAATCGTCAACACTGAAGATAATGCGGCTTAAATATCATCAGTACCAATGCACACAAACGTACTTTGTACGAACGTTTGTGCACATTGGAACTTATGAAGCTTTCGTAGATCACGAAACTGCAGTATTACACTAAGTGAAACAACGCTCAAGGTGATCCATATTAAAGCAAAGTATGAAATTCTTATCTAATTATTATTAAAATAGATTATAATATCAAAATTAATTTGAATTTAAAAAATAATAAATTAAAAATATTTATATAATTTTTTTAATTTTTATTAGAATATTATTTTATTATTTCAATATTCTAATCTACTTTTATAGATCATTGACTATATTACAATATTATTATTACTTAAATATACATATACTATACATAAAATTCTTTTTTCAACGTGTCAATCCAAGCACAAAAATAACGGCAGAAGCGGGATGCGAACCGCGATGATAACAATGATATAAATACTAGTTTCAACGCAAGTCAGTCTAGGCATAGCAATGGCGCAGTTCGCCGAGCGGTATGAATACCTGGGCATAGTTGGTTTCCAAGGTCCGCGGTTCGCATCCCGCTTCTGCCGTTATTTTTGTGCTTGGATTGACACGTTGAAAAAAGAATTTTATGTATAGTTTATGTATATTTAAGTAATAAAAATATTTAGTTTTGATTCACAATTTATTTTAAAAGATGACATGTTTTAGCCTTCCTGAAGACCATCTTTAATAATGAAACCTGAAATCATTTAAAATAAATTGTGAATCAAAACTAAATATTTATAATTTATTATTTTTTTAATTAAAATTAATTTAAAAATTATAATTATGCATCTTCACCAAGTATTGTCAGTTGATAACATTAATGTTATTAAAATAGATCTCATAGTGAATGCTAAAAATATAAATAACATAAAATAATGTAGATATGTCGTTGAAGAAAACTGTGAAAAAATATTGCTTTATCATCAGCGGTATGTTTCATATAATTTTCGCACATTTTCAATAGCGAATTATTTCATTATCCTTCTTGTAAAGCCACGTGTTTTGACGGTGTCACTCGACGCTGGATACTACGTAGTTACACAACCTCTCATTAGCCTCGCGCGTGGGGAACTTTTTAATTGCTTATTAACTAACAGCGCTCAGCACACCGCGGCACCCTTTGTCTCTAGGATCCGCGCGAAAATGACAAGAGGCCCACGCCAGTTGATATTCCCGCCTTGTTAACGCGTCTCGGCGCGAAAACGTATGAAAATTTTATTCATAACAGTCCTCCCCCCTTGAATCAGACCGCCAAACCGAGTTTGTTGATAAATTAATAACGATTACTTCGGAAGCGTTGATTGCTTATCAGAAAACAAATTGAATTGCGGCATACTTCGTGTCGTTCATTATGATGTATAGATAGATTCATTAAATGCTGAAGGCTCCGTTCGTGACAAGGAAATTTGGCATTGTTTTCGCATCTATATTCAATAAAATAAAGTATGGTGTCTACTACAAGCAAATTCTCTGCGACTAGGCTTGCGAATTAACGCAATGAGACACAGATCATACACTCTCCATCGCGGGTCAGACCATTGGGAGGGTTGAGGGTTTCAGATATCTCGGCGTACAAGTCACAGAGAACAGTGGCCTATAGAAGGAGCTTGCGTCCCGCCTGCGAACGCTGGAGCGTCTTTCAATTCCATGTACGATATATCTGGGACAGCTTTACTCGATCAAAACAAAATGTCATATAGACAGCTCCTGCATCGCCTCCATTCTTCTTTACGGCTGTGAATCTTGGCATCTCACGAAAAGCCAATGCAGCCAAATAATGAGCTACAAAAACAGATGTCTGCGTAGAATTATCAGTTATCGCTTTAATTTCCCGAGGCAGACTATTGAAGTTTACTACTACGTTATATTTGTAACCATTTTTTGCAAGTTGTGTGTTCATTTTGGGTATTAATAAGTTAAACATATACCTAGCTGAATGTCAGTTATTGCAGACATGCACACCTAATAATGTTAGTTTTAATTTTATATAAAACTACACGGCGTTTGCATACGCCATTTTATTTATTTTAACAGTTGCTCCATTTCATGTTGGTTCAACTGTCATATTAAACTTGTTTTTTGCCGTGATTATCTTGGCGGCGCCACACGACAGTGCCCCGATCTGCGGGCGACTCGTTTCGCGCAGCAGTCCCGTTCGACCGGCCGGCGTAAACGTCGTGTAACGGTCGAACGGGAAAAATCAAGTCTTTGATTAAAATAAATCCGAATTGTGCTTCAAAATCAAGTTCTTTTGCTTTGTGATCTGCTTCTACATCCTTCCTCCACGCGGCCACGTGACGAACCCGCGACTTGTCGTCTTTTTTAAGACGGGGGATGTCATTATATACTATATGTTATCATAGAAAACGAATCTGTTTTGTAAGCACACTAAGAATATACTTTTACGTCTTTCAGTGAATGGATTCTTAATATTCCATATAGTACCACAGCACGGGGACAACTTTATTAGTAAAGTAATATATTATTGGCTTTAATTTATTGCACGTGAAATCGCCTCGGAAACTAAAGCGATAAAAGCACTGCGCGTCATTACACAAAACTTTCATAAAGATGTTACGTTTCCTCGCAATAAATTAACGGACCGTTTTGCTGAATTTCACAAAGTCCCGAACAGGAAAAACTGAAAAGACGGCAAAATTGTTTCGCGCGGAAAATCGCCAATCGGACGACTTCCTGAATATTGAAAGTCTCGGAGAAAAATCGTTAATTACCTTTTACCGGTGCTACTCTTTTTCCTTTCGGGTTTTTTTTTGATTCGCGACTCGCTGAAAAGTTTAGTATCAATTGAGAAATACTTTTGTGGTGCTTATGTAACTTATTGCCTTACAAATTATATCAGACCGACTCGGTTAACTCGAATGAATAACTAGAAGTTCGCAGTCACGTTCTGTGGAAGTAATTTTCGTCTGCGGGATTTCAATCTTCTAATAACAAGCAGCTTTTTTATATCTTCTGATATAAAATATTACAAGCAGAAATATTTTTTCAGTCATTTCGCCTTCAAACAACTTTTGCTTTTTTTATTTACGAACAAAGTACAACGCATTATGTTTTTCTTTTTAATATGTTATATATTATTTGAAAGTCGTTTTGTATTTTATGTAAAAGATAATCAGCAAATGGTTTATCTTTTATGAAATATGCCTATAATCATGAAGTGACATTTTATCTATGGTTTTAAGATATTTAAAGGCTTACATTCAGATTTTGGTGGAAAACCATTGAAAATGACAAAATAATACATAAAATGCAATATTTATATTTTTTAATTTATGTTTGATGAAGATAATATTCCTTTACCTAATCATGTGAAGTTAAATAAATTAATAATCATTTTTTTCAATTCTCTTTTCAATTCTTGACTTACACTACAATTCGGAACATTTTGTATAAAAATATTACATAAAAACAAAGTGAGTTTTCTAAAGATGTTTTTATCTTTCAGATTTAAATATATATTACGATATCAGGCAATTTATGTTTAATTTTCTGATATTAAATATTGCTTTAAATGATCTATTTAATGCTTTTTTACTTACCAGTAACTATTACCTTCATGTAAAATGACAATATAAACATTATTGCAATATTTTTAAAACGTATTTGTCTTTAAAAATAACCGATACTTTTAATTTATTGTTTCTCAGGTATGTTGAGCTCTTGTTGCCATATTTTCTGGTGGATGTTTAACGACATTTTTAGACCCTGATATAGCATGGTATCAACCAATTGTTTACGCATATCTTTAATATGAATATAAACGTCAGCAAAAATCAGCATAATATATCAATTTATTATGTTACATTTATGACCTAATTATCTTCTTTTTTTTCACTTCAAATATGTATATTTTATACTAGTTGATTATAAGTAAAATTCTAATGAGAATATATATGCTTAAATAATACTTGACATAATGCAGCGTTTTTCAAAGTGTGTCATTGTTTCACGTGGTGCAGTAGATTCTGGTGGTGTGAAATTCAGTTCGTTTCACCGTGAAATGGCATATAATAATAGAGGTTCCCACAGTGCAGCAGCCGCGACCCAGACAAAGGCAAGATAGATGACTCCAGCAACGAATGTGATGAACAAAACAACACTTTTAATGGTCTTTTCCTCGGCGACTGCGAAAACTATTGAAAAACTCCTCCTCGTGAATTATGACGCCATTGTTATATAGTGTTTTATTATTTATTGTTGCTTGAAACGACGGCGACGCTGAAAATATAACTGAAAAATATTTTCACTCGAAATCCTCATTAAAAATAATTTAATCTAATGACGAAAAATAATAATTTGGTATTAATATATTATATTTGAGATTGATACATCCACTGTTGAACATAGACCTCTCCAATGAGTCTCTCCGTCCTTGTTGATCCTCCACCTTCCGTATCCAGACTACTTTCGCTATTCTTCTGATTTTGTTGGTCCATCTTGCAAGTTGTCAGTCAACGCTCCGTTTGCCAGTTCTTGAACACCACTCGAACACTTTTCTTCCTTATCGATTATCGTCTCTTTCGACATATATTGCCCTGCCCAATGCCACTTGAGCGTGCGTTATCTTTCGGTAGCTTCCACTACTTGAGTTCTTCTTCAGATATCCTCGTTTCGGATTGTATCTTTTATAGACACTCCGAGCATGGATCTCTCCATATCACACTGAATGACCATTATTTAATGTGTAAGACTTGCTGTTAGATTCCACGTCTCTGCGTCGTAAGTTAATACTGGGAGGATGAATGCGTCTTAGGTTTAAGAATTTCGGAATTTTCATTTTTGAAATGTGCTGCCCATTCCAGTTGCATACTCCTATCATTTTTTTTAAGAAGTTATTTCATCTTAGTTGGATTACTTGTCCCAGATAAGTTTATTTATTTACAACCTCGATTTGTGTTCCTCCAATGGAAATCGGCTCAAATATCTGTGAAATATGACTATTTATCATGGATTTAGTTTTATCCATATTGGTTTACAAGCCGATTTTGTTCGACGCTTGACATGGACTTAAGTCTAGGCTTGATTCCTGTCTTGATTATTTACACGGAGATATTGTAATATAATGATTTATATACAAAAAATAAGCTTAGTTTACATGGATGCAGATTTTCTTACTTTAGTATATTTAATTACAAAGTTTGTCTGAACCTTCAGGATATTTGCCTAAATTTCTCATATCCTCGGTACAATATCGCGTTAAAGAGATGGCCATCACCATCACCATCTTCCAGCTTGTAACAGCAAAGTTTCCGGACGGTACTTTTCGCTTCAATTAGTTCCTTTCGTCTTCTATAGAAACTTTGCACACTCCCTGTGGACCATATGCCGCAATTTAATTGAAAATATAAATTACAAAGTATGGCGGTCGGAGAAATTTCTTGGACGCGATTATTAACAAAGAAAAGAAATGCCAATGGCAAGACAGAGTAATTAAAATCAGAGTTGAATATTTTCACTCGTTGAACTAAGCTGAAAGGTTCAGCCGCCCTAACAACCAAATGAAGACTAAAACGTGCATTTTAATGAGCGCCAAACTAATTGACATCTCCGTTTACTCAGAGAACAACGCCATGTCGCCGGGATTGTCATCGGAACACGTGATGGAGGGATGACGAGCAGACGAGCAACTAAAAGAACATTTTAAGAAGCACATTGAAATATATTTAAGACAAAAAATTGACAAATTTCAGTATTCGGCTCGGGGCACAAATAATGAATGATCTTCCTCCGTCGAGACTCGGGTTGAAGGTGAAACGAAGCGCACTGTAACACTCGCGCCCTCCAATCACCAGTCAGCCTTTTGGCGAACTATCTGCTGTCACAACAAGCATAATGGTGACGCAACGCGACAAATTACTAAAAAAATTATATGCCTCTCCGTATATCAAGGCTTTTCGGCACCAGCCTGCAAGGATTGGTGCCAAAATCTATACTATACTGAGGCCTTTTGTCGCACGATATTGCGTGTTCAAGATCTAAGGGAAAAATATCAGCCACTTGTTAAAAAAGTAGCTTTTAAGAGCGTTCAGTGATGGGTAATCAGAGACCTACTCGTACATACAAAACGGGAAAGAGTCGATTTTTCAGGGTATTTATTTTCTTATATGTGCTTAAATACAAAAAAACACAGGCTTCATTACTGCATTCGTATCCTATATTATACGAGTATACTGAATGCTTGATTGAAAGTATTTCTATTGTGCGGTTGCAATCCTCTTATGGTACGTCCTTATGTACGTATTTTCTCTGGGAAATAACGTATGGTTTTATATAATAATCGTCTATTTACTACCGAACAACGAAATAAAAGTTGTTACTCACTTTAAGCGAGGAGAGGGCGCCACGTTCGGGCGAACAAGTGATGCATCACAGCGCAATATGTCGAGGATTAGAGGATAAAAGATAGGCTGCTTGCATCATTAGTTCCGTGAAAAAATCATACAATCCTTACATTGATTCATCTTCTTCGTATAGAACTTCTAGACCAATTACTTAACCGAAACAAGGTAAATAAATACTACAGTTAAGCTTCGATTATACTTTTTTAAAAGATCGTAGAAAAAAACGATAAATGTGGGAAAACTTTTAATATGCAATAAAACATGATACATAAATGTAAGAAATACGCAGAAGAACTCAAGTAGTGGATGCTACCCAACGAATAGGCACACTCGATAGGGAAGAAAAGTCTCTTCTTCGTGTCAGCGACGTCAAATTATTTTTTCCCAATATCTGGCAACATCGATAGCTCGTGTGTTGCCCAGCATTAGGTCCTGAGATGTGCAACTTGTTGGGCACATGGAGCAGCATCGTAGGTGTGAGGCGGTCTGCAGGTCTCCACAGTCGCACAATAGTGTCTCTCCCTGCCGAAGCATTCCCCACCGCTCGAGGTTGTCCTTTGTTCTACCAACTCCGGTTCTTAATCTGTTTAGGGATTTCCAGGTCGGCCAGTCAAGGCTCTTGCCAGTTGGGAGGCCTTCCTTTGGAGTAATGAAATCCTCTAGTGCGATTTGTTGCCAGAGTTGGAGTCTCTCATTTTCAGGGCCGGATGTGAGAGGTTGTGTGGATTTCAGAAAGCTGCTTCGAGACTTCAATCTTGGTGTTGGGGGTATCTGATTATACAAGCAGTGGGACGGTTGGTTGATTGCCTTACGCATTTCTTCGGCGCATATGACTTTGCGTCTTATGTTCGGTGGTGCGATACCAGCCAAGGGGTATAGTTTAGAAATGGGTGTTGGTTTGAGGCAGCCTGTGACGACTCTGCATGCATCATTCAGGGCAGTATCCACTTGATTACAGTGGGCTGATCGACCCCACACTGGTGCCGCATATTCTCCGGCTGAGAAACAAAGTGCTAAAGCTGAGGTACGAAAAAGGGGTGGTTGGGCTCCCCAGTGAGTGTTGGTCAGTTTGCGGATGAGGTTGGGAAGAAAAGTATTGGAATATTATAAAGTATTGGGCGCCTAGAAGTGATAAACGAAGCATTGGCCGACCCCCTGCAAGATGAACTGACGACATAAGAAGAATAGCGGGAGTGACCTGGATGCGGAAGGTGGAGGATCGAAGAGGATGGAGACTCATGTGGGAGGTTTACGTTCAACAGTGGATAAATACAAGCTGATGATGATGATGAACATAAATATATTTTTTGAGGGAGTTTCAGCTGCCTTTACTTCAAGCCTTCGGATTTTCACCGTTCCAGAAGATTAACAAGAACAATAAATAGAATGTACTCGACGGAGCTACGGGAGGCAGAGCTGACATGGGATGAGGCCTTAAAGGACTGAACCTCGAGAACTTTAAGATACAGAACCCTTAGTATCATAAGCATATTTTTGGGATTTGTCAATCAGATTTTTTAATGATGACAGGTCACCCTGACTCTCCTGCTGGAATCCCCACCATCCTGGAATGATGTCAGGAACTAGAAAAAAAGGCCGCTGCAGTTTATGGTCTCCTGTACTATCTGAAGTCTCTCAACCAGGTGTACCTTCACCATTTGACCGACTGTAGTATGAAAGGCTGCCTTTACCTCTCTCTCACCTCGTCATTCCACATAAAATAGTAACATCTCCCTCTCTAAGTTAGTTATTGAATTTCGTGGTGGCAGGATGAGGAGCAGATTAACAACACAAAGACTTTTTCCGAGGCACATTGACATATATATTTCTATAACTTTACAAAATTCCGGCCCTAGCGGAATAACATGCCGGGCCGGCCATAATACGACCTCGCCGCCATCGGCACGCAACTGACTGGGCACCGGGCGCTGTGATCAGTGACACCCAGCGCCGCAAGTGGCGAACTATATAACTAGTCCTCCTAACGGCATTACAAGATGACAACACATGCGTATCCGATGAACGAACGAAAATAAGAGACGGAAGATTGTATATCGAGGTTTTCGGTACCAGTCAGCAAGGGCCATATCATGCTGAATAGTAATCCCAGTATTTTACGCAGGCAATCAGACTTTTGAATATATTATACGACTACATTGGCTCTTGGTGAAATGCCAAGATTTTTGGGCGTAAAGAAAAATGGGGACGTTATAGACGCCGTCTAGCATTGGAACTTTTGATTGAATAAAATTGCAAATATCGTAGTACATATTCATCATTTCACTCAAACTCCAGTAACGAGGCACTAAATACTAACGTTACAGTAGGGTTGAACCACCCCTTAATGACGAAAAATACAAAATTTTCTAGGCCTCGGGAGCATCGGGCTGATCATCCGATTTACTTAAACACGCTGATTATTATACACCTAAATATTTCTCTGGTACAACAGACGCAGTCTATGTAAGTTCGCGGAATCTTGCCCTGGAGGCTCCCGGGAACCATCTATGTTTCCATGTGAACCTCAAGGTATAAAGGTATTTTGGGACAATACAAAGACAATCAGAATACGGAGCGGATACGATAAAAAAAAGCTGCAAATATCGCACATTTTTATCATTTTGTAGCACTTTTATTAGTATATAACTACTAATAATATCAAAAGCTTGTGAATAAATGTTGACTGATTGAATTATAAAAAATAATAATATACATATTCTGAATATATACTATAGAGACATCTATCGTTATACGACGGTAATAATCGTATAAATACATCAATTTTCGTATATCTACTCAGGCAGAGAAATAGTCGTGTGGACTGCGCGGTGTAGAAGAATAGAGCAAAGGTTGCAAGGCTCGTGGTTTGAATCCCGCGCCTGCCGATATTTTTTCTGAATGAATTAATGCGTATAAAATTTGATGTATATTGTATGTGTATAGTGTATTTAATTACTACTGATCGAGTATCGTTTGCTTAAATTTAAAAAATGCTTTGGCGCAAAGTCTTGAACAGCAAAAATAGCACACAGCAGCACAGTACGAGTATACATTATTCTGCAAACAACACGATGAAATTTGCTGCCCTCGTCGCGGGAGAAGAAGGCAACTGCGTTACGTCCGGGCGAGCACGTGATACATCACCGCGCAATATGTCCGGCATTAGGGAGGATCAGATGGAGTTTTTCTGGCATCATTGGTTCCGTGAAGAAGGTGCTTCTTGGGGCGGGGCCGGGGAGGCTGCCAGCTGAGTGATTGATGCACAGAGCCGAGAAAAACATCAGGTGGATCCGCGTCACGGATCGAATCCCGGCTATGGCTTCTGCCACTTTGCTTAAACTTTAAATTTTTAGCGTTTTTTTTAATTAATCATCATAGCATGTCCGCTCCCTTAACTGGAGCATATGGCATTCACAAACCGCCGCCACAAAGTTCTATCAACCACTATAGTATTCGTTTCTTCCCAAATCAGCTTCGCCTCCTACAGATCCACCTAGTACATTATATGTACCAGGGGCTTGAAAAAAAGGCAGCTATAGTTTATGCCCTCTCGCGGCATACATGCCCCAGCCAGGTTCACCTTCGCCTCTTAACAGAATGTATTAAGAGAGGCTACCTCACCTCGTCGTTCCTCACAAAGTCAAACCATCGTATCCTCAGTATTCTACGCAGGCATCTGTTCTCGAATCCTATTATACGGGACGTCAGCCGTAAAATACCAGTCTTAGCTTGTCAATCAAAATTGGTGGTATACGAAAATCCACCACCCATTCATAGTGAATCCCTGTAATAATTGGACGATACGTGAATGTCGGTCTGTAATCTATGACGGTAGCGGATATGCAGCATGTGATATGCAGAATCCATAAATGAGATTTCATAACATTATCACCATCTGTCGGTATTCTCCTGTATGTTTTTATATAAAAAAAACTGAAAGATGGTGGTAGAGAAATTTCATTTATGTATGACGTTTATCATTGTTTAAATAATTAAGTACTGCATATAGAATGTTGATCCGTCAACCACATAGTCACACATAATCACGATCAGTGTTCTGGAACCGAGGTCGCGGTCCCAAAATGACGGCATCAGCTTAAACGGTGATGCCGGAATACCAAAGTTCCGGCACTGAGGATAAATCCAAGACCAGAGTTGAATTGATACTTATTTAATTGACAAGAGTTCCCTTCTTATACCTTAGTGTTCAACATGAGTAAGCATTTATAACATTAATAGTAAAACATTAAATCTCATACACCGCAAATTCCTCGATACCTGTTTTTTTGGACCTTGATCTCCTCAATTTACATAGAGTGACAAAAATGCCCTGTGTCGTACCCGACTGTATGAAGCCACAGATTCCATCTAAGATAGAGTGTTTGATTATAACAATTACTTTAAAGACTTTTGGATGCTTAATACAAAATAATATGTTCAAAATAACGTTTTGAACAATCAGTTTCAGACAGTACCTTCATTGACACTTATATGACGCCTATTTATTTTACAAATAAAATAACGGTTTGTGTTTAAATAATCCGCAATAATGCAGCACGATAAAATATTTAACAGACAACAATAGAAATCGAGTTCATTAATGGCGAACAAATAGCATAATAAATCTCGTTTACAGAGGATCCTTTTTTCCGTTTCATGAAATAATTTCTCCGCTGAATGTTTGCGATAAACTGCTTCATTCAAGACGTAGGCCTTCACGCACTGAAGGCATTTCGGAAAGGTTTCAGTCTCAAAAAGATATATTTTTTCATGAGAAATACAAAATTTCAGCGGGTTGCTGGGGTGTATACGTTCAGAGATAAGAACGCCGTACATTAGTCACAAAAGACTGAAGAATCTGTATCTGCCAAGTACGCTGCAACAGAAACTGACACGACGGTGGCAACTTTGGGTTACTATAAAGGTTTTTTTTATATTTCAAGTGCAAACAATAACACATTACGCACATATGCTGTAACATCCTTGTTTTTCAAAGGCGATCCACGTCACCGAGATCGTCATCGGGACGCGTGGTGAAGGGATGGAGAGCAGTTCACCAAAAAATAACTGTTCGAGAAGCACATTGAAATATATTCAATATAATAAATAATATATAAATAATCTAAATAATCCAGGTCCCGGACAGACTCCGACTGACACTCCGGCAGTTGTGACAGCACAGCGTCGCAATTAACACAGTGACCGTTTATGGAACTAATGGCGAGATATGTAGCGATTGTCACAACAAACAAAATGGTGAAGCTGTTTTGTTCCATTCTATACACAGCACTGGTATTGTTATAAATTGTTTATTTATTGTTTTTTTTATATTGTTGATACTTTTTATCGTATTAACTATTTCTAGCAACTAAACCTTTTTTTTTGTCAATACTTTCATTTGTGATTTTCAAATTTTTTCATATGTGCAATACCGATGGGTATATCTCAATGGTCATAGCGTTTGCTTTGCAAGCCAAAGGTCGTGGGTTCGATCCCCAACGGAGATTCAAAATAAAAAATAAAAAACATTTTTGAGCTCTAAAATACTCCCGATTAGTGTGAATTTGATCCCTCATCCGTAAAATGCCAGTCATAGCCTATTTATTAAAATTGGTGGTAGACGAAAGTCGTCCCGTGAAGACCACCCATTCATAGTAAATTTCTGTAATAATAAGGATGATGTGTGAGTCTCGGGCTGTGGTCTATGACGTTGGCGGATCAACACTCCACATGCAGCGCTTAGCCGTATGCACCATGGTAAGCGTCATAGAATTCCACAGATGAGACTTCAGAATTACTATCACCATCTGTTGGTATTCTCCTGTATGTGTTTACATAAAAAAAAACTTATTATTACGCTTTTAGAAAAAAAACAAAACACAAATAAACAGAAATAATTTTGCAAATGTATATTATATTTAAACCTTTTTTATAGTGAAACCAGGGGGAAATTAATAAAAACACGGCACTAGATGCTACAATTATTTCCCGACTTCTGTCGAGGTTCACGTCAGACTGAAAAATATCCGAATAACAAACGTTCGGAAACAATTGAACACAACTGAAAAATAATATTCGAAAACAAAATTCAAATTTTGTTCGAAATTTGAATCTAAATATTATCATTGAGTATTTTCACAAGGCTTTTCGTTCCCGTTGGATAAGAAACTCGATGCCAACGTCATACATGTGATTTTTGGTACCAATATTCAGATGAATAGTAAAAGAACTTCCCTCAACCAATATTTCGACCGCCATTGCAGGGATCTTCTTCAGGATTAATAATTTATTTAGTTTTGAGTTGGTTTATTCATATATATATTTCTTATTAGAAGACCCCTGCAATGGCGGTCGAAATATTGGTTGAAGGAAGTTCACCACACACGGCTCAACCCAAAAGCCACCATATCAAATCTGGATGTGAAAACCTAAGAAGTTATTAAATAGTAAAAGCTTTGAAAAACATTCAATTTTTATTTTCTTAAAATATTAATTTCTTCAGTCTTACATAGACATTACCGAAAAAAATGAGCATGACGATTGCGTCATTTGTAAAAGAAACTAGTAAATATTTAACAAAAAATATAGCACAACACAAACATATTGAAGTAAAAATATATATAATTTAATTATTTGGCCGGCTGATAAATATACATTATGTGTAGCCCAATTAGTTTTTGGTTGTGGCAACATTTTCCGCGTGCATTTAGCCACGGGGAAATCAACAGGACCGCGGCGGGGAAAAACCCGAAAAGCGATTCTGCATTAATCGACAAAATTTACACTTCGCCAGTTTAGTTTATTCGCGACTGTTCAAGTGTGAAATGACAATCCAGATTTGGACGGTTTGGGTACCTACTGCCGGTATTACACCGGGCCTCCGAACAAATGGAGCTTGTATTCGTTTTATTCGTTCCTATTATTAATAATACAGCGTGTCCCGATACCAAAAGACAAATAAAATTCAACATATTTAAGTAATTTGCATCATGTGTCTAATGTTTTTGATCTATGTAAATTGCATAAGTATAACCCTCCTGAGCATACCGGGATCATACAGTCTTGATGAGAATAATTATTAAATCATCACACCAGGAAAGCAAGTGTTGCGTGTGGATTAGAGCAAAAGATCTGTAATTGAAAAAATAGCAATTTATCTCATAAATAATGGCCCACCTACTTGTACTCCTTGGAACACAGACTTATGATTGGTTCACTTAGTCAATTCAAACGTTATTACCACGGCCGTTGCTTCATTTAACTTTTTTTAAACCAACAAATTTAATTAACTCTGTTCTTAGAAGAGCAATTCGTGTGATGCAATCAATGGAACACAGGCGTATGATTGGTTCACTTAGTCTATTCTACCATTAGCTAGGTCATAGCTTTTCGGAACTTAAGGAACTAATTCCTCCTGCGCCCACCCACAACCGACAAACTTGTCTTACTCTTTCCGAACATCCATATACGCTTAATGTGTGTCGACCTAGAATTGGCAGTTTCCAAAGTTCCTTGCTTAACACCACCGGTAAGCTATTGAATATTTTTCCAGTATCTGTGCTTCATGCTTGATACACTTCAAGAAACATGTAAATATACGTTTTTATCTCCCCAATCCACACACAAATAAAACATTACACACATTTCTCGCAAAATTACATTGGTCTTGGCCGGTTATGCTTTCCTGCATGCAATTGCATAAAAACAGCCAAAATGAGCGTTTTATCAGCTGACATAATTATCACGTTATTCCAGGTGTAGTCCGCATCGGAAATTCCCCCGAATACATCGTGTTAATCGCTTTCAGCGGTATTCTATAACTGTGATTATGCTTTATTTTTCAATAATAACCAAAAATTTACATTTTTATCTAATTTTTTTATTTATGACAAACTATAAATACACCACCCCTTATTATGAAC
Organism: Glossosoma conforme; assembly: GCA_022606575.1. Taxonomy (NCBI): domain Eukaryota; kingdom Metazoa; phylum Arthropoda; class Insecta; order Trichoptera; family Glossosomatidae; genus Glossosoma; species Glossosoma conforme. The sequence continues at coordinate 258,271 of JAGTXR010000174.1, read as the reverse complement.
GTACAATACATAGCAAGTAATTAATTTTTAATTGCGGTCACAAAACATTATTTCAGCTACGAATATATTTTACTTTCCAATTCGATAATGCTTTCATAATATTGGAGTGCCTATTCAACTAATAATTAAGCTCAATTTATCCTAACGCAGCATATAAATAGACATAAAAAATAATCTTTTCAGCATAAAGTTAGTTTCCATCGTTAAACCTAACTGAATAATATTCCAACCAAATTCACAACTAACAATATATAAACCTAATTCAAAACTGAACATTATATAAACCTAATTTACAGCTGAATATATACGTATACAAATACGTAAACCTAATTTACAACTGAAAAGTATGTAAACCTAATTCACAACTGAGCTTCCATACTCTTTATATTAGTTACTTTCTTTCACTCGTTTCCGCTCTTTAATTAGACCATATGGCCACCACATACTATCATTAGAAATATCTATCAACTACGGTCGTCTTGTTTTAATAAAGTGTACACTACAAAACTCCTCCTAAAGCCTTTTATCTAACTGTTTCTATAAATAATAAGAGTCAAGAAACATATAAACTTAGTTTATTTTCTTCTGCAGAAAATTATTTTGAAATATTATACATATAGATATAAATTATAATTCATATTATTTAAGGAGATCAGGAAATACCCGTATCCGTGGACATTCCTTGAGATGTCCAACTTAACACCAGTATGCAGATACATTCTTTAAGGTATTCAACTTATAAATAGTGTGGAATATAGCTACTCTGCTTTAGAATTCTTAACACCTCAAATCTTAAGAAACGTGTCTACATACGGATTTAATATGACACGTATTAAGTTATTATACATTTTTTTCTGTAAACTACCAGCCATAGCCTATTGTGACTGTGACTGGCATTTAACGGATGAAGTGTCAAATTTACACAAACACTGCGGTATTTATGGAGCTTAGAAATCGATTAAAAAAATTTTTTTAATCTCCGTCGGGGATCGATCCTACGACTTGGTGTAAGCAGTTCCTTTGCTATTACATTTATACGTAATTTGCATGATTTATGAGCCACGTATTTATTTTAATCTTTGATGTCATGCTTTTTCAAACCTTGTTTGTTCAGTTCGATTCCAGTGCATATTTTCGTTATTGCATTGTCGTCCTCGTCGGTTCCCCGCCGGACGGACAATACATCGTTATAAGGAGTTGTACACGAACAAACTGCTGTCCCCCCAATTGCTCGCCGGGAACAAATTCACTGCAATAACTGAAAATAAACGACTCACATTATTTACTGTGTCCTGAAAATATTAACGTTTTGGGGCATTTTTAAAGAAACAAAGACAATTTTATATATCTTTTTCGATGTTTTTATAATTCACTTTGAGATCCATTACAAATAATAAATATTTATTTATCAACCTTGTTTGTAGATGGATTACGTTAAGTCTCCTGCATGAGTCTCCATCCTCTTCAATCCTAAATAACATTTTTATATTTATCTATCTTAAACAATACATTGATACGAAAGTAGATAGCCACAGCACTAAGGTATGAAACTTATTTATATTAAATAAAATAATACAAGAATTTAACTTCCGCATCAACCGTTGTCTCTTCGACAGATATGACCTGCCATTATGCTAGCGTTATATGATCGAACTCGTCCACTACTTGAATCAGTCTAACATTTCCTCTTGTCAAGAGTTGCACGACTGATTGGCCTTGAGAGAGGTAGCTACTTCTATGAAGATATAGAGAGGCGACTTAATTTATCTACATTGGAGAGACGTAGAACAGTGACTGGCTTGCTGTTTATTTTTAAAATTATGAACTCTATTATCGATGACTCAATATTATTGCAGGAAATTACGTTGAATTTCCCTCCCGGTTCACTAGAGGCAGTACATGTAAAGACATCCAAAACCAACTACGGCTTATATTCTCCTATGTTGAGAATATGTAGACTAGTCAACTCCTCTAGTGACTTGTATTTTTTCGGACAGCACCTTCCGGCATTTCACTAATCCCTCTACTGATGTGCGTGATGTCTGTTTTCTTTATTCATGTTTATGTTTTGTCCAAATGTATTGTCTTAAATTTTATATTTATTCTGTATTACCATCTTCTTTAATTGTATTTCTAATTTAAAACCGTATGTATTTGAAATAAAATAATACGTTAATAAAATAAAATATTGATTAGTAAACCGCTATTGTACTGTCGGGAGGAGCGGTCTGTAGAAAAATCTAACAACTAAATTCCCATCACTTTCGAGTGAAGTCGTCACAAAACTGACTGTTTCAATGGCAGTATTGCGGCTTAGAAATGAAAAATCCACAGAAGAGCGCAGATTCTTTCTCGTCATGTTATTCATGTTGGATCAGAAGTTGGATGTAAGCTCAACGCGTATGCGATGAGCTGACTTAACATCCGCGTTGAGCTGATATCAATAAACTTCCAGACAGCTCTCCAGGACTTGGAGAACAGGCAACTGTAGTGTCCGAGACATATTCAATGTATATTTGCTTTCTTTTATAGCGTGATAATCTCAACGTTTCTTATTCTTGAGCTATGACGGGCGCATCAAAGGACTGATCCATATGCTCTCCATTTCATATAGGCAGTGCCGGTTTTAGTGGGTGGCGATGTGAGTCTATGCCCCAGGGCGTCGAATAAACTAGAGGCGCCGAGGCAACAAATTCTTTTTTATATTTTTTTGAATATAAACAATATGTGGTTCTAGAAAAAAAATACTCTAGGGCGCCGAAATCCGATACTGTATACAGGGCCCGCTCACAAATACAAGTTAACGTCTCCCGTATGATCGGTACGATATCTTTGACAGCGAATCGAACGACATCTATGGGATATATAAGACAAATATAATTAGACGAACATAGATAACAGAAAGTGTTTAATTGATTATTCCGCCACAGAGATAACGGTGCCGCTTGAGCGCCCCATCAGGGCCGGAGCAGGACGGGGGCACAGGGGCGCAGCAGGATGCTCCAGCCAGCGATAAAACAGCCTTGCACTTTTATTTTGTCCCACTGGCAACAAAGACCTATCAACATTTGCTTATTTTGCATTTTGCCCATTCAGCGCCCGCGTCTCTGAAAGGAGCCAAAACACAACACGTGCATGCTGGGTTAAATATATTATATTAAATTAGTATGCTGCATTGGGAAATTCAAATATCTTTTTTCGTGACCATTTTTTCGGTATTTTGAAGCTCGAAAAATTAGCTTCTTGTTTTCATGACAATTGAAACCGACTTTTTTTATACGTAATAAAATAAACACATACAATACTACACCAAATTCTACGCATCAATTCAATCATAAAAAATATCAGCAGACGCGAGACACCGCGTTGTCCATACGACCATTTTCTGCCTGGAGAGATACGCGAAACTTAATGCATTTATACCATTGTTAACATCATATAACGATAGATGTCTCTTTAGTATATATTATAGAGTATGTTTATTATTATTTAATTAAGATTCAATCAGTCAACATTTTTTCACAAGCTTTATTATTAGTTACCGATGGTTTTTTTTTATTGTTTCTTGACTGCTCAGAATTTAAATAATCTCTAATAATTTATACCAATAATAAAATAAACATTGTCTATAACTTATATTAAATAATTTATATTTACTAGAATTAAGCGTTGCTTAAAAGTTAAAACGCTTCAATTTACTGAAAATATCTACAAGCATTTAGTAATTTGAGGCAAATATATGAAGCATTAAAATATCAAATAGATAAGAATTTCATACCTTCTTTTAATATGGATCACATTTAGCACTGTTTCACTAAGTGTAAGACTGCAGTTCTGCCATCTATGAAAGCTTCTTCAGTTTCAATGTGCACAAACGTACAGATATATAAATTAATATTCACTGAAAAAAAAAAACGTTTCACTAGAGTGATGATAAATATCAATAATGTAGGTAAGCTCTCAGGAATCGTATAATATTTTTTTGAGTATCAAGCTTATATTCTTATATTTAAATACCTAAATTCTTATACGCGTGTGTCATTAAGGTAACCAAATTAATACCTGTATTCTGAGATGATTCTTAACCCTTTCGTTACGGCTCGGTGGAATACAAATTATACTGTCAATACGGCGTGAATTTTTAAACCATTTTTTTTTTCTTAAAACTAGTATTTGAAGCATAAATGTACTTATCTGATCTATTTTCATATATTACATTGGTTTTTGTTTCCTTAAGCCAACAGATGATGCATAAAAAACTATTATATTTAACAAACGTTAATTTTGTAACTCCATACATGTGGTGGCATTGACACATGTGGTTTACAGAAAAATCGCTCCCGTGACGAAACCTAACGATATTTATTTTCATGCTTTACAGATTCATGTAAAGAATACACGTAGGTTGATAGAGGGCATGACTGCAGTTCCAAGTTTCTACCGTAGATGTCACAATGAGTACTAAAAGTAGCAAAACGATATATCACGGCTACCGATGTCAACGGTAGGGGAATCTTAGACGACATATATTGACAACCGATGCGAAAGGGTTAATAATAACCAACCTATGATAAGTACTCTCTTTTACACCCGTAGGCAGAGACATTCGTCGACTTAAAGTAACCAACATAACTTCAGTTTGCAGTTACGTTCTTAAGATTTGAGGTGATTCAAGTCTGTGGTTTCCACAATTTAATTATTCTAGATAAATGTATTTATTACAGATTGCTTAACTTAAGAAATGTCTCTGTATACGGGTCTTAAGTAGGTTACCAATAGCCAAAAATTACTCTGCAAACGGGTGTTATAAGTTGATATAAGCAAAGAAGTCTTAACCCTCGACTCACCTCAAATCCAACGAAATCTCGCTGCATACATGTATTAAGCCTAAAAGAATGTAAAATTTTAATTTTAATTTGTAATTGTTGATTGATCATTCTATGTATGTACTTAATGAAAGACGTGTATGTATTCGTCGGAATAAATTTCTTTATTACCTTTTGGGCCCTCGTTCCGCAAATAAAAAATGTCCGCATAATTATCTAAAAGAGGCACAATTTGCCGCCGTCATTTTGTTAGACTTCCGGTGATTTTATTTCCCGCGGACGTGATTTCTCGTGAATTTGCCGCTAAACTGCCTCGTGCCGTTCGTTCTCTCATCAAGTTTTGAATCAGGCAATCAATATTTCGTATTATGTTAATATTACAATAACCATTTGAAAAGTCCCGGGGAATTCCCCGGAATTCGTTAACAATTTTCTTCTTCCCTGCGGCACGTCCTAGGGGCTTTCTCTCTCGCTTCTGGAGGATTCTCCTATTATTTTCTTTGTCGCTTATCCGCAATAATACGACCCTCGTCCTTTTATCACGGTCTCCCCGGTGCTCGCCCACGTGGCGGCCATTCTTTGCGCATTCGCATGCAGGTGAAAACGAGATAACACAAAAATACCTAAATAAATAACGCCACTTGTACCGCCGAGTGAAATATCGATATCACACTACACAACATAAATAGAAAACATTCCACACAATTTACATACAAATGTAAACAAAAAGTAATTTGGATGTTAGTCACTAGTTCTTTACTTCGTTTATATTATGTCATTAATTCGTTTTATTCTTAATTTATATATAATCGTGTCGGAAACAACAGGGTCAGATCCTGTCTGCCCAGAAGTGGGCGACGTCGATGGCGTTACTTCCGGCCATCATCAGGTCTTCCTGGGTGCAGCTATTCGGGCACAGCGCACACTCCAGAAAGTGTGACAGGGTCTGCTCCACGCCGCAGTACATTCTGTCGGTCCGCTGTAAAACTGCCAGGACCTCATTTGTGTCACGTCTTGCATACTCCGGTCCGAAGTCTGTTAAGGGACCTCCCGGAAACTTCTTCTTGATTTGAGCCGTGTGGTTATCTTTGGTACCCAAACCTGTTTGGTGGGGCAATGCCCGAGAGTTGATATAGCTTTTTTCTTAATGAAAACTTGATATCAGCTTGATATAGCTCCTTAAGGCCGATGCTGTAAAGCCTCGACAAACGATCTTTTGTCTCTTATTTTTGTTCGCTTGCCTGACATCTACATCGAATGTTAGATTAATTGTATAAGTTAAGCGGTGTTTGCATACGCCAAAATTATTTGTAATGACAGTTGGCTGATTTGCTGTTGGTATGACTGTCATTTTTGCGGTTGGCAACGCCGAAATTTCAGAGCGGGCAGGCAGTCGGAACTCGCCCAGCATCGTGATAGGAACGCCTAAGGGCGTCCCTGTAACGGGCGAAGTTATTGACGAATAAACGAGTAATAGAACCTGATCCTGCATCCTTCGTCCAGTAAGCCGATGTCCTAAATGGAAGAGGAGGATATCAGTACTTAAATAATTTCGTAGACTTCGGACCGGAGTATGCAAGACGAGGACACAAATGAAAGCCAGTTTTAAACCGACTGAATTGGGCTGATGTCACACCTTCTGGAGTGTGCGCTGTGTCCGATTAGCTGCACCCAGTAAAATCTGATGATGCCGAGAGTAATACCATGACGTCGCCTACTTCTGGGCAGACAGGATCTGACCCTGTTATTTCCGACATGATTATATATATACATTACGTAGATTTTCACGGCCAGATTTCGAATTGGAGCTTTTGGATTAAGCCTTGTGTGGTGAATTTCTCATTGTCTCCGATATTTCGACGCCGTTGCAGGGTTCATCTCCAGCATTGATTTACTGGACCTTTGACAACTTTTATTCATCATTTTATATTAAACGTATTTATCGTTAAATTTCGCTCTATTTATTTAATCTTGTTTATGTGCAATAATCAATTTACCTGTCTTTGAATATTTTATTACTACGTATGTCATTCTTTATTCTTTGTATATGTTTTATTGGAACATTATTTTATTAATAAATAAATTAACATTAAAATACTCATAACAAATTGTAGAATGCAGTGTTAAAGACATTAATATTTAAAAAATGTGAAACAAATTTCAATAAACATACAGATGACATTTAGTTAGTAATTTTTTAAACAAGAAATTGACCGATAATATATTAATACCGATAAATAACAATATTCAAAAATACAACGTAAATAACATAAATATATAAAAGGAAATTATTTTTGGCAGTATTCAATTCAATGAATGAGCAGTAATAATTTAGAAAAAGGCCAGGAATAAATAATCATTTGGCAGTAGAAAAATATCAATCGGCAGTAGAAAAGTTATAAATTGACAGGAAACAATTAATGAATGGTAATTAATAATGGGTTAGGTTATGTTTCCATTTATCAGTTAATTTTTCATTCATTTTACATTAATTGTTACCAATATTGAATATATTACTGCCATTTCAATTTTATAACTGGCCACATTCATACTGACACAGTGGATAATGCCAATTTATTTAGTCTACTGCCGATTAATTTTATTTACTGCAAATTGATTAAACTTACTCTCACAACCTTGAATTAGTTACTAAACAAAGAAATACAGACCTATATAAAAAAAACCTTAAAGAACTGATATCAGCTTGATATGGCCCTTGCAGACTGGTGCCGAAAACCTCGATATATAATATTTCGTCTTTATTTTTGTTCGCTCGTCTCACATGTATGTGTCGCCATTGTGGTTGTTTTGACAGAATATAATTCGTCAAAGGGCCGACAGGGGATTGAAAGGCGCTGCGGTATTTCGAAGGGCGCTTTCAGTTCGGCTCGACCTTGAACGGATGTAGATCGTTGGCTGTCCGTGGCCTGAACCGAATACCAAAGTTTGTAAATTTTTATCTTGTAATTAAATATATGTCAATGTGCTTCTGATAAAGTCTGTGTGTTGTTCATCTGCTCCTCATACCGCCACCAAGCGATCCGATAGCTATCCCGGTGACGTGAAGTCGTTCTCTTCCTTAACCCTTTTATTACTGCTCGGTGGAATACAAATTAAACTGTCATTTATAAAACTAGTATTTGAAGCATAAATGTACTTATCTCTTCTATTTTCATACATCACATTGGTTCTTGTATCATTTAGCTATCAGATGATGCATAAAAAACTATTCTAAGAAAGTATCAAAACGATATATCACGGCTACCGATTTTAACGGTAGGGGAATCTTATATATCGGATACCAATGCGAAAGAGAGAACATTCGAGATCTTACAGAAGACATTTAATATGCCATTTTAAAAACAACAAATCAACCTATAAAATAACATTTAAAAATATATATTTATAATGCAATTTTTAAATGTGAATATTTAACCTTTGAATTGTTTTGTTTATTTTTGCATTGAAATTTATAAATACAACACGCTCGTAGGCAGCGAGCAAACAAGCAAAAAATGTTTCTTTTGCATTTTGAAAATCAGCTTCTATTGATGTTATTCCAATCTCGCGTGGGCGCTGCGGCATTTTTTACATACTTTATAAAAATCTAAACGCTCCATATTATTTTGGGCAACTTATCAAAGCAACATCGATTGCTCGTCTCTCTGTGTAAGGGGAACGAAATGCCGACGTTTTTAGCCAACGGCTAGATTTTATTCACCGCCGAGAAATATCCGGTAAAAGGAGAAGATTCGGATGGAATTGAATAAACATGTTTACCAAAACTCGCCTCCGATAGAATGTAAATCAAAATTTATTGGAATCCGCTTGGAAACTTTTCAGACGAGTTCACTCCGCCCGCAAAAACGCACACACATTTATTATTTTATGATTTTTTTTTTTTTTAAATATTAGAATATTATTTTATTATTTCAATATTCTAATCTACTTTTATAGATCATTGACCATATTACAATATTATTATTAATTAAATATACATATACTATACATAAAATTATTTTTTCAACGTGTCAATCCAAGCACAAAAATAACGTTAGAAGCGGGATGCGAACCGCGGACCTTGGAAACCAACTATGCCCAGGTATTCATACCGCTCAGCCAACTGGGCTATTGCTTCCGCTTCTGCCGTTATTTTTGTGCTTGGATTGACACGTTGAAAAAAGAATTTTATGTATAGTATATGTATATTTAATTAATAATAATATTGTAATATAGTCAATTATCTATAAAAGTAGATTAGAATATTAAAATAATATTCTAATAAAAAAGAAATTAAAAAAAACATAATAATGTCTCCTTGAGACAATATCAAGAAGGTAAAAATTATTCATCAGTAACACAGGTAAATGATTGGTTATAAAGTCCGAGTCGGAACTATAAGTAGTCGTTTCTCATCCATTCAGTCTATAGTTTGGTTCGAGACCCGAGTGGTACTTACTAAAATAAATAGACTGTCGGAAAGTAATAATATTAAGCTTTTGAATAAATGATGACTGATTGAATAATTAAAAATAAAAATATACATAATTTGAATATATACTATAGCGACATCTATCGTACGATGATAACAATGATATAAATACTAGTTTCAACGCGAGTCGGTCTAGGCATAGCAATAGCCCAGTTAGCTGAGCGGTATGAATACCTGGGCATAGTTGGTTTCCAAGGTCCGCGGTTCGCATCCCGCTTCTACCGTTATTTTTGTGCTTAGATTGACGCGTTGAAAAAAGAGTTTTATGTATAGTATATGTATATTTAATAAATAATAATAATGTAATATAGTCAATGATCTATAAAAGTTGATTAGAATATTGAAATAATAAAATAATATTCTAATAAAAATTAAAAATTCATATAGTTAATTATGACTGGATACGAAATCTATTTGCTACAATTGATTGTATTGTGGATTTTCATACGCCGAAGAAGAATTAGTCTCATTGTTGACTGAGGACTTTTGGATTCCAAGATGAATATCCAGTTCTTCACATGAAGGCACTGAAAATTTTGCTACAGTTTTCAACATCATATTTATGTGAGCTTGGTTTCTTCTTCTTTCAATAACTAACATGAAAACTTAAAAACGAGAAAGACTTTAGACGAAGAATTGAGGGTTCAACATTCGACCGAATACTTCTGAAATCTTCAAAAACCAACAAGCTCAGGTATCCCATTGATAGATTTTTGATTGATAATATAAATTCCATTTTATTACGCAGGGACGTCATTTTGGGTGGATTAGAGGCGGGAGGGAAATGATCCCCTTTCTAGATTTCCTTCACCTTCGAATATTCATACAAATAATTTTAATAGAACGCGTATAAATATAAAATTGCTTCTTAGGAAAAATTTACGAACTAAATTTACATTCAATATTAATCTTTTTTTTTATATGTAACTTAACTTAAAAAGAAATGTCAAAAAAAATGTATTTAATTTAGTATGTAACTATTTTTTTTTTACAAACAAAATTATGTCCACATATTTTTTTGACCTCTTAATTCTGGTGCACCGCCATTTTTTTCCGAAAACGAAAAATCGTCGATTTAGGTATCCCAAAGACAATCTATACCAGCGGTCTGGGAACCGGGGTAAATTACCCCAAATAGGGTAAAAATATGTTTCTTGGGGTAATAAGGAAATTTTTCTAGTTTGCTATTTCATAAAACTTACTATTTTCATGTAACTTTTTTGTTATTTTCCGTGTAAATTAATTCAATAAATAATGTTTATTTAAATATACATTGATTGTCTTCTTTTTAAAATGGGGCAAGGGGTCTTCTTCTTCTTCGTGTCAGCGAAAAAAGGGGAAAGGGGTAATATCGACTTACGCAAAAATATTTTGGGGTAATATCGACTTACGCCAAAATATTTTGGGGTAATGGTTAAAAAAGTTCCCCGACCGCTGATCCATACCTTAAATAAGTAGGTAAATTTTAATAACAATGTTTTTGAATGAGAAAAATAAGGAAAGAGGAATAGGTATAATAAAAAAAATATTTCTGTTACAAAGACAAAATTTATTTCATAATATAATATATATATACAATGATTATTAGTAAAAAATTGCCAAACTATTAAGCAATCCGATGGAAATTTCACACTGGTGATTGTCATCTTCTTGGAGCCGACTCAATTTAGATACAAATGTGTTAAAATGTCAACAAATGCCTTAAAATCTTGAAAATCGCGGACCAAATATTATCAATAAATAAGAATAATAAACCTAATAAATAAAATACATTATTAATTGAATTAATTAACCTGTTATTAATTACTTCACATAATTGTTAGAAATTTCAGTGAAGTTATCATTCCTCGGTCATATTATTTTTAACTTTCTAAAGCATATACTGTTTATATATGTGTATATAATTCATGTTTATCCAAACCTACGCTAGGTACATGTCAGCTTCTATCAATTCTTTCACTGGGCATTCAAAGATCTTACAAATACTTTCTTCAGAATGATAATCTTGAAGAAAAAGGCTGCTGATACGTTCAAACATGTCCACGGTATCAAAAGACTGCTGCTGAGGTGGACACATTTTTAAAAAAACCCATGAAATAACTTGAGGCTCAAAACTGTGAATTATTTTTGTATCAAACGAACAATTTTTTATATAATTAGACTAATAGTAGTCTTTTCAATTCCGTATCTGGCTTGACATAATTTTTATAAATGCTGCCCATTATCTTCTCACCCGGACTAGTTCAAATTTGTTTAAGAACTAGAAGGAAATAACATTAAGGTTATCAACTGACAATACTTGGTGAAACTGCATAATTACAATTGTATTACCATAAATACAATTGTATTACCCGCACACATATACAACCTGTAAATATGTGTGTAGGAACTAATTAACTGTACCTATATAAGCCAATGCCTGTTTTTATTTTTTAAGGCCGAAACATGTAATCGTTAAAATAAATTGTGAATCAAAACTAAATATTTTTAATTTATTAATTTTTTAATTAAAATAAATTCTAAATTTATAACTAGAAAGAAATCTCATATAAACATGTGTTTGGAGTTAAACCTGAAACTATGGTCATGAAAGTTCAACAATTAAAATGGATATAATATCATTGTTAACCTATAATACTAATTTTTCAAATGTAAGTCAAGTAACATATAAATAATATGAAAAATAGGTTAACTTGATTTACCTATAAAATACAAATTAAGTATCTTATTTATTTTATGATAATATATAACAAATAAAAGCTGCACTCAACATCGAAATTTTAAAGAACTGTTAGTTATGCTGACTAATCTTCGATGGAAGCGATGCAATGCCGAGATTCGTCGGCGGTTTGTGGGCTTTTAGGTGTCGAGGTTCTGGATACTGACTGGCGTTGGCCCTCGTGCTTAGTGTCGTGTCCGTACGGTGTTGCCACAGAACAATTTTGAATTTTGACCAATATTTCTATAAACAGATCAGCTCTTAAATTCCATTACCTTTTTGAATCTTTCTGTTTAAATTTTACAATGTAAGCGTTATTCATATGAATAAAAAAATATTGACTTGCAATGCGATTTCAAATGTATAAAAGTCATACTAATAAATGAAAATAAAATATACTTTATTGTCACTGTTGGATTATAAATATTTTAATCATTTTAGTACAGCATGAGAATATTACCCCATATTATATACAGGAATACAACATATTGTAATAGGTGGACTTAGCCGGTGCTCTGCAATACGCTGAATTGCTCCATTTTACTGTTGTCTCTTTATATTAGCTTTTCATTATGATTTAGGTGAACTGACCTTATAAATGACAAGTGATTTGCGGCTCCAAAATAGTAAAAAATCACAGTTTTAGCATTGTATATTGCATATTAATTTTCCGTGTACTTCCATAACTAAACTATATACGAAGAAATAATTGATTTCAAGGTTTGAATGAAAAGATTCGCTTTTATAGAAACACATTAGAGTAATCAAAATGAATATTTTATTAAATTTGGTTAAGTTCTAACCAAAGTGCCCATCAACATGAATTTGTTCTCGTAACATGCAAAAACCATTGTTGTAACTCCATGGAAAGTAGTCGAAATAAATCTTAAACCAAAATGTGTTTTCTTACTTATGCTTTTAAGACAGCTATAATTTAATAATAATAAAAAATGCATAGCTGAATAAAGTGGCAGAAAAACAGCATTTCAGGATTTTGCAGACCATTTTTTTCTATCACGGTAAAAGCCTTTAAGCATGGAATACTCCATCTACTCTATCATGTGGTGTCCCACAAGGCTCAGTTCTCGGCCCATTATTCTTCATTCTATACACCAAGGAAATTGAAGAGATTGCTGAGAGATGGGAAATAAAGTACACTGCTACGCAGATGACTGCCAGCTCTACTCTTCTTGTGGACCCGAGGACATTGGCAACATGAAAGAAAGGATGGTCGGCTGTATAGAGGAGATCGGAGAGTGGATGTCAGCAAATAGGCTCGCTCTTAATCCGGAAAAAACGGAAATACTCTTTATGGCCACAGCTCGAAGACAACATCTATTGGACTTACAACCCTTGGCTATATGTGGTAATGATGTCATCCCTTCTACAAGGGTCAAGCTGCTGGGAGTAGAAATTGACCAGTTCCTCAACCTTAGCAGTAATATCACAAAAACGCTGAAATCTGGATTCTTTAACCTGCGGCAGATACGTTTGGCAAAAAGATGCTTACCCAGAGACGCTACAAAGAGTTTGGTAAATGTGTTTATAGTCTCCAAAATGGACTACTGCAACGCACTGCACGCAGGCCAGCCAGCCAAACAATTAAATCGATTGCAGTCGTTACAAAACGCAGCGGCACGACTAGTCTACAACGCGCCCAAATCTGTCACATTACTCCAATACTACACCGACTGCATTGGTTGAGAGTTTCGGCTAGAATCCAGTACAAAATATGCCTCTTAGCTTACAAGGCACTCAACGGAACTGCACCGGGCTATTTGACAGAACTTATCAAGCCTTCAGAAATAAGCGCGCGTGGAGAGACACTCAGATCGGCTAGAGCAAATAGAAGCACCCTGCAGCTGACGGGAGGTAGTCCTAGCACGGTTTTTGGCAATCGGGCTTTCAGCTACGCTGCACCAATAGCCTGGAACTCGCTACCGGAAAGGATAAGAGAGCTTAAAGCGGAGGCATCCTTCAGAAGCAGACTCAAGACCCACCTTTTTACTTAGAGAGGCAAAGAAGCGCTTTTGGAATGATCATTCGGTCATAAAAGAGCGCTATACAAATACTAATATAATAATAATAAATAAATATTTTTTTAATTTAATTAATTGTCAAAAATTGGTAAATTGTACCATTATAACAGTAATTAAATTTTTAAATAATTATAAATATTTATCATTAGATCACAATTATTATTTTTTTTACTAGACATTTTCCAATATCTCTAAAAAAAATGTGAAGTATGAATAAATATTTATAATTATTTAGGATTAAATTACTATAATGCTTAAAAAATATAACTAAATAACCTCATTGAATGTTGTTTGTATATAATGTCTTTACCATAGGGAGTATAGGTTTATATTATTATATGATTAAAATATTGTAAGATTTGCAATTTTATCTGAAATGCTGAGTTTACACGGATCCACCGCATTTTGTTCACAGGCAACTCGTTCAATGACTCATCAGTAACGATGAGGGGCGCACTGGACGTCTGGTGCACGGGAAATTTGGCGCACAGGACAACTGGTGCACTGGATGTCTCACTAATCTAACCTTACCTGTTATTTCGTTAACGAGACCTATGGATCTCTGTACTCTACGATCACTGGACAAATCCTTAGATTAGGTTAGTGTTGCGCTCTACGTTGTTACCGATGAGTCGTTGAAAGAATTGTCTGTGAAGGATAGGTCGTGACACCAGTTTACACAATGAATATTAAATCATGTGGAAAAGAGTATATGACAGAAAATTATTATTTATGACTTGAATGATAGATCATCTAAAAGCTGTACTTGGTTGTTTCCTGAATTTAGAAAATTATTCCCATAGCAAATAATTAAGCATTAACCCTTGCTTTCCGATGATATATATTTACAAACTTATTCTCCGGGCACAAGCGCGGCATCGCTAACATTCTATTAGCGTGAATTCAGATGGGAACATGTAAACAAACGTGTTGATATATTTCACATAAGGGAGGCCCAATTCAGGCATGAACTCCATGAGTTTCTTTGGAGAAATGATTTGTTGGCGTCATCTGTTTGATGAGCATTGGGACCTTTTGTTGCTTGTCTTTATTGCTTTGTTCTTAGTACTTAATCATAAGTACCTATATCGTTATATTAATCTTGATTGTACTTCAGTAACGATATGATTTTTTTAATTTTAATATTCTGTAGTGAAAAAAAAAATGAAATTGACACATGCACGATGAATGTGCTGCAGCTATAGCAGCTAACTGCGATGTTTTTTCTCTTTTTCAGATACTGAAATAACAAAAATTGTTACATTTCAACTTCAACCATAGTCAGTCAACCAAAGCAATATTTAGGAATATTCACGTTTTTCTGTTTTTTAAATGACATTTTCATATGGTGTAGCAAATACATATAATCGGAGCTCACGGATGTTTTTAGCACAGTAAGGGGAGGGTCAATCACAGTATGAAACGATGTTCTTTAAAAAAAAATGCGGTTACATCTTTTTTTACATTATATTTGTCCATTAAAACTTGTATGAATCTCAGCAAAGACAAATTACATTTAAATCAATAAATACATTTTATAAAACATTATTAAGATTCTAAAAAATTTCCATTAGTTTTCGAGGATTCTCATCAAACAAATAGTGCACAAGACCAAACCATACAGTTACCTTCTCTCTATTAAATATCAACAGTAAATTATCATACACAGCACCGTGTTCAATTGGTGGATTAAAATGGCCAAAAAGAAGAAAACGTACACAGATTAGGTACTCACACAAAATATATATAATGTGAGATAGTCAACTCGGGTAGTAACGTATGGTTCTAAGCCTGTTGATTTTTTTTTATGATATTTGTAATGTAAATAGTTTTTACTTTTCAATTCATAATGTAGTATAGTTTATCGACATTTTCTAAGACTCCAAAGAACTTTAGTCTCCGTAAAACCATTTAAATATAAAACGATCAGTAAAAGAAAAAAAATATATAGTATAATTGTTAATTACAATAATTTTAATAAAATAACACAACAATTGGATAATTTACATGTTTCGAACAAAAAAAAAACACATTCAGAAGTTTTTTTTTAAGGAGTTTTTAATGTTAAAATTTTCACCCGTTCAATCATCAGAAAGCAGAATTGTTGATCAACAATAAACTTGTACATCCTTTAGCTGCTCTCACTGAAAATGATGATTTCATTGAATTCATATAGGGCGGTACCTCGACATACGAGTTTAATTCGTTCATCAACCTTGCTTGTATTTCAAATTTATCGTATCTCAAAGCATATTTCCCCGTTGAAAAGAATTGAACAAAAAGATGCTTTGACAGCGAGAGCACACTGATAACTGATTCTCTGACCGTGGCCGGGGGATTCACGCGGGAAAACGTGGCCAGCGGTTCGTGTGCAACCGGCCGACCCGCTACGCCAATTGCTCATATCTTAAAAAACTCGTATGTTGGGGCACTCGTATATCAAGGTACCACTGTACTTATTATGCAAAAAAGTATTCTTAGTAGATTTTTATATGTGATTTTGGCAACACCACCGAGTCTAGTTCAAGTATCAAATCTCATTGCCCGGAAGTGGCTTTATTTTAATGTCCAAGTCAAATAATAAAATGATATCTTTATAGATTTGTATGCTTCCCGGTTAACAGTGCAATTAACATTAATTCATTAAGCAGCTTTCAAGGAAAACTTGACCTGATCGTGCTTCTCCATTTATTTAATAGATGTAAATGAGATCTATCATAAATATAATATATATAATCAATATATGTTGTGGTGCTCGATAGCAACAATGGATAGCTAAATATAAATATATACATTATAAATAAAATTAAAAATCACAATTGATGAATAATTAAAAGGGAAATTGTTTTTTATTCCGACTAATTAAATGAACATAGACAGGTCAAATTGTCATTGAAATTCTACAAGCGGCATGAGGTACATTTATGAACGCCTTCCATCTTCCTTTATAATATAAAAAATTATTATCATAAAAAATGTTAAAAAAACTCACTGTCTGTTTATGACTTACGACTGGTATTTTTTCGTTGATATCTGCCGAGTCTGATCTCATCGCACGAC
This sequence comes from Glossosoma conforme, assembly GCA_022606575.1. NCBI lineage: Eukaryota > Metazoa > Arthropoda > Insecta > Trichoptera > Glossosomatidae > Glossosoma > Glossosoma conforme. The sequence goes on along the minus strand of JAGTXR010000174.1, from coordinate 241,135 downwards.
AGTTTTTTGAAAGCCTTCTAATATGAAAGTAGAGCCATTGGATGTTACAGCAGTTTTAGTCGCATGACATCCAGACACAGGACAATAGAATAAGGCAACTAATTATTTTGTCAGTAATTAATTCAATCGATGGCCAGTAAATATTTAATAAATGGTCAGTATACTGCTAATCTATTAGATTTACTGCCAAAACCTTGAATCAGTTACCGATCAAATAAAGGCCATAGAATAATGGACAACAAACCCGCTCAGGAAAACCAAAGTACAGAAAAACTTGAACATACTTCGTCTATAATTATTAACTTACACAGCATTATTATTCATAAATATAAAAAACTATATTGCCCATTATCTTTATTGGTGATGGTAAGTAATGTCGTTAACTCGCAATTAGCGACGCGTTAAACAATCCCCACACTCGAGCGCCAATCGGCTGTCAACAAAAATAAAAATCTCACATTACTAATTCCTTACGTTTATTTAACTTTATTATTTAAATAGCTATCCTCTATCCAGAATTCAAATATTGTTTTTTTTTTTCGTAAATATTAAGTGCACCGTCAAATACGTAAGCCTGGTGAAGAAAAAACACAAACCAAGCGTCACAATCAAAACTTTAAAGCACTGATGGTTTCCTTGTACAAATGATTATAGGACTCCCATTACCAGACACCGAGCACTCCTCTCCACCATTACAGTAAGTAGGGCTTTTGAAGAAACACTACTAGAAAACGTATAAATTTCTCATCGATACAAACGTTGTCCGTTTTTAACCCTTCATCGTGAAATGCAAATTTGGCCAGTCGTAAATGCTGCTTTAAATATCAATTGATATATTATGTTTAGTCATTCAGATGAGCTGCATAATAATTCATATTATCTGATAAATAGTATTTTCAGATTGTACGAAAGATGCGATACAAAGTCATGAAAATAAATAGTAAATGTGACATTTCATCAAAGTCAAATAATGGTAAAATGCATCAATTTAAATTGATCACTTTTTAACGAAACAATTAACAACGGGTGGATGAATAACAAAGTCCATTCGATATATTCATTTTTTATTACATTCAAACGTGACTTGTACTTACAAAATCGACAAGAAATAATTAAATACCGTGATATATTACACACCAATTGATTAGAAAGGTCAAAATATATGTACAAATTTGCTCACCGATAACAACACTGTTTTGCATCAGCTCAAAGTGATCAAAAAAAAAAAATTAGCATTAGCATTAAAAAAGGTGTACTTATCGCAAAAAAGATTGAATTGAAAAGCAGCCCTTCACCTGCAGCAAGGAATTGATGTACTTCCAACTTTTACATCGGAACCCTTTGCAGGTTAATGAATCGTTGCTTAAATGAAAAATAAAAAAAATAGTTAAATATTATCCTCCCCGGTTAAATGTGCATTACATGGCTAACTTAACTGTGTATCAAATAATATTAAGAGCATAATTACAAGCGTTTTAGTATCTTACAGTTTCAGTTTGTAGCATACAGTGGTTCACTAGTTTAGAAATTTACCGTTGCGGTCCGATGAGGAAAGATTTTCACAGTGAGAGAACGACCGTAGACGCAAAAACTGTAACCGACTGAAAATCCGTGTAAGCATATTGGGGGTCGCCGTTCAGAACGATAACTATTTAAAAATCCTTGACACTCGTAGAAGAAAGGCCCCTCAGTTTAAATTTATGAATATTCTGATAAATCACTTGTCGTGGATTGCTGGTGAAAGTCCCGCAGTCTGTAAATCATAAGGAGAGTGTGAAGATTGAAATGCAAGTGAAGTGGCAGGAAACGCACACACGAGTAAAGAATAGTGGCGGCGGGTCCACGCCCGGGTCAGTCTTGAGCAAGCTTGTTACACAGTGGTGTGGTCTAGTTGTAGATCTTGATGGACTTCTCCAGGTAGTTGAGGCGGGAGCGCTTGTGAGTCTTGTTAATGTGCTCCAGCCCGATCCACGGCCGCGGGGTGCTGGGGTCTGAAAACACAACACATTACAGACATTCTTTTTGAGAAAACATACTTGGTACTCGTTGGATGAATTTAATTCAGACTGCGATTGAATTGAGCTTAATCAATTATTATAGTATACAAAACTTACAGCAAATAATTGCTAAAAATATACCATGTTTGTATTTTATGTCTCGTAAGTTAAATATTTGGTAATTAAGTGTAAATATATGTATATAATAAAACAGTACAACTTTGTATAAAACCACTGTTTTAATTAATAATCTCGGTAATCTTTAATAATATCGGTTTCTATGACATGGCACCATCGTCAGGAGCTACTAAAAAAACTGTATACTTTAATATATGTGCCCATGATTATGAAAGTGGCGTAAGTCACAGGCGTGTGTTTTGCTGTTGGTTGAAAACCAATGAAAGTGACAACTTCATGTGTCATAAAATGCCATCTTTAAATTTTTTAAATTAATGTTGGATGAAGATTATATTAATTCACAACATTTAGAACTGAAATAAATGAATAACTCGTTTTTTACAATTTCTTGACTTACGCCACTTTCATAATTATGGGCACATATGTTGTATTCGTCAAGTTTTTATATTTCCAAAAATACAATTATGTAATAAAATATTTAAAAAATATATATTTTACTATCTATAAAACAAGCATTTAATTTACTGCTGCCTTACACTGAAATTTGTTTTTGAACGAATCAATAAAACAGCAGAATTTCCAACCGTCCTTTTTTTATCAATTTCTAAGCTCTATAAATATCCCAGTTTGTGTGTTTTTTATTTTAACCATCACCCATAAAATGTCAGTCATAGCCTATAAATTAAATCTCAAAAATATAGTCCAAACTCATAAAAATACGGTCAAAAACTCATAAAATACAGTCTTAGTTACCATTCATCTTTAACTCGTGGATATTCATTATGTGCTCATCCTCCGTGATGTAGTTAGGCCGGCCGTTGGTGACGATTGCAAATTTGAACTGAAAAAATACACAAATCATTGAAATTAAAAATTATATCAACATTAACAATAACATAGTCATAATATGTTATTTTTCTCATAATTAAGACCTCAATTAGACAATTGTGGGCGACAAAATGTTCTCCCAAAGATCTCTAATCAACAGACATATCATTCCTTTTGAGAAAATTCAAAAAGATTCATTGAACGAACTATGTACAACATAGTTTAACCTGTTGAACGTCATCATTGGAATATTAAATCTTAAAACAAGCAGAATGGAATATAATAATATTTAATGTGGGTTGTCAGAAGATGTGTTACCTTTTCCCATTCCTTATCGGGAATGTCGAGCTTTTTCTGTAGTCTGTCCCGCACACTTGTGAAGGGTTCATTATATTTCACCTTCACGTAGAATGGGATTCCAAATGTGGCATAAACCTGCTTGTGGAAGTGGCCGCAGGGCACCAGCAGCTCATCCTCCTGGAAGTAGAAAAAAATACATTTAATGTGTTTCCCAAATTGAAAAAAAAATTAAGATTATAGTTCAATATTTAAATAATTTAGAGATAATTGATGTATGCAATAATTCTCAACTCAGTAGATAGAAGCAACAGTCATGGTGGGCCAGGCCGTATATAGAATAAAACTAAGCTGCATAGTTTGCGGTTCGAATCACAACGTCTGCCATTCTTTTTCTCCAATATCAACGAAAGAAATGTGATAAAATATGATATTTGACATAGATTTGTATGCGTGTATCAATTTGTTAAAAAGATTGCGTTTTTTACCTGTATGTGCAGTTCGTCACGGGGGATTTCTTCGATGCGGTAGTTTTTAGGTGTACTGACATTGACCTGGTCGAGGGGTAGTTCACAATCTGGCCCGGGCAGCAACTTGTGGCAAGCGACCTCCACTATACGCAAACGACCACTGCCATCGGGGGCGAGCTCCACGACCTTGGCCGCCTCTTCCAGGATGTTCTCCACGCGCCCGCCCTTATTGGGGTACAGAATCAAGTCTTTGTCCTCCTTGTAGTTGGGCCCGACCCATGTGCACTTGAACTGCTTCTTGTTGTCCAGCTCGTTCACTTTGATAGTCAACAGCTGGTAGAACAGCTTCTTGGGGCACTTGGGCTTGCAGTAGGTGAGCAGCTCTTTGAGGTTGCCATCGTACGTGCACTTCAATGAAGTTCCGGGCGTGTCTTTGTAACTGCAATAATGTATTTGTCATTAATGCATTTGCTATTTAAAAACAAATATTTATTTTAATATACTTCAATAAAACTAAAATGATAAAGCTTACTTTTGACATCTGAAGAATTGGATTAAATCAGAATCTACATTCAGCCTCTGTCCCACTGCTCTTGCCATCTGGTCGTACCTCATCTGTGTGGACAACTCCATTGTGAAACTGTTCAAAAATAATAATATCAATACAAGTGATGATACATGGGTATGTATGTTTGTTTGTCCCTATCAGAGGATAAGGAAGACACAAATTGTTTGTTCTCCCTATTAGTAATACTGACCTGTCAGAGACTGCCTCTTGGGAGAGTGATTAGTCTGGTCAAAAACATTGCCTCGAATAATGATATATTCCACGCAAAAGAATCCTGTTTAAGACATGAACTCCACAAATTTGTTTGTAAAAATATTTTTGTGGAGTCTTCTGTTTATCTAAGCTTCGAGTCTTTCTAGTATATTTCCAGTACAGTCAAACCTCTAATAACACGCCCTTAAATTGCGGGCAGAGCAAAAATTTTAGAAGCAATCCCCCGAATTGCACGATGACGAAAAAAAAAACAATAATGCTTAGTTTTGTCTCTTATGGATTTCCAACGAAAAAAAATCAAACCCAGTTTTTGTATGAGATTCTCACCTCCAACAACACGATTTTCAAACAACACCCGATTTTCGTGTTGTTCAAAGTGTTAATGTACATCCATATAAATTGTTTCCTCTTTTTTTATTATTTAAATTTGTAATCTAAAATTATTTTATGTAATAATAATAATAATAAAGGTTTTATTCCAGCAGGATTGGGTGGGTTGTGCAATACCCAATCTGCCATATTTTTAAATACATAGCATTGAACAAAGTTTTAATTTTGTGAGGATAAAATAAAAATTAAAATAAAATAAAATAGTATTTCATGGTGGTTGGTGCACCATCTCCATCCATCGATGGCTCAGGGAGGAGTTGAGCCATTCAGAAGCAGCCAGGATGATGATGTTGTTGGACCTCTTTATCCTGCTCCAAAAGCCGGCAACACGGTGTCGCAATAATGCTGGAAATGAATGGACTCCGCCCTCCACAAACATGTCAGATGCGCTACAAAATCTAGGGAGTTGCATAAGTTGGCGGTATGAGTTATTATACGCAACTTTGAGCTTCTCCCACTCTCGTTTAGGATAGTTAGACCAGAGTTCTGAGGTATACAGTGCCATACAGTGTGCTTTGAATAGCACTTTCCTGACAGCATTACTACAATGGTAGAACCTCCGAGAGAGCATACCGCTCCGAACGCTTATTGCTCTTCTTTGCCGCTCTATGTCTTCAATGTCACGTAGGTCATCTGTGAGGATGTGGCCCAAGTATTTTATTGAAGACACTGTCGCTAGATCCCTGCCCTCAAGACTCACTGTGGGTATGATCAGTGGTTCATTATTGTGTTTGAAGACACAAACGACTGATTTTGTGGGGTTATATTTGAGGTCATGGGATTTAGCATACTTTCCACTAAGGTGAAGAAGGCATCGCAGTGCATTTATTGATGGCGATAGAATGACCATGTCATCAGCGTAGCTAATATTGTTAGCACAGTAGCCGCTTATATGACAACCTTTTCTGGAAGCATTTAATGACTGGATCAAGTCATCGATATATACATTGAAGAGAATAGGTGACATACTACCACCTTGCCGAACTCCGCTCTTCATATATAAAGGCGAGGACTCAGATCCAGCCCATTGTACAAAATTCTTTTGTTGAGCATACCATACAGCCAAGACGTTCACAATAGCTGCCGGAACATTGCGCTTTTTTAATTTTATCCAGAGTTTCCTATGGTCAACTCGATCAAATGCTTTGCTTAGGTCCAAGAAGCAGGCATAGACGTTTGTTTTTCTGCTTATGTAATAGTCTATTGTCTGCTTGACACAGTAAATAGCCATATCAGTGGACGTGTTTCTCTTAAATCCAAATTGGTTATCAGCCGTGACCAGCTTGTCTTCTATGAGTGAGTTTATTACTTTCTCGAAGATTCTCGATACCATCGTGGCGAGTGATATGGGTCTGTAATTGCTGCTGATAGAGGCATCTAACTGGGTGGCTTTTATTATAGGCAGTATGATGGTCATGGTCATATCTTTCGGCATACATCCATGTCCAAGTAAAGCAAAATAGAGAGCAGCCAATATATGCGCAATTGAGGATCCTGCATGTCGGATGTGCTCTATACTGATTCCATCGTAACCTGGTGTCTTACCCGAGGCGGTGTTTTTGATTGCTGACAGAACCATAAGATGACTAATAATAATCTTTTTTCCATCATTATCCATGGGCAAATCAATTACCGACGGTTTGCTGGTATCTATTGGATCATCACTAAGGGAAAAGCAATCACGAACAACGTTGGCAATTGCTTCGTCACCAGAGACATTGTTGCCGCAGAGGGGAGCACCACGTTTGTTTTGGATTGCAGATGAGGTTTTTTGCCAAAACTTCCTGAAGTCTTTATTCTGTAAGGCAGTCGCTATGCTATCCATTCGTAGCTGATTAGCTGACTTTTGACATGCTTTCAGAGCCACTTTGAAATTTTTTCTTGCTGATTTTCTGATACCTGCAGTATCGCCATAAGTAGGTTTTCCAGCTCTCATCCAATTGTGAAAAGGTCTTCGTGACTCAGCATACAATTCAGACACTCTAGTATTCCAGCCGGGTACTTGACGAATTTTCTTCCTCTTACAACACTTATTAAATGACTTCATTGCAGCACAGCGAAGCACAGTTACAATATGTTTGTAGAGTTCGTTAATCTGCTCCCTATGTTCAGGTTTGTTGCAGAGTGCATTTTGACAGGATATGGCTTCTGGAAGGTTTATCTCGGTGAGTAGATCATTTGCAATGCGGGTATACGTTTCAAAGTCCTTTTTGTCTTCGCAGCCCATTTTCCATCATCTTGAGGTTTGCCCGATCTGTTACTCATTACAGCTATAAAGTTGGTATCTATATTTACTGTAATAGGTAAATGATCGGACCATGACGCATTATCAATTACATTTATCTTCATTATAGCATTGGTTAATCCCTCAGAGACGATGCAGTGATCCAGCCAGCGGGTGCTGCCATGAGCATCACTTATATATGTGAATGTGTCCGATGGCATTTTTAAGCAATCCGCATATATATATTTGTTTTCTGAACAAAATACAGCAAGCTCTTTTCCAAAAAAGAGATCTAGGGTCAGCATTGAAATCTCCTAACACGGCTGAGTTACTGCAGTTTCTTTCTTCTATAATTGCATGGATCTTTGATAGACAATCGGTAAATTCTGCGATGTTGTCAACGGAGTTAGTCGGCATATATATTGTGATAACAAGAAGTTTTCCTCCTGTCGTCTCAATCTCTATATCTGCTATTCTCGATTCCCTGCAGTCCACAATACTTGTCTTTAAGGTATTTCGCCAAAGGATACCAACACCACCAAAAGGACGGCCAATTAAAGGGCCTTCAGAGAGATCCACAGCAGATGTTCCGGTACTCAAGTAGTCCTGATGGATTTGTGCCAGGAAGCCTATATCTGTTGGAAGGAGCCACGTTTCCTGAAGCAAGACTATATCGTGTGTGTCGCACAGCTCCATAATATACTTTTCAGTCCGATGAGCCGACCTGCAATTGAAGGATACGATACGTAGCTGCTTATTTTGGTCCATTTTTGTATTGTGGTAGTTTGCTCTCTGGCACGTAATAGAATCGTCTGATGATCATGTCTTTTGGCCATAGATTCGGATCCAAAACTTCTTTGAACTGCGTTTCGTTAACACCTATTCTGAAAGTTTTTGATTCCCCAGATTTTGTAGTTAGATCAATGCAGGAGGATTGATACACTTGGTCCCCAGATATTGGCAAATATCCTCGGCTTTAGTGCTGATATCTAGTCTAGATATGACAAAATATCTTTGCCTTAGAACCGTGAGCAGTCCAGTGCTAGAGCAATTGCCTCGCACGATCTGCAGTTTTGCAGCTGAATGTTTACCGCTTGCCATCGGTGTTATTGTTTTGGCAATATTCATATTAGGCTTCCGTGCATTACTGACAGAAGCTTTCTGGGCATAGGTGGTGACAATAATAGTGTTCTCAGTCGGTATAGCAGTTACCTGTGCGGCTTGAGTAGGTAGTAATGTATCAGTTATGACATTTGTCTGTTTCTGTGAAGTATTCATAATAGTGTTCTCAGTCGGTATAGCAGTTACCTGTGCGGCCTGAGTAGATAGTATTGTATCAGTTATGACATTTGTCTTGTTCTGTGAAGTATTCATAGATGTCACTGGCGTGACGTTTGTTTCTGCATTTGAGCTGTCAATGTGCGTTATGGAACAATCTTTACTTTGCATACCTTGCATTTTAAGGTGCAGGACTTCTTTTTTTAGTGCGTTTAGCTCCTCGGTTGTAGCGTAGCCCGTATCCTGATTAAGAGCTTCTACTCTCATTTGCAGAATTTCATTTTTGACCTTTGTTAGGTCTCTCAGAAGAGATGTAACATCGACATAATCGAATGTGACTGAGGGTAGTTTGTTTATTTCAAAGACGGCAAATCTCGGGATATTATTTGGATCCGACTCTTTGAGGACTTTTATAATATCCTTGATGTTTCGCTTAGTTTTGCCCTCGGCTACTCGTGTTGCTCTTGGTGTCGCGACGTGTTTGTGAAGCTCTTCCTTGGCTCTCTCTACATCTTCATCACTGAAAGACCTCAGTGATATCTGCAGCAGGCTGATTTCATCCATGACATCCATTTTCTGCTGTATAAATGCCAGCACTTTGTTAATGGCTATCTTGCAAGCACACATGCTTATCGCCATCATGGGTTCATTTTGAAATTAACCGTATACAACTGATTAATTGAACAGGGATGACAGGTGCATCCTAACGCGACGCCATCTTGAAACTGCTGTAATGATTTCGTAGTTGATTTTTCATTGATTTAAAAATGAAATTACCAAATTCTAATGTATTTAAACGAAAAATAAATTGAATTACATAATAGGTACACAGTTAACATTTCATTAAAATTTTAACCTTACCTTTCTCTCCTAAAAATAACTTTATCGTTTCGATTGAGGATATTTATAGTAGATGCGGTGAGTGTCACTTACCCTGGATCGTTGGGAATGGTCTTGTCCACAAACTGCACCTCCACCCTGAAGAAGATGTACTTGAAGTAGTCGAAGCAAGTGGGCAGCTCCAGGTCCTCGTCCTTCTCTTCCTTCTCAAACACGATGATGTCTCCGTCCATCAGCTCGTCGAGAACCTGCAAACTCAATTCAATGTATTCTATTTTGAATTTTCAAAGTTGACAGGAGCTGCATGACACATGACTATGATAACTAATGTTCTTCACCTAAAACAAAATATTGAACCAGAACACCTGTATACCTGTAGGTTCACATGGAAACATAGATGGTTTCCAGGAGCTAGTTTGTGGCTGTAGTACCAGAGGAATATTTGGGTGTTGACATTTTTGCTTAGACATTTTTTTTTCCTTAAAGGATGACTCAACTCTATCGGGAGCATGTATAAAGCAGATTTGTTTTTTTTTTTAAATCATGCTAATTCTGGTTTTGAACCGACAGTATCTGAATGACAGACAAATGCTCTTACCACTGGACTACGCTGCCTGGCAAAATAGACAAAACATAAATTATCTAAAGAAGAACACAAATAGCTCATTGATAAATTTATGATTTTTAAAATTAAGAATCAATGAGATGCCAGTGAAAATGCAAGAAATAAAATAAAAAACTAAATTATGCACAAATTATATGGTACTGACTTATGAAATGGTAAATAAGCCTAATGTTCCTGTTTTTGTGCTTTTTTTAAATTGATCTGACATTCGTAGTTTATAATAAAAATAAAATATAATCTACAGCATTACCTTTTCCAACGGATCGTTATAATTGCTGATTTTTTCAACAAAATCAGGTTTAATTTCTTCATATAACGTAAGGTAAGTGTCCTCGGGAAAACCTGAAACATTAAAAACGTAATCATTCATTGTGGATTCAAATTATTTTCCTTATACATGATATCATTTGGAATTTTTTGAGTTTTGGGATTGAGATTTAGGTCTAAAGCTTGATACCAAGGGGCAAATTAAGTAAGCCACAGCTTTGAGATTAATCTCGTTTATTTAATAATTCAATCAAAATACAAGAATTTGACTTGAAACTATGGCATGCGTTAATGCAAATACCGTGAGGCTGCGCTACAGCCAGGAGAGCAATTCAAAATCAGGACTGAATCAACCTTGACCCGCTCTATGAGGTAGTAGGTGTCAGACTGCCGGGAAACACAATTCATTTTCGACTGCTTGTTGGCGGTCATACAGGACAGCGTCACACAGGATGTTCTCTCGTCGACAACCAATGATCAATGGTCAACCAACTACGTCTAATCTACAATCAATGGAACACAGACGTAAGGTTGGTTCTCTTAGTCTTTTCTACCGTTATTACCACGGTCGCTGCTCTTCGGAACTTAAAGAACTAATTCCTCCTGCACCCACTCACAGCCGACAAACTCGTCTTACACTTGCCGAACATCCATACACGGTTAATATATGTCGACCAAGAACTGGCAGCTTCCAAAGTTCCTTCCTTAATGCCACCGGTAAGCTATGGAATGCTCTTCCAGCGTCTGTGTTTCCTCCTTCCTACAATCTGGATCTCTTCAAGAAACAGATAAATATACACTTGCAATCTCCCCAACCCACACACAAACACGAACACAACACACGTTTCCCGCATGCAGCGTCCAGCCTCCCTGGCTGAGCGTCATAGAGTGCACTGGTCTTGACCGGTTGTGCTCTCCTGCATGCGCTTACATAAAAAAAAAAAAAAATGTCTGTGGCGTTACCAGTAAGCTTTTGATTGGGTCATAATGCACGAAGCCAATCGACACAAGATGGCGACGACTGGTATCAAGCCATAAAGCTACATTGACAAGATATAATTTTTTTTAAATAGTCAATAGATTATTTGGCTGAGTATCGTTGACCAACCCCCTGCAATACGGACTGAGGACATCAGAAGAATAGTAGGAGTAGCCTGGATGCGGAAGGCAGAGGATTGAAAGGGATGGAAACTCATGCGGAAGGCCTATGTTCAACAGTGTATGATGAGACTCTGGATAGAGATAAATAGGAATTACTGTGAATCTAACCTGCTCTTTTATTTAAGATGGGTATGAGGTCTGTGAGGTTGCTAGAGATGGGCAGGTAATGGTGGCCGCAGTAGTGGATCTTCTTGTGACGCTGGTCGTACATTTTGAAGAAGAGGACAACGTCCTTCTCCTTGTCGAACGGCGGCAAACTGAGCAACCCGGAGTCGGGCGGCAGAAGCTCGAGGAACACGTTCCAGTTGGTCGTGTTCTCTGTCACATCGGGAATGGCCTTATGCAAGTCATTCACAATGTCCAGGCAAGTTGGGCGGCAAGTCTAAAAACAAACATTCAAGTTACAAATTGCATTCTAAGTTTCACATTTCTGATGACTTAAAATACTAAATAATTATTTGTCAAAAAAAATATTAAATTACAATATATATCTGGGCAAAACGACACCTTACGGTAAACGATCACAACATATGGCAGAAAAGATAGAAATTAAGCCTCGACTTAAAAACTCAATGAATATACTCGTCTTCATTAGCGCTGTTTGTAAATGGCTTATATTTTCGATTTCATGGATAGTTGTAACATATTAATCTTTAAACGCCCAGTGGTTTCCTTACGGGATCGCAGATTTGCGTCTTTCAATGCCTTACGGTCCCATACAGGAAGTTTTTATGGTTCATTTCAGAATCGGATTACATTAATTTGTAATAATAGTATTAAAGTAAGTTCATGGAAGAATCTATTGTGCGACAAAACATTACAAACATTGGCCTGCTAGGGAATTGAACGACGCAAATTTGCGGTCCCGTATGGGACCACTGGGCGTTTAAAGGTTTATCTGCTGTAGATATGATAATTACATTTATTTGTCAATATTAGCTACCTCAACTGGAGCAAATGGAAATCACAAGCCACTGCCACAAAACTCTGTCAGCCGCCTTGGTCCTCGCCTCGTCCCATGCCGTAAAGAAGAATGGGGACGATGCAGGCACTGTATAAGTGACATATTGTTTTGATAGAGTAAAGCTCCAAGTCCCAGATATTGCACATGGAATTTAAAGACGGTCCAGCATTTCCAAGGAAGAAGGAGTGCTCTTGCAGGCCACAATTATCTTTGACCTGTACGCTGAGATATCTGAAACTCACAACCCTCTCAATGATCTGATTCAGCTCTGGTGAGTGCATGATCTGCGTCTCGACTAGAGCTATTGCACAGCAACTGGGTCTTCTTTGCATCAAGTCCAGTCGCAGAGTGTTTACCTGTAGCCCGTCGATAATTAAATCAAATATAAGTTGTGAATAGAAATAAATGTCTTATTATTATTATACGAAACTATAAGATACCCAAAGTATATTATGAAATATTACATCCTTTTTTTATTTAAATAAAAAAACTATAGTCCTTAGGTTATTGAAATGGTTAAGTAAAGCCTGAATTAGACTTTCTTAAATAGTCTGTTAATAGAAGTATTGAACTCACTTTGTTTGAGCGAGCACTCAGTGGCCAGGGCCGGATCTGGCGCACGGGATACTTGAAGTTGTCGGCGAGCATGTCCAGCAGTTCTGTGACGGTGGCTTTCTTCCGCACCCGGAACACGCGGTAAGTGGCCTTCTCGGGGTCGTACAGGTCGTTGCCCTGGTGCCCGTCAAACGAGTCCTCCAGCAGAACGTTTACTGTCATGTAAAGATGCGCCTCTGTCCTCTCCTTACGCCGTATCTGAAAGAAAAAAAACAATTTTTGAGGTTAATAGATTCTAGATGATTTTATAAATCTGTATGACATATTATCATCGAGACTTCGCTAGAAAGGGGATACACAAAAGTCGTCCCAAGACCACCCACTTCATAGTGAATTCCTGTAATAATAAGGATGATGCGTGAATGTCGCACTGTAGTCTATGACGTTGGCAGATCAACACTCCACATGCAGCACTTGTTTAATGGTAAGCAACATATGTTTAATGGTAAGCATCATAGACTTCACAAATAAAATTTTAGAGTCACTATCACCATCTGTCAGTATTATCCTGTATGTTTACATAAAAAAAATTAGCCTGAAGTGTGACCTTATAGAAATTCAGCCTAGGATCCGTGCGAGACGCAAAAATCGCAGTGTGAACATCACAACGATAACTTGATAAGAGAATATTGACATATTTGGTGTGATATTGCTTCGGATTCGGTGCTAGACAGCTACGGAGTATTGGAAGTTTAATTTTGTGACAATAATACCTTGTGTTATTTGTGTCAAATTTTATGTACTTATGATTTGATTTTTATTGTTACAAATCCTGGCTTGGCGCTCGGTATTGTGTCTCCACTTGTGCTGAATGTGAGGTCGGTGATATGTAACACATTCGCTTCGGGTGACATTCGCGCTCAGCTGATACTCTAATACGGGCGATAAATCGATGTCGCGCATAAAAAATATATTTCTACATAAACTGCCATAACTTTTAAAATATCCAACATAACTCAACATATTTTTCAATATGATACTCACCAAATATAGCACCACCAACAAAATCATCGAAAAGTTGTAGAACTTACAATAATTTTTAATTATGTCCACAACTTGAAAATACACATTAAAACTTTTAAGGGTATGTTTTTTAGAGTTGTAAATACTTTTTAAGATTTAGAGTATGATATTCATAGTAATAATAACCCTTATAAAGGGTATTATCACAAAAATGTATATAAAATAATAGCGATTATGCAATAAAATTAAAAATATATGTTGATTTTACAAAATAAACAAACATTATTTATTCTAAAAATTGAAACAAATTAGTAGTGACCGTGTCTTAAATATGCGTTTACTTGTGTAAAACTGATAATGTCGAACCTTATAAGTAAGAAAAAGTCAAATGCTTTTAGAAAAAAACAAGTAAATAAATACCCTATCCGACTTTAAAGATCAGAGTACGTAAAACGTAAAAATACCCTTCCCGTAATTAACCGTCAGCCGAGGTAATGGGTATTAATACCTTTCCCGAAGTGAATGTGTTAAGCATCCTTGATATCACAAGTACAAACACTAATATTTGATGAATCTTTGCGCCATTCTTGATTGATGTTGTTTGTATCTATTATTTATTTATTTATAAGCGCTTTGAAATAACGTTTGTAATGTTTATAAAGATAAAAAATAAAGAATTTAATTAATTTAAAAAGGTTGAGTCAATGTGAACATAATTTTTGGATATTTTCTTAACGTTGAGTAAATATAACCTCACTCTCAGAAAGCTTTGTGCGTTCAGTGCATTCTATACAATTGATATTTCTTATCCTTTCCCGACATTATAAACCTCACCACACATTCCTTTGGTATTATTACAATAAGAAAGTATTAATTTAAGTCAAGAATAATGTAATTGTAACCCATAGAAGTGCACAATTTAAGAATTTTGAACAGACAATATATTCATATTTTATAAACATTGAGGTTGATCATATGACAATACTTGGTGAAAATGCATAATCTTTTATTATTTTTAATTTAAAAAATTAACAAATTAAAAATATTTAGTTTTTATTTCACATTTCTTCTTGAGTGATTACATGTTTCGGACTCCCTGGAGTCCATCTTCAGAAATGAATTACTCTGTAATGATTGGAGTCCGAAACACGTAATCACTCAAAAATAAATGTGGAATCAAAACTAAATATTTTTAATTTGAAAATTTTTTAATTAAAAATATTTTTACTAACACTATCCAGTCCAATTACACAATATGTGTGTAATCGCCAGACCGAACGTTAAAGGCGGGTCACACAACTTGTGTGTGATCGTTCCGCCAACATTTAGTGGCCGACTGTACACAGCTTGTTTTATGTTTTTTCAAATGTTAGTGGCCGATCACACAACATGTGTTGTTTTTAAGTTCGACCATAATTCAAAGATTTCAAACCTTTTCAGTGAGGGTCATATTTAATTTTATTTGAACACATGAGGATAAAAAATTTAAAAGAGCATTTTTTGTAAAAAAATAATAATAATGTGAGATTAGACTTTATCTCTCTTGTTATAATTATTATTTTTAAATTGGGAAAATGTTTATTATTTTTCTCGATCAATATTTCGATTGCATGCAATTAAATTTTATGTTTGTTAGCAAAATAAGTATTTCCTAAACTGGTTTTTTTTTATTTTATCTTCCAATGCAATATATTTTTGGTTAGAATTAGTCTCCTTATATACGCTGATGCTTTGTCCGATATTCCCGATGACGCTTGAGGAGATCTAAGACAGCGACGATGATAGGGGATGGATATATATAAATAAATAAATATATGCGAATTTTTTTGTTAGCAATTCTTTAAAAACCAGTCGGCCTCCAGCGAAAGTTTAATCACGCATCACGCGGACTGGAAAGTGTTAACATTGGCTAAAATGAATAGATAGTATTTATAGAAAGAACTAAAGTATTTTTTCTCAGTTTAACATTGTAAGGGCTTAACAACGTTTAAAATGTATCAATTCAACTCACAATCTAAAACAATATTATTATGTTTATGCAGTAGGCGTGACCATACGTGACCATACGTGACCATACGGTAACTGATTACTTTTGTGTACTTACTTTGGTCCTTTTTCTATCTGAACATCGTGGTTATCACTCAATTTCGGTTAAGAAGGGCCTCTTTCACAGTTACCTTACAGCCGCGGCAATAGAAACAACAACCAAAAAGTCTTGCGAATCATTTCATTTTCAGTTAATTTCATCGAAATGAATATTACATTTGTTTTTCAATATTAAATTTTATAATATGCCACCCTGTAAAAAATAGCGTCACCATATGGTATCTAACTATTTTTTTAAGGTAACCTTGCGTATTTTTCCTAGAGGTAGAATACTATAGGTTGATAGAATATAGATTACAACATTATATTTTAGCAAAAAAAACTTTCCATTCTACTTTTCTTCTGTAAAATGATGGATAATTATTTCTTGCAAATACTTTCAGTTGAGTTTTTCAGTTATTTTTAATAATAATTGCTAATGGAAGTGATTTTTTTTATTTTTATAGTTTTCATATTTTTTTATAATCATAATATTCTATGAATTTAAACAAATTGATCATAATTATAATTTCATTGAATCACATTTTCTGTTGTTTACGTCTTCTTTTTGTGTTACTTTTATACACTTTTAAAACCTTTCCCTAAGGATGACGTCGACAGTGGTCATGACCCTTACATGACTTCTTTTGTCTCATTATTACAGCTGTATTTATATTGATGTATTGTTTAAGTTCACTGAATATATTATACATATATTGCATTTTTGGGTTTGCAAAAATTGTCCCTAACAAATGACATATTTGTCCAGGAAAAAATTTATTACAAGATATAATACTGACAGTCTAAAAACAGATTAACAAATCCACAAAAAAAAAGCATTACAGTCAAATGATTTAAGAAAAAGATTCTGCAAATAAATAAACATTTACTCACAGAACTCCTTAATATCTAAATGAATTTAAATGTTTTTTAATTATGTTTTTTTTTCTTTTCACTTCTTTTTTCTAGTTCCTTGATTTTCTTTTTTCAAATATTTTCTGGAAATAAATAATATTTTAAATTTTAACTAGCTTGACTTGATTGTTTGAAACAGATCCAATGATAAATAATCATTAAAACAAACAGAAAAACACTAACCATTTCTATACGTTTTTCTTCGGCCAACCTCTCTCCCAACTCGCTGGGAATATCTGCTTGTGTGCATTCTTGTAAAACTGTTTTAAGTTGTGAATCCCTGAAATAAAAAAAATAAAAAATTATGTTATTTTAAACGAAATGAAAAATTGTCTCCGACAGGAATTTATTCTTTAAAATGGAAGTGACCCGTTGGAACATGTCGTAAATGGCCAAAATGGCCAAAATAGCCAAAATAGCCAAAATACCAACCAGTATTCAAAATATACAAAGTGAAACTGTATATCCTATATATGGTTCCCGACAACATCCAGAGCAGAAATCCGAGTACTTGAAGAGCTGTAGTATCTTAGGCATATTTTAGGGTGATTTATTAATCGGGTTGACTGCTCCTTGAAAAACACAATCACCCGTTCACAATAAAAAAGCTGAACCGTCTGCCATCATCTAAATTTTAAATCAACTGATCTCGTGTCGGGATTGAGACAAAATGGTTCAGGCCTCGTATCGTCGGACTAATCATCCGATTTCCTTGAAAAATCCGAATACCAAATCACCCTAGATACACTAGGTAAGTATATATTCTAAGTACAGATGAGCTAGTTGTCACCTGATGTAGACCAGCATGTAGGCGTTGGTGCAGTGGCGCACGGTGAGCGACATGTCCTCATCATGGCCGCCATAGTTGTGCTCGATGGCTTCCTGCTTGGTGCAGCGAGACACCACGTCATCGTCAAACTTGCACCACTGAAAACAAACATAGCATTATTTTACATAAACAATGCAAATATACACATCTGCTGGTTTGGGGGTTTGAATTTCATGGATTTTATACAACTGTATCTCAATCACATCGCACATTTGTTTCCTAGTGTTAAAAAAGTATAAGACTATGTATTCCAATGTGGTAGGTATAATATAAATTGGATACCTAATTAATTTTTCAATTAATTAGCTATCCAATAATTTATTAAAAAAAAAATTAAGTTAACAAAAAAATAAAACAATGTAGATAGAAATAGTTACATTTAAGTTAATTTGGTGACACTGTAATGTCCAACCCAGGTATGGTGCTGTGTGATCCAATCTCATAGTGGTATTTGACAAAAAGTCTCAAAAGGCACAAAATGTGGGGAGCATGAAAAGAACCTCCACGCGGTGCCCCCTGGAAACGGAATCTCGGACTTCTTTCTTCGGGCAATCTTTTAAACCCAGCGACGACTGGGCAGAAATAATTTGACTTCGCTGACACGAAGAAGAAGACTTGACAAAAATAAAATTTTGATAAAACCAAATCAAATTCCATTTCATTTGAAAAGGTATTAATTTATTTTTTCCATGTGTTCCATATATGGAACATATGGTTAACACCAATTTGCCGCTACGTACTTCTGTCAGCTGCCACTATTATTTTCCGTTCCAGGACATATCTACACCTGAAGGTCTTACTTGCGAACATACATGGTTCCCGATAACTTCGAGAGCAGATGTGAGAGTACTCGAAGAAAGGGTAGCTGTAGTGTCCGAGGCAAATTTTTGGGTGATTTGTTAATCGGTTATTTAAGGAAATCGGGTGATTAGCCCGATGTTCCCGAGGCCTGGAATATTTTGTCCTAAGGAGTGGTTTTAACCGAAAAACCTTGTTAATAATTAATACAATTATTTATTCTAACTTTTTATTAATAAGTGACAGGTTTATAGAAATCTTATAATAAATAAAAAAAGGAAAAAATTACGAAAACTTAAATATCTATGATAATAACAATAATATTAATTGACTGACTTAGACGAGATGACTCCTAAATCAATGTTGTCATAGAAACCTTTTGTATTATCATTTTTCTCATAATAAATAATGTTAAGTTAAAAGTTGGGTAATTACCTTTCCATCGCCTTTAGGGTTGATGAAGACAACATAGTGTCCTCCGTGGTTGTCTCCTGAATGGACCAGCACCGCATGCAGCGTATAGTCTGCCGGGATGTCTGACTTCTCTTGCAGGTAAGGGTCCAGATTTATGTGCTCGTAAAATTCAAACCTGAAACAATGAAAGGTCTTTTTGTATAGTTTACCAACAACAATTTTTTTTTTGTTTTTTTTATTAAAGTGTACAATTATTACTTCTTATTTTATGTTCCCACAGAAAAGGTAAATATTTAAACAGTAGAAGAGTATAGCGGTACATGTGCGCCCATACTTAACTTCCCAGGATAATATTTGAGAAAATCTTCTTAAAATATTTAATTATGTAGTTCATAATATACATAAAACGACATCGAAAACCCGATTACTTTTCATCATTCCTTCCCCTCGAAAAAAACACAAGAAAAGGTTAAAAACAGCCTCCTAAAGTGGTTGCCCATTTAATACATCAGGAAAACTTAACTTTTAAAAGCGATTAGTCGATTACCCATTTAATAGTAAAAAATACTATTTTCCTTAAGATAATATAAATGTCTATTTTTTTAATTATGGTTAATATCCATGTTGAGACTAGACAACCACCACGGTCTTGGTTGGAGCAACTAGTCGTATGTACAAATGTATTCAATTAGGGTTCAACACTCGGATGAAGTACGTGCATGCCATACACAATTGTTGACACAAAAATTTCATGAATTGGAAAATACAAGAAATTTGCTGAATTCTGTGATTGAATATTTTGCGGCACTGTTTGACAATACCGTGGATCCTCCTCACTTTAGGAACCGCTGAAATATAAAATAGCTTCCGCTCCAGAACAATTTCATTTACAAAATAAACATACATCTATAGAAGTTAAAAATGCTTCTCTCTTTTTCTTATAATTCTACTTTTCATATAGTTACACCTATCTGTTAACAACTTTAAGTCCAATTCAGTAATATCAGTAATTCATTATGATAAAGACAATTATAAAAATTCTCACCGATCGTTAAATTTAACCGAACAATCCGTGATGGGATCGTACTGAAACCTCATGAGGTGTAAATGCAAGACGGGAGGAAACGACGCAAAGATGACTCCCTTCTCGGCTTCCTGCAGCCCGTGCTCGCCCGCATCGTACTTGTTATCGCCCTCCAGGGTCTCGGTGCAGACGTAGTCTTTGAACGATTCGTCAACTGTTAAATAAAATTAAACATTTTTATTATTTATTATTATTTTATCACTATTTATATAGCGCATTTTTATGACCAAATGGTCATTCCGAAAACGCTTCTTTGCCTCTAAGTAAAAAAGTTGTGTGTCTAGAGCCTGCCTGTGAAGGATGCCTCCGTTTTTTAGATATCTTTTTATTTTTAGCAAACACTGAGATCCATTTTGCTGGCACAGTGATTTGCCGGAACTGGATTCGGGTCATTCCCCCACCAGTCTAGAGAATGCATCACGCGCGTAAAGTGACACGTGTCGTAATTTGATCTTTCGAGTCTGTAATGTTTCAAAATATTCCATACTATAAAAATACTAATTTTTTATGTAAGTTTAAATTTTTAGGTAATGTTTGAATCAAATAAAATATGTTTGATGAAAATTAATATATTTTTTCTTTGTTTCAGAAATGAAACTGTTTTTAATATTTTTCCTTATATTGTTTATTTGTATTGTATACTGATTTATTCTATTTTTTTATGTAAGTTTCTTTAGGTTTTTACGTAATGTTTGATTCAAATAAAATATGTTTGATGAAAATGAAACCTTTTTTTTTCCTTTGTCCTTGGTTTTTTTTTCTTTCCTAATATTGTTTATTTATGTTTTATACTGATTTATTATATTTCAAAATATGAAAAAAAAACATAATAGTGAATAAAAATTGTGTCTTTTTTTAACCCACTTTTTTCAAGACGTTGACCACAGAAGTGGTTAAATAGAAATACCTATCTATTTAAATCATTTTTAATAAAATAATAGTATTATCAAGATAAGGACTTATAAAAAAATGACTTGATGTAATTTATTTTTTCTTCCATGCCAATAAGTAGTCAGTTCAAGTGTAAACTACACATGGATTACACCGCGAACAAACATTCAGTTTTCTACAAAAACAACATTCTGGGGACTTAAAGAGAAGGCAGCTTTAATATCCGCACCATTTTTAAGCATTGTTAATCGGCATTATTAAGGAGCACTTTTTGTCTTAAAGAGCAACTCCATGCAATGAACCTGATTAAATATTTTTCTTCTCATATCTGTTCCATATCTGGAACATATGGTCACCACAAATTGCCATTACTTCTGTCTTATCCCCAGACATCACCGCACCGAAAGTCCACCTAGGAACATATATAGTTTCCGATGACCCCCAAGGGGACTGAAAGAGACGGCATCTATAGTACCAGAAGGGATATTTTGGGTGAGTTGTTAATCGGATTTTTTTAAGGAGATCGGATGAGTAGCCCTATGCTTCTGAGGCCTAGACCATACAGTTAGCAGCAGGCAGTGAGCCATCCATGTTGTGGTCTACGTGAAATGTTTTTTAACTTTGGTAATTTTTACAAGAAAAGCGCTTAAATATGTGCCATTGTCGCTGGACATTAAATATTATTTAGACTTAATATATAAAGTTATACACATCAATAACATAACACTTACTGTTCCTTTTGCCTTTAATATTCAATTGGATATCATAAAACGTCTCTAGTCTAGTGCTGGAGCAGGTGACGTTCTTGCACTTGATGTAGGAAGTCATCTTGCCTTCAAACAACTTGGGCACCGTCCCCTCCACACAGGTACCCTTCATCTTGCTCTCTAGCTTGTCCAATAAAACCTGAAAAACGAAACATCATATATGGTTTGCATATTTTTCTAAAACATTGCACACAAGACAATAACATACATTTTCAATATGAGCCAAATCAACAATACAAGTATAAATTTTCAACGTTAGATCACACCAGTTATTGCATGCATCAGAGCACAGCCGGTCAAGACCAGTACACTCTATGACACTCAGCCAGAGAGGCTGGATTCTGCATGCGGGAAACGTGTGTTGTGTTCGTGTTTGTGTGTGAGTGTTGGGGAGACTGCAAGTGTATATTTATCTGTTTCTTGAAGAGATCCAGATTGTAGGAAGGAGGAAACAGAGACGCTGGAAGAGCATTCCAAAGCTGGCCGAATTTTACCAAACAATAACCAACGGGAGCAACAACCAAACGCTTGGTGTAAACACAGCGTTGGTGACTTTTTTGGTATCCGAAATGAAAAAATTGTAAATAACTTCCAATTTATTATATATTGATAGCTGACCATTAGTGGCCGACGAGAAAATCGTACCGTCCGGTCAACACAAGAAACATCATCTCCCTGCAAGGCCAATGACAGACAGTAGTCGAGCAAGATACCACTCTCTACGTGGCCTGCAGTCTGAAACCTACCCACCTGAGGGCTGGTCGAGGTTTGAGTCGGTCCCGCTTAAGGACCGCTCTTCCTGGCCGTGGCGTAGCCTCCCAGCATTTGCATTAACGCATACCATAGTTTCAAGTGAAATTCTTGTATTTTTGTTTGTTTTAAATAAACAAAAATTATTATTAGTAGTATTTCGATTTTTTCGATCGATAATTTTTGGTGGAATTCCATAATATCAGACATAATTAAAAGAATTTTTAGAATTTATTCGACAATATATTTTTTGGACGACATGTTTCAGCCAGGTCGTATGGCCGTTTTCAAGTCACTTTACTAACTGACTTGAAAATGGCCATTCCACCTGGCTGAAACATGTCGTCAAAAAAAATATTGTGGAATAAATTCTAAAAATTCTTTTATTTATATCTGAAACAAGAGTAGTCGCAACAGTCGTGGCCTTGATCGATTTATCCCCCCTTGGTATGAGATATATAAATACAAATGAAATAAATGTTATGAATAAAGCACAATTTAAACTCATAAATGAAATTATAATTTAATATGTAAAAAACGAGCAAAGTGATTTATTTAAACTCAGTGGTTTCATAAAAAAAAAGTTGTTTTATACTTTAAATATGAAAAACCACAAAATTACTGCGTTCTACGAATATGTTATATGTAAAAAGGTCAAATATCAGAATATCAATAGTTAGAATCCATCAATGTGTTGTTGTAGCATGTCAAGGTAAGAATAAAAAGTATCTTAAAAAAAAAATTACCCTAAGGAACTCTTGAACGTCGTGCTGCATGAAGGAGTCGAGTGTCTCCCAGCCGAAGCTCTTGGTGAGCTTCTTGGTTCCCACAGGCTTGTCCGAGAACTGCAGCTCGTGGAACACTCGCTGCAGGGCGAGCGCCACGGAGCAGCTGCTGTTGTCTGACTCGGTGGGCATCTTGTACACGGCCTTGCGCAGCTGGTTGGTGAAGTACAAGGTCTGCAGCAGAGAGTTCATGTAGCAGGTGGCGCCTTGGTTCTTCAAACCTGCAAAGAAAACAATTATCCTTTTAAAATTTTGCATGCTACACTTTTTTGTTGAATTTTATAATCGTTTTTTAGGCTAAAAATACATATATTAATGTTCTTTCAAGTAACTTAACATGTTAGTTGTTGCGTATAGTTTTTAAATTAAAATAATCAGATTTTGAACAATATATATATATAATCGTGTCGGAAACAACAGGGTCAGATCCTGTCTGCCCAGAAGTGGGCGACGTCGATGGCGTTACTTCTGGCCATCATCAGGTCTTCCTGGGTGCAGCCACTCGGGCACAGCGCACACTCCAGAAGGTGTGACAGGGTCTGCTCCACGCCGCAGTCACATTCAGTCGGTCCGCTGTAAAACTGCCAGGCCCTCATTTGTGTCCTCGTCTTGCATACTCCGGTCCGAAGTCTGTTGAGGGACCTCCATATATTCCACCCTTGGTCATGTCCAGGGGCTAGGTCCTCTTTCGGGGCAATCCAAGTATTCCCCTCAGTTGCGCTTCTCCACATGTTCAGCCGCAGGGTGGCCTCAGGTATCTCCAGTTCCGTTGTCGACTGTAGGAAACTTCTTCTTGATTTGAGCCGTGTAGTTATCTTTTGGTACCCAAACATAGGGTGGAGTGCGTCGTGGGTTGCTTTGGTGAGTTCCTTCTTGGTAGTAACTTCTCGCCGTATGTTTGGTGGGGCAATGCCCGAGAGTTGATATAGCTTTGATATTGGGGTAGGTTTTAGGCACCCCGTAACCACCCGGCACGTTTCATTCAGAGCAATATCCACTTTCTTGGTATGGGCAGACCTCGCCCATACTGGCGCAGCATACTCGCCAGCAGAGAAACAGAGAGCTAGAGCACTTGTGTGGATCAGGTTTGGTTGGGCTCCCCACTTCGTACCTGCCACTTTTCGGAGTAGGTTGTTTCTGGTGGACACCTTTTGCTTAACAGACTGACAGTGTTTCTGATAAGTGAGGGTCCTATCCAGCTTGACCCCTAGGTATTAAGGTGTGTCGCAGTGCTCTAACACCAAGTCGTTCCAGGTAATGTGCAGCTTTCTCTTGGCAAGTCTGTTATTAAGATGAAAGGCGCAGACTTGGGTCTTGCTTGGGTTTGGCTGTAGTCGGTTTTGGTGGTAGTACGAAGAGAGGGTGGTGAGTGCGTTAGTAAGCTGGGTTTCTACTTCCTCGAAAGAGACCCCTTGTGCTGTGAGCGCCAAGTCATCTGCGTAGATGAAGGACCTGGTATTGTTCAGTATTGGCTGGTCGTTTGTGTAGACATTGAAGAGTAAGGGCGCTAACACGCTTCCTTGAGGCAGTCCATTTTTGTTCGTGCGCCATCTGCTACGCTTACCTTCATGATCAACATAAAATCTACGGTTCTGTAGCATAGTTGCTATTACATTAGTAATAGTTGCATCATAGTTGCATTTGAACAATTGAACAGTGATATATAACTGTAAAATGAGTCTCCAAATAATAGTAAACAAAATGAAGTTCCACTCACGTGCCATGGAGAGATCCATGCTCAGAGTGTCTCTAAAACATAGAAATCTGAACGAGGATATCTGAAGAATATATAGTGGAGGCTATCCACGGGATAGGCACACTAAAGTAGCAATGGCGTGATATATCTATTGAAGAGATGACGGTAGACAGGGAAGAAAAGTGTTGGAGTGGCATCCAAGAACTTACCAACAAATCCCGTGTGTTTCTTGGAATCCCATGAGACTCCGTGCGGTGCCTCAGCAGACACGTGCACCTCCAAAGTGATTGCATCGTCCTTCACGTAGCCCTTCTCGGGGTCCAGGACATCAGCCCAGGTCATGAAGTGGGAGAAACCCCAATCGTTCTCTTTGCTAAAAGTGAAAAAAAAAAACAACATTAAATAAAGTGGTGAATAAATTTATATAAACAAATTATAATAATATTATCTTTATTTATTGTTATTATTAAGTACTTAATCATACAGGCTACAATTAGTTTAGTTGTCAACCTTCTTATAACTTCTTCATAGCATCGGATGATTAGTCATCATCCGATGCTATCAAAGTTTGAACCATTTTGTTCTAAAAGGCGGTTAAACCCAAAAATAACAGCATCGATTGAACTATTATATGAAAAAGTGATGCAAATACTATGGGAAAAAACTGTGTGTTATTGAAGGGTTGTTTTATTGTTTTTAAATATATATTTATTTATTTTTACTATTCATAATCTAAGTGAATTTTAAAAATAATCTAATAAACATATGATTTTACTTTAAGGCAACGAAATCCACTTGTATTTTCAATGTTTTGAGCATTCACTTTGAGATCCATAATAAATTATAAATATTTATTTATTTATTTACCTTGTTTTCACATGGATCACGTAACAAAAGTTCTCTGAGAACTTTTGTTACGTGTCTCTTCTAGAGAACTTTTGTTACGTGATCCATGTGAAAACAAGGTAAATAAATAAATAAATATTTATAAATCCACTTGGACTTTATAACAACATGTATGGAAATTTTTAAAAAAACCTATATTTTAAGAAAGATAATGGAATGTTGTTTAAAACCAAAGATTTCTGTGTAGATAGTTCAAGTGTCCCAGGGTTTATATAATGACTTTTTAATAATTTATGATGAATCATAAAAACAATTATTTTACAAAATATGCTTGCGGTTTTGACTAGATAATAATTAATTCATTATTTAATTATGTTTTGAAAGAGAAATAAAATTCAAAAAATTATAATCATTTTATTATTCAAAAAATCATCTCATTGGATGAACCAACAATATCAAAGTACATATAAAAATATAATATATATAATATTTAATTTTATACATTTTCGTGTAAAAATATGTCACGACAGATATAAGCCACATGATCAGGATCATGGAAAGAAACAAAAACACTAAGCTAATGATCCATTAAAATAGAAACCATAGCGGCGGAGCAACCAACGTGTCTGTAGAATAGTATTTTAAAATTGATAATGATTATCATGATTTTTAAATATCGCTGATGAACTTTCATAAGAATTGTCGAGATTAGTTGATATCCTTATCACAGCCTTCCACTCATTTCTTAACTGTTAATACCATCATTAAAAAAAAATACTTAAAATTATTAAAGAATTCCAAAATAATCTGAAGTAATATTACTTAAAAGAGGCATCATTTTGCAGTGTTTCTAAATTAAGAAAGCAATCTTTGAATCAAAATTTCTTGGAAAAAAACAATAGAAAAAAAAACGTATGCAGTCTAGAAATAATTCATTCGCCTACTATGTAAGATTATTGGTTCGATCTCCAATGAAGTTTAAAATAAAGATAGTAAAGTAATCGAATGACGGATCAAAACTCAACAATGTGTAAGCATCCTTAAAAATTGCAAAGTGTCATACACCTATACAGGACATTCCTTGACATAAAGGTAACCAACTTAACACATATTTGCAGAGACGTTTCTTAAGATTTGAGGTGAGTCAAGGTCTAAGACTTCCTAAATTTAACCTGTTAACCGAGGAATTTAATTTTGCACATGTTAAAAAGAAAACACGCAGTGAGTCCATGCAATTCGATGCCTAGATCAGCTTTAGCACTTTGTTTCTCAGCCGGAGAATATGGGGCACCAGTGTGGGGTCAATCAGCCCACTGTAATCAAGTGGATACTCCCCTGAATGATGCATGCAGAGTTGTCACAGGCTGCCTCAAACCAACACTCATTTCTCCCTTGGCTGGTATCGCACTACCAAACATAAGACGCAAAGTCATATGCGCCGAAGAAATGCGTAAGGCAATCAACCAACCGTCCCACTGCTTGTATAATCAGATACCCCCAACACCAAGATTGAAGGCTCGAAGCAGCTTTCTGAAATCCACACAACCTCTCACATCCGGCCCTGAAAATGAGAGACTCCAGCTCTGGCAACAAATTGCACCAGAGGATTTCATTACTCCAAAGGAAGGCCTCCCAACTGGCAAGAGCCTTGACTGGCGGACCTGGAAATCCCTAAACAGATTAAGAACCGGAGTTGGTAGAACAAAGGACAACCTCGGGCGGTGGGGGAATGCTTCGGCAGGGAGAGACACTATTGTGCGACTGTGGAGACCTGCAGACCGCCTCACACCTAAGATGCTGCTCCATGTGCCCAACAAGTTGCACATCTCAGGACCTAATGCTGGGCAACACACGAGCTATCGATGTTGCCATATATTGGAAAAAATAATTTGACGTCGCTGACATGAAGAAGAAGAAGATGCCTAGATGTACATGGTATATGATGAACAAACAAAATAAGCCGTAGCTCGTCACGCCCGTTACAGTGTAATTTCAGAAGTGTCTTGCCGGAATATATTGTCATAGCGGGTACTGTAGCGGGTACAGTTACTTTCTTGGAATGACGGAATATTACGTCCTACTCGGTTAACAGGTTAATCATCATGGTGTAGAAAATACATATCATCGGAGCTCACGGATGTTTCTAGCACAGTATGGGGAGGGGTTAAAGAAGATATCTGAAATAAATCTAATCACTTATTTCTATCTCAATAATAGACCTTAAAAATAACAGTATTTTGTTGTGTCCCGGCAAGCGAAACGCAGATAACAGATCATTCGTCGCGGTCTTTCAGAGTAAATGTAAAGGTACAATATCGAGTCGATGTTACAGTGTATGGCATGTGTGAACATCAGTGAACAATGCGACTTACCTATAGAAGAGGTGCTGTATCTTGCGCACGAAGGGCTCAACCTTTGGCTTGTACGAGTAGAGTTTGAGCTCAGCGATGGCGTAGCAAGACCAGCTGCACGACTCGCTCTCGCCGTTGCACTGAAGGAAGAAGCCCAGCGACTTCTGCTGCCGGTCCTGCTGCGGGGAGCTCCGCTGCATGACCATGATCTTCCACGGCAGGTTGCGTGCGTAGCACGGCGGCGACAGCACCGAGTCCTTGATGCGGCTGAAGTTCTGCACCGTGTAGCTGAACGTAGCCTCGGCGCGGGCCTCATCGTCGACCATTTCATCATCCTAAAAAATTTCCATGGCATTACATAAAATATTGCATTTATTTTACTTTGTGAGAAATGACGAGGTGAGAGAGCACACAAGACGGCCTTCCGTGAGGGTTAAAATGGTTTCGAAACACACTAAGGATGTCACAGAAGAGCATAAACTAGTCGCCTTTACTTTAAGCCCCCAGGCTCACGCTCTCCAGCAAAGCCGTCAGGAACTATACATAAAAAGTACTCGGCTAACTAAAAATCACTATTGGCAGTAAAGTGTAAAGAACAATTTTACAGTTAGTTCTTCATTGAATGGCATATTAAATATTCTTCAATTACGGTTTTGAGAAAATTCTCGACAGGTAGAATAAAAGTGGTGTTGGAAGTATTTTTTTTTCCTAAAATACCAATTTTGCAATTAATTTGTAGAAATAATTTTATTAAAATATTATATTTAAAATTAATATAAAAAATATCATTTTTCGAGGTTATTTTATGACTTTTACACAAAGAAAAACATACATTTTTGACATATTTTCTCAGGAATCGTACTTACATTATAATAATTCCCTCACCTTGGTCCGATGCCAACAATTTGATGATTAGAAGGTAAAGTGATGAAGCAGATTATAACCAGGTGATCAGCACTTGAAATACTTACTTACAAAATATGACTAAAAAATAAGCAACAACTTTTATAAAAAAAAAATGTTTGAAAATCTTAGGTGTAAGGTTACAGTGCTACTGAGTAATTTAAATAATAATTTGAATTCCTGGTATCCTTATCTGTCAGCAGATAATAACTTATCATGACTATGAATTCATCAATAAAATAATCATTAGGAATGATTTTCGCCTGAGGTAAACATTGATTGTTTTAAAGTTCAAGGAAATGCATTATAAACTTATCACCTGAATTGTGCAATTAAATCAATCATTTAAAAACACAAATTAAGTAAATAATTGTCTGTGTGGGATACTTTGTGTGTGTTATTGATTTGTAAGCACGTAATGTGACAGGCCATAATTGAATTAAGGCAATGTGTTTGGCTGAAGCTATACTTGCATTTGTAACACAAAAGAAATGAAAATGATGACACATTTAAGCAATAAAAAATCATGTAATATGATAATGAAATTGTATCCATCCTTAGTTATTAGAAAAATGGGTTGCGTATAATTTTAATGCAAGAGTCTAATCTTACTTACGTGTTCGATATGAGTACTTGCATGTTTGATTTGCTATGAGTTTACAAGCTTGTTTAGATGTAAATGTTTCACCAAATTTAGTTAGTTAGTGTTTGACAGCCATTTAAAGCAGACAACTTCATACATTCTTGTAAAAAAAAGCCATTTCTAGAAGATGTTACTAAAAGAGAGTCAATCTTATTTTTCATAACCGAAATTTCCTGCAATAATTATGTCTTCTTCCCTCCTGGGATTTCCAGATCTGAACGTTTGTCAATAAATGATGTTTTACTATGAATTAATATTTAGTTTACCTGAATGACTGCACCGGCGACATCCTGGTTTTGGGGCCCCATCATGACCTCCCCGTTGGCTCCTCGGTCTGTAATGTCCGCTACTCTTTCTGCTATGTCATTTCCTCCTGTATCTGTTAGAGCTTCCACTGTTTCCACTATAAATGCCAAATAAGACCAAATCAATTTCAACACAATATAACCTCAAAAAAACATATAATTTTCCTAGTAATATTAATATATTTCTTAATGCTTTACATCCTTTCATCCGACAATCAAAAAAATAAACATTTTGTACAAGCATTACAAATAGTTTCTGGTGCAATAAAGGCACTAGATGTTCATCACAGCTGAAGATGAAGACTACCTTGTTTGTAAATAAATAAGATAATATGGGAGAAAGGCAGGCATTACTGAACCACTTCATGCTCAGGTTTTTTTTTCGCAAAAATGGAAAAAACTAATCAATTTTTTTTATTGCATTTTAATAATCTACTTTTATTTTTTTTGTATATGTGTAAACATCGAACATATGCGAGAGCGGAAAAACGGAAAGTGAACGCTCGTACCGGTGCGAGCGTAACGACGTGAACAATTTTCCCGCACCGGTACGGACGCGAGCATGAAGTGGTTAAATCAATCATTATTATACATTGAGAGCAAGGAAACTACAATTCCATCGCTAAAACTAATGTCATAAGTATTGTGATGCTGAATATTAGTGTACTTTTGAGATTTCATTTTTCCCGGTATTGCCTGAACAATATAAAACTGAAATCAATCTATTTTGAAATATTGCATCACATTTCACAACAGAGAAAAATATCTAACCAGTATTGATTCTTTTTTTATTAAATTTAAATGGACATATCTAGTTGTAACATGTCAAATATCGACAACATTTCATTCCACTTGGGGTTGCCGCGCAAAGCACCCGGGTTGGAATACTATAGACTTAAATCTACAGACAATAATATACTGCAGAATTAAATGTTTAAATAAAAATTAACCAATTTTAATGATAATATTTTAATATAATAAAAATTTAAAAATCAATACAAATATTAAATGCAAAATTTAACATTTTTGTTTTTTGTATTAAGGCATGGATCAATATTGACTGTAAAACTTACAACATTGCATTATATTTTAATTGTATTGACAAAACTGATGCAATAATATGTAGCATTGTAAGCAGTTGATTGTTTTTTATTTTTAAAAAATATTACTTGCTTTAGTATGAATGCAATATGACAAGGCAGTCAAAAGTCACATGGTCTTTGTTCTCCGGCTAATATGCAAAATTTAGACATAAAACTAATTAGCACCAATTTAAATTGAAGCACACAATGGTAGAAAAATATATTTATATTTTTAAACCAACCTCTTTATGCTGGAAGGTTATTTATATTTAGAGGGATTGCAATAAAGTCATAAATAGATCAGTGGCATAGTACAGGTAGTTCTCGACTTACGACAGTTCTACTTAAGACCATTCGCACTTACGACCAAAAAAAATTTAAAAAGTAAATTAATAAAATTTAAAAAAATTACGACCAAAAAAAATTAGGAATAAACTAAGTATCAGTGAAGCTGTTAACCTCTCCTCCCCGGTGATGTCTATCGACTACACATTGCTTGTAATAACTTAAATATCTCTGTAAATATAATACACACAGGGTTCAGATTTTAGGTATTCCTCCTTAACACATTGTTTGCGGGGGGTTTTTAATTAATTTACCCCGTAAAGCGGGCAATTTTGTCAGATTCGCGCGCCAAATTACGTTTCACGTAAAACAGCTACAGCTTCTGAACTATTGATCATATTTAAATAAAAATTTGACTACTTTACCTTAAATGAAATTTTCTATTATTATCTGGTCACAAATGTTTATATTTTTGGATAAAAAATTATAATATTCAAGGTTAAATATAAAACATTGGAAAAACGTGCACTTTTGTCATATTGTCGATTTAGTCATTTTATGCATGGTCAACATAATATATATTTTGTAAAATACAAAACAATAAACACTAATATTTTTTCTAAGTATGATATCCTTGGAAACAGTTCCCTTTATGTAATGGTACAGCACAGAATTTACACATATACCGGGTTTCGCTACGCACTTAGTGGACCGTCCTTACGGACTTGTCCCATAAGAATAATAAGTCCCAAAAATTCTTCATGTCTTGTATTGTAATGTCTTTCCGTTTGAGAGATTTCTTGCATATTTTAAATTTGTGCATATTTTGATAATAATATCTGTTTGATTCTTGTACAAGGAATGTAAAAAAATCCTCTCCTAGGAATAAATTTGTTGCTTTCGTTACACTATTCGGAGCATTATCGGTATTTATACCTGGGCGACTTAAAAACTCTTCCAGTACTGGTGTATTATCTGCCGATGATCATTCTTCTTCATATTCATGTGAGTCTGAATCCGAACTGCTTTCAATTGTTCGAAGGAAAAAAGTCTGGGGACGCGCTGTAACTTCATCATCACTAAATTCATCATCTGTATGTTTCTCAACGTCACTATCACAAGAATAATTTGATAAATTATCAGCACACAATTCTCCCTCACTCTCATCACTAACGTAGTCCATTGTTAGTAGGTATTTTTTTATAAAAAAAATATGTAACAAATAACTTTAAACACAACAGCGATCGATTACATCATACAATGATAGGTATTTTATACGAAATTCTTAGAGGAATGTAGACAGAAATGAAAATGGAGAACGTCTTGAACGAAACAGTATCGCTATAACACTGAATAAATGTAAAGACAAAAACGAAATGTTAATCTTACAGCTTTCAAGTGAATATTTTATGACCACAGTCGGCCACCCGACCCTAATTCCACGAATTGCCGGGTTTAGGTACCCGGTATAGGTATTACACGTCTCAAAGGAGCTGGCGCCTAATTTTTAGTTCAGAGTAACCAAGAATCACACGTTTCTCGTAATATGTTGTTACTCTAAGTGTCAACGCGTTTAGGCGTCTCCCGCGCTCTACCAACAGTATACAAATACAAAAAACGCTTTTAAGCGTCTCCCGCTCTCTACCAACAGTATGGAAAAGACGCCTTTAAGCGTCTCCCGCAAACGATGTGTTAATACATTTACGTATTGAAAAAATATATATATTTATAATAATAGGCACTCATCGGGAGCAGGAAATATTTTTCTAAAATCCGGAATAAATTCACCACTACAATCAAGACGCGTCAACTGTCATGAATCATTGCACCTGTCGGAATCGTGTGCGAAAATAAAATTAAAGAATACCCAGATGAGGCGGCATCTATACTCCTCACTCTCGCTGACGTACTAATATGAGTGAGCGAGACGGAGAACCTCAGTTCCGTCAGCTACTACCTCAGTTGGGCCGGTTCATCGATGCCTCGACAGGCAAACTAATGTTAGTAGCTCTCGGAAGTTCACGCGCTAAGGTGCGTCTGACCGTTTGAGATCTTCGTCTGATGTTTTTCATGTTTTTAGCTATTAAATGTCAATTATTACTGCTTATTGACATCAACTATTGTAAAATTAAGCGATATCTTTGAATGTTTTAATTTTTTCGAATTTCTACTAATTTTATTAACTTTAAATCAGAATGTGTAATGAGTTGACACTATCGGAACGCGCGGAAGTTTTTAGCATCGTAAAGCGAGGGTTAAAGGAGCAATATCCATAAAATCTACAATAATAACAACAACAAAAACCTTGACCCATTTAAGAAATGGAAAAACTATTGGTGATTTGTATGGAAGATTTGATAAAAAACGAATCCCCTTAATATTTTAAATATTAATGAAGAAAATATTTTAAATAATTATCAACTAAATATTTAATTTTGTATTAATAAATAAGTATAAATATAACAATAAAAAATATATAAATAAATACACATGTTTTATTTTAATATGGAAGTACATACATATTTTGTATGAAATTCGAATTACAACCAAAGTCCAGGAACGATTTCTCGGTCGTAAGTCGAGAACAACCCGTATTTCCATTTCCAATCAGAGATGTTTGTGACATTAGGATAAAATAACAAAATTGTTAAGTATTTAAATAGAAAATTATAGCTTCTTTGTCATGACAGTTATCAGTGTATTTTCTGGCTCTTCAATAAAAAGTTTACCATCAATGTTGGGAAGTTGGTGGTAAACTATGTTATTTCAGCATGCACCGAGCATTCCTACACGATTAATATATGTCGATTCTGGATAAAAAGTTTCTCCGCCTATTTCTTCAAAACCACAGGTAGGCTTTAAAATGCTCTCCTAGTATCTATGTTTCCTACCACATACAATTTGAATACTTTCAAGAAACAGGATTAATTATAATTTGCTTTCTTCTTAACTCCTACACGCGCACAACCACTACACACACTTCCCAAATGCACCTTCCAACGCACCAATTGGGGTTCATAGAGTACTCTGCAGAGCCAAGGGCCAATGCTGGTACTCTCCTGTGTGTTTATGTTAAAAAAGACATCAAAGATGAAACCTATATTCATGCATATTGATGTTTTAGCAGTTTTAACATCAGAAGAAAGTAACTAGAAGATATATAGTGAATCACTTAATGTAATATATACATCAACACTAGATGTTATTATGGCAACACTTCACAGTAGTGAATCAAGCTTTATAATTTTAGCACATGCTTTGTGGAATCAAAACATTGTACATTTTATACAATGAAATTAGTGGTTCTAAGGATGATTGGTAAAATATTTATTTCATCTCTAAAAAAGACATTTTTAGACTCCTATCAATTATGACAGAATGATACATATTGAAGAAGAAAAAAAATAGACTGAACAAATATTTTGGGAAAACCCATGGACAAACTGGTTAATTTAAGATAACCTAACCCATCAAACTAATAAAACATTTGGGATTAGATAAAACATATTTTTGGATGTAATGGTAATCAGATGATGAGAACACAACAGAACTTTAATGCAGTGTTAATCATTATAAAATCATTGCTATTTTGTAAATGAATGATTGCTCCTTCACAACATTCATGATCAAGAATAACACTAAATTTTTAGTTAAAAATACAATTTTTCACACTTTTTATGGAGACTGACGGCAAAACATACCTTCCAAAAAGCTTAATTTCATTAAAAATCGTGTTTACTTTTATTCAAAATGGGTTATTTGAGTTGATTTAATTAACCCTTAATTAGTCGCATGGGGTCAAAAAAGTTCGTATTCAAAAATGAAGCACTATAGTCCATCCAATATATGAAGAACCCTATGACACATTTATTGCCCCTTGTAAAAGGGACGGGGCAAAAATATTTATTTCGATTAAGTCGATTTTTTTTCTCTTCTTCTTCGAAAAAAAATCGAATTTGAATTCGAAGTGAATCGTATATAAACATCTCTATTTCCGCATGGCGGCTTCATGGCGGATCAGTACAAATGTTTGACTTTCAGTAGCGTGTTGTTCTTCGATCGATTCGTATTTTTTGTTGTTGTAATTATTATATTTATTGTTAGTATTGTTAAAGTTGTTTCATTGAATCATATTTTTGTGTTTTTACAATGCCGAAGAGACAGAAAAGAACTGTTCTCAGGAGTGAATCACGTGAATTTGTCGTACGCTTGCGTGATTATTTTCATCAAGAAAAACAAAATGGTGGACCATTGCTGTCTGTTGAAAACATTCGAGGTCGGGTCGCGGATTCCCTAGGAATCAGTAAATCTACAGTGTCTCGGATCACAGAGGAGAAATACGGTGAATCTTCATTAGAAGAGAAAAAAATATGAACACCAAATAAGAAACGACAGAAGAAATGCTCAATAACAAAACCCGATAGCTTTGATTTGGCAGCAATTCGGAATCACGTGTATGCATACTATGACCGCAATGAAATACCAACACTTCTTAAACTGGTAGGTTCTCTAAAGTCAGTCGGATTATTTCAAGGCAGTGCGAGGTCTCTTAGTAAGGTATTGAAAAACATTGGCTTCAAATATAAAAAATGTGAAAAAAGAAAGTTTATAATGGAGCGCACGGATATTTCCCTGAAAAGATGCGATTTTTTGAGGCAAATGAAGAGCATTAGGAATTGGGAGAAAGTCGTTTTTCTCGACGAAACTTGGCTCAATGCTAATCATACTGTTGGTAAAATATGGACCGACGACACGGCTAAATCCAGGACGAAAACTCCTGAAGGAAAAGAACTAAAATATGTGTTTTTAAGGTTATGTGCTAATATTTATCTCTACACTTGCTTTTATTCATAATTTTCATATTACTAATATTATTATTTATAGTTTGTTTTACATGTCTCTTAAAACCTGTTAATATTCACTTATAATTGATAATAATTCTAATATTTAATTTTAGTAGGTATTTACAAAAACAATCGAAAATACGATTATTTATACCCCAACACTGGTTTTCGCAGTAATGTGACATGGCCTTCTACGTGCGTCAGATATTATAGTATTATAGTTACAAATTGCCGTATTTTTTCTAATTTGTAACAATATGCATATATTTTTTATTATTTTGTTTTTATTGTGATATATTTACCTAAATAACTTATTATATATAAGAAGAGAGGCTTTTGTTTATGTTGATAAAATTAATATAGGTAGCGAACGTTTTTACAACGTTATATCAGACGATATTTAGCACAGGGCAATAAATGTGTCATAGGGTTATTCCTATATTGGATGGACTATAGCCGCTTCTTGAAATTCTTTTAATTTAGCTTGTATTTGTTTAATTAGATATTAAGTTAGTGTAATTTATTTTAAATATAATAGTATTAATAAAGCACTTTAATAATAAACAAGTTTTATTTACTTATAGATTTCATAAATAATGAAAAAAATCATACAATTTGGGGTCACCTGTGACCCCATGCGAGCAGTTGTGTAATTTTCTTCGTGTGACTAATTAAGGGTTAAGGTTAGGGTCAATCAAACCAGCATGGTGACTAGTTTACCCAAAACATTACATTAGAAGATTGTTACTACTGTATTAGATAGGTTTTACTATAGTATTAAAGTGACAAGGGAAATGTGAAAAATGTCATTATTACTTATAAAATAGTAAATCTAGCAATGAGAAATAAAACTAAAAAATATTACTCATCTGATTGTGTAATTGTGAATTTTGAGCTTGTGTTGGTTTTATAAATCATTTAAATGCTTGATACACCACAGTTAAGTACCAAGTACCAAGAACACTATAAAGTAACACCAATCAGTATTTATTATGCACTATTGATTTTAGTAACACTTCACTGTAGCATATCAAACATAAAAAATGTTAATAGTTTTTCTTAATAGCCTTACTTAATCGTCAGGTTTATCAATTAAAAATGTCATTTTACACATTTTTTCATGTGATTTTGACAGCAAAATCTAAATAAAATTACCTACTGAACTAAAATATCTTTTTTTTTTCAAAACCAAAATGTATTTGTAAATGTAGTGGTAAGAAAAGTACGAAAAATTACAGATTTTGTTCGAGAAATGATATATCTGACAGTGAGAAATGATACTCAGGAGGTTTTGATTGTACAAAGCATGTATTGATTTTATAAATTGTTAAAAGTTCGATACACCACAGTGAAACGTTACCTTCATTTTTTAAGTCTTGATACTTTGAAGTGCAGTGTTACTAAGATACCTCCGTCATCATGACAGCATTAAGCACGCGAGGCTTGTCAAGGCACACAAAGGATCACTAAGGATCACTCACCGTCCTGTGTTTCCATGTCCTCGACCTGGCTGACATTGTGATCAGGCTGCGTGTCAGCGCCAGGCGAGTGGTTCATGATCGCTGGGCGCGCCACCGGAGAGCCTCGCCCAGAGCTGTCGCTAACGTCCTGCACACCACAAAACAATCAATTATTCACACAGATGCGCCAAACACCGCGCGACCGAACAAGTATCAGATCGCACATCCGCGCATTATTCGTATTATTTATCTTGCGAGTCGACATCCACACGTCGACGTCAATAATAAAGCGACGCCTCGTTAATTACCTTTAACGCCAGAGGATTCGGCCCTTTGGACTTTCTGGAGACTTTCGCGGAATGATTGTGCAGATTTGTCTGGTTCGGGTTATTTTTGTTCGCGGATGAGGTGGTCACTTTGAAGTGTTTGCTTGCGGTGCGCCCAATGTCTGCGAATTTCCCCACCCTCTCTCTGAGGGGATCTGGCGATTACCGCATGTAGCCGCTCACTCGAATTTGATATGCCGCTTCGCGAACCGCATCCGGACATCAAACGGTTCTCGGTCGCCGTTTTCACAAAAATTTACGGTGGCGGGATCCTTCTTTTCGCGTGAAAATAAACAAAATGGCTGTGTAATTCAATTTCCAGCTTCGGCTGTCGGCGAACATTTTCTATAGCGTGGATGTTCGAATATGGAACGAAGGTTTTCGAACATTCTCATGTTTAGATTTTGACAGAGAAACAAAACCTTTTCGTTGATGATTTGCAAAATTGTGATAAATTATTATGGTTATTCTTTTTAAAAATGTCTCATCTTCAAAAAGGTTTCATATTATTTATATAAAATTTTTATATTTATATTTTAGTTACCTACTTTTACAACTTCTCGTAAAAATCTAATCTAAGCATTACGATTTTTTGTGTTAATAGTAAAAAATATATATGTTATTGTTGATCATTATCCCGGCAGCAGTGGTCCACAGCTTGGAAAAAAATGCTGCACACCGTTTAACCCAAAATACATATTTTATTTGGATTTAAAACATTATAAAACCTCACATTTTTATTTTACAAGCATGAATAGTTGTTTTATTTAATTTTGACGGTACATAAATAAAGATTTCTTAGTCCTAGTTTTTAATTATTGTAAAATATAAAAAGATTTTTATGTAAATATTTGAATGAGTAAAAAACTAATGAGTTATATTTTTTTAATACAAAGCTACTGTACTTATTTAGTACAACAGACAAGAATCATCTTTTTGAAGTCTATAAGAAAATATCCTGTTATGGAAATAAAAATTTTCTTTAGGTAGGTTCTTTATTTTGAACAAATGTTGTTTCTTGCTGATGTTGAGTATGCGTTGAATAATTGACGACTGTATACAAAAATGATGGAAATATATCCAAGAAGCCAATTTTTATCAAGGATTATAATAAACTGATGATTATGATATGAGACTGAGACGGGCGAGATGAATACTCCTCTTTTTATTTTTACTTGTCAATCATGACAGACTATAATACATAATGCACGAAATTTGTAACAGTTATATATATGACATATTAGGTTTATGATTTAAAATAAAATACCACCAGTTTATTTATTTATAATAATGAATTATTGATTTAAGAATATATACATTTTTTCACACTCAATATTAAAGAATATTTTTTTAAATCATATAAATTAGTAATTGTTAGATATTTTATAATTAATTCTTTATTGAATTAACAGCAGTCTCTTTTGACGAAAATACCGATATAATCTAGGTATATAAAAGCTGGTTGCTAAAAAATATACTTTGTAGTTCTGTTATGACAATGTCGGCGCCATGTTAGTTTCAAACAACTCGGTGTAGTTGATTTTTATCGTGTCATTCACAGATTTACTATTTTAGTAAACAGTCTTCGCTCGTTTGAATTAAATATTTGCCAGGAGGAAATTTATACGGTAATGAATACGAAATTTAATCTCGCACAAGACAATAATATAGTGTCCTTTTATAATTATGAAAATATTTAGGTTATGAATTTCAAAAGTGCTTGTCATGTCACATTAATATTAAATTTTGTTACTTTTTTAGAAGAGTAATTGATTATTTTACTTGACCGTGCTGTAATTTGATATTGAAATTCTTCCTTTTGTAATGTAAACGATTTATTTTTTAATTATCAGGCCAAAAATGGTGGTTAACGGCGACATGGGAGAGTTAGATGCCAGTGGGAAGATTATCAAGATGGAAGTAAGTATCCAGTGGTTTCAATTAATTATATTGTACTTGGTTAAATAAAAACATTAAGAAATTATTTATATTCATTGTTTTGCACAACTCTACCACACAATGCATATCATAGCAAGGGTATGGACCCTTCTTTACAGGAAAAAATATTTTAGATAGTGCTCCATAGTGTATATAGCGTTGCACATTGTCAAATTAATAATTTTACATTAAAACATATTTTTTCCCACACTCTAATCCACTTATAAGAGATTGAGTACCTTCTGGTTTGCCGTCAAATATGTATCAGGAAAGTTCTAAGTCATAATTAAATGTTTTATTGTTTTTTCAAATTCAAAACATGTTATTCTAATTTGGTTATGTTAAATCATTGCAGCGAATTCGCCTTTAAAGAATGATCTGCTTTTGTCATTTATAGGTATTTGAACTATCAAAAGTGGCATAAAAATGTGATAATCATGATTTTAAAATTACATTAATTCTGACAATGAGTCACATGTTTTTTATATTAAGTTCTTTTAGATGCCACTGTCCACTCCTCATTCTAGGACATATATATAGTGTTTGAAGAAGGGTTAGGTGTAGTATCCGAGGCATTTTTTGAGTGATTTGTTATTTTTTTATTTTTTTTTGATGATTAGCCTGATGCCTGGATTTTTGAAGTGATGACTCAACTTGATATCTATTTATTATAAAATATTTTTTATCTGTTAATGTTGTGTGTCCTATAATATGTTACTTTTTATCCATAGGTGGACTACAGCGCCACTTGTGATGAGAAAATTCCTATGTGCAAAAAATGGGCTGAGAAAGGCAAAGTGAACGATGCGCTGGATACGCTGCTGGCCCTAGAGAAACAGACAAGAACGGTAATTATCATATAATCCCTTGTTATAAACTCTTCATGATGCATGCAGAGGCGTCACAGGCTGCTTCAAACCGACACCCATTTCAAAGCTATACCCCTTGGCTGGTATCGCACCACCAAACATAAGATGCAGTCATATGCACTGAAGAAATGCGTAAGGCAATCAACCATCCGTCCCGATGCTTGTATAACCATACAGACCCCAACACTGAAACTGAAGTCGCAAAGCAGCTTTCTGAGATCCACACAAACTCTCACATCTGGCCCTGAAACTGAGAGACTGCAGCTCTAGCAACAAATCGCAATAGAAGATTTCATTACCCCAAATGAAAGCTTCCCAACTGGCAAGAACCTTGGCTGGCGGACCTGGAAATCCTAACACGGGACAACCTCGAGCGGTCTGTAGGCCTCCACAGTCACACAACAGGAACTGAGAGTCACTGCTGTGTGACTGGAGGCCTGCAGACCGCCACATACCTAAAAACCTGTCCCATGTGTCCAACTACCTGCACATCCCAAGACCTAATGCTGGGCAGCACACAGGCCATTGATGTTTCCAGATATTGGACCGAAACAATTTAACGTTGCTGACACAAAGAAAAAGAAAAATATTTATTTAACGCCTAGTTTATGTGAAGCAGATTCTTATGGCCTTAAAATACAAAATCACAATGTTTAGTTCTGAATTAATCTGATCGACTTGGAGTCATGAGAAGTTATTATAATTAATTATAATTAAATTTCAGGGAGCTGACATGATTTCCACATCTAGAGTGTTGGTCGCCATTGTTGAAATTTGCTACGACGCTAAGGACTGGGTTGCTCTGAATGACCACATAGCACTTTTAGCAAAACGCAGGTAATTTTATAATTTACCTATCTACATTACATTAAAAAGTAAATAATATTAACTGCAAATAGTTTAAGCTTTAAGTATTTCTAATGCCGTAATATTGATCATATTTTTTATCGATTAGAGTGAAAAAAATGATGGACACCTACCCTAGGCACTATCCTCTAGTATTGTTTTTTTGCTACTGTGTTGCTCACAGCAATTTAATCGCATACATAATTGTTCTGGTCTCATGTCATCTCTGCATCGTGAAGTCCAGCCGAGTACATTATGTGTATAATTCTCAACGACATTCCACGACAGGCGAGAGTCCAGGGGCTTGAAAAGATGGCTGCTGTAACGTATATTTCTTAGTACATAGCACGTTTATCATCTTAAAAGGCTGTCGTCAACTCTGCGTAGTGTTAAATAAATAAGAATTTCATACCTTGTTTTAACATGGATCACGCTGAGCAATGTTTCACTTGATGGAAGATTGCAGTTTCGCGATCTACGAAAGCTTCATCAGTTTCAATGTAAACAAACGTACTGACGTGTAAATGAATATTTACTGATAAAGAAAAAGTTTCACTAGAGGGTAGTTAAGTGGTGTGTAGTAGAGGGGATAATGGGTGAGTCTATATAAGCAATTAACTAATAATTATTTTTTTTGGCTAGATTTTTAATTTTATTTTTATCGGCAGGTCGCAGTTGAAGCAAGCCGTCGTCAAGATGGTCCAAGAGTGCTGCCTCTACGTGGAGAAGACTCCCGACAAGGAGACGCAGATCAAGCTGATCGAGACGTTGCGCAGCGTCACCGAGGGCAAGATCTACGTGGAAGTGGAGCGCGCCCGGCTGACGCACAAACTGGCAAAGATCCGTGAGGGC
This sequence comes from Glossosoma conforme, assembly GCA_022606575.1. Lineage (NCBI taxonomy): Eukaryota > Metazoa > Arthropoda > Insecta > Trichoptera > Glossosomatidae > Glossosoma > Glossosoma conforme. The sequence continues at coordinate 198,733 of JAGTXR010000174.1, read as the reverse complement.
GAGGACAACGTCGCCGAGGCCGCAAAGATCATCCAGGAACTACAGGTCGAGACTTACGGCTCCATGGACAAGAGGGAGAAGGTGGAACTGATCCTCGAGCAGATGCGACTCTGTCTCGAGATCAAGGACTATGTCAGAACGCAAATCATCTCTAAAAAGATCAGCACCAAGTTCTTTGAAGAAGATAACACATTGGTAAATATAGGCTTTTTTTAAACTTCAATTTACGAGGTTTTATCCGAAAAATAAGGTTCCCATGGCGCTACAGTCCTGAAAAGCGCTGTTATGGTGGATCCCGCGATTCTGTTGTGTACCTTGGTTCCCCCCACCCCAAATGCACCTACCCTACAGCCCGGACTTAAACCCAATTGACTACCATCTCCACCCTGACATGAAGAAACACCTGGGTGGAACGCATTTTGGCGATAGAGAAGAGCTGGAAGAAGCGGTTTTCAGGTATCTTAACCGTGGCTTGGTATATATATATAAAAGCTCGTATACCGCATGCAAAAATGCATTGACCTCAGTGGCGACTATGTAGCAAAACAGGTAAAAGTCTGAACTTTCCAAAAATGTACGCATTCATCGAATTAAACATGTTTTACACTGAAAAATCACTGGGACACTTCTTCTTCTTCGTAGTATCAATCCGGTGGATTGGTTTGCAGCAACAGAATCTTGCATCTCGATCTCCATTCCTCTCGGTCCTCCGCAACCCTTGGGACACTTATTTTATGTATATTAAACAATATTTTAAACATATTTAGTACTGTTTGTATTTTTAGCATTCATTTTATAATCCATTTCAATTTTAACATTGTTTTCAAGGCTATGGCAATTTTCCCAAATTTAATTTTTTATTACTTGTAGTTAATTTTAAATTATTCTAATAATAGACATTGTTTCCGCAAATATATTTTTATAATAAGTGGCAGTACTTGCAAAAGTTTGCCTTGTCAGCGCTTCCAAGTAAAGTTTAGAGAAAACGCAGAAAGATGAGAATATTGAATCAAAGTCCATTCTGTGTCCCGCGATCTAACTATTAAATAGATTCATATTTTGTATGTTGATTTAATATAGACCACATTGAGCACTGTTTAATTACTTTAATTACTAGAAAACTGCAATTTCGCCTTCAATGACAGCTTCCTCAGTACCCAACGTATATTACTGATACATACTGATTTTATATGTTAATTAATTTGTTTAATATTTAGTATTTTTTTGTCGGTGTTTGCAGGAGATGAAGGAGAAGTTCTACCGGCTGATGATCGCGGTGGACCAGCAGAGCTCTTCGTACCTGTCGGTGTGCCGCCACTACCGCGCACTGGGCGCCTGCGGGGGCCCGGACTCCCTGGTGGGCGCTGTGCTGTACTTACTGCTGGCCCCGTACGACAACGAGCAGGCCGACCTCACGCACCGCCTCGTGGCCGACAAGCAGCTGGAGCAACTGCCCGTCTACAAGTGAGTTCCTGGCATAGCCAGTACACATAAATGCTTTAACCCATTCAGACGGAATAACGAGCCTGACTCGTGGTGTGTAACCAGGTCCAAAAGTAAAAACCACGAGTCTGACTCGTGGTAATTTTATTCGTTCCCTAATAAATAAATTACTTAATTTTTTATCTTTTTTAACTTTGTATTTTCTTAATTTTTAAATTCTTGATGTGTTAATGTTACAAAATAGTTTAAGTTTTGTTTGTGTATATTTCAATTAAACTCCAAAATAAAATAAAATAACTTTTCTGTGCACCTTTACCCAAAAAAATAAATGCTGCTTCAAAATCAAAAATTTTGAAAATAATTAATGTCTGAATGGATTAATGTCGTTGACTTGGCCGAAAGAAAATGCTCAATTCATCAACTTACAAATTCAAGAATATGCTTTAAAAAAATTAGCTGATATTTGAAATCCTTCATACATTACAAATGTGAATCGGAGGACGCGACTGTGCTGAATGTAGGGTCGTTGGCACTAAATATGTCAATACTTAAACAGCCTTGATTTTTAGGTATCCATCAATTAGTTGTATACATTATCAACTTATTTTTAGTTAAAAAAGTTTATTAAATAATAAAGTTAAAAAATAATAACTTTGATTTTAAAATTTGACTGTTAAAAAATTCGAAAAAGAAAATCTAGAAGAGAGATCATTTTAAAACACAATCTAACTTATGAGGAACAAGATGACAATGTCTATGGAATAGGGATTGCTAGTTTTAATGTTAATAACATTATAGACACTATTTATAATTTGACTTTTTAATATTCAATGTATATTTTTTAAATCTGTTTTTCTCAAATATTTTTTTTCCAATTGGCGAACAGTCTGGCAAAAACTAATATTTCGATTATTGCAAAATATTTTTTTAGCAACTTAAAGTTTTAATAATTAAATTATTTACATTATATATTTAACAACAATAAAAGCAATTGTAATTTAAAAGATTTTTTCATTTTAGATTATATTTCATTCTTCTTTCTTTTTTGTCGTAATGCTCACTGCTAATCAAGTGTATCCAATAGTGTACCATTTACTTGCATCATCCCTTTCATGGGCCCAATTGATCTCAAATATTGTATCTTTTTTCTTAGGGAACTTTTAAGACTTTTCATCAACCCCGAGTTGATTCGATGGGACGGTCTGTGCAACCTTTACGAGAAGACCTTAAGAGCCACACCCGTGTTCAACCCCGCCAGCGAAGATGGAGAGAAGAGATGGAACGACTTAAGAAACCGAGTCGTCGAACATGTAAGACAATTATTATTATACCTTTATTTCTTACCTTCAAAGACATAAGCTTCGGCAAATTATTTTATAGTATTCTATGAGACGAGAGAGTGTGTATTATCATCATCATTATTTCCCAGTCGCAGTCATATCCACCTTCGCCTCTTGACCGACTGTAGTATGAAAGCTATCATGTCCGCTCTGTCATCTTGTCATTTCCATCATATTCCTAACAAAAATATTCCATAAAGAATTTAAATGTTAGTCAGTATTTGATATGGATCTATATTTATAATTGGATCATGTTTATAAATTCACATTGACTTAGCAAATAATAATAACATTAAAAACATTTTTGCCATAATATAATATAATGGATCCACTTTGAGGATTGAATTGAATCAATTGTTTCTTCCTAACTAATAATAACAAAAATGTGTACCTTTTCAATGGCATTACTTTTTTGAATATAAATGTGTAAAGTATTGTATCGCTGGAACTATTTAAAGCATTGGAAATCATCGTTGCAAGACCTATCCACATTTTGCGTTAACCTTGTTGGTTTTGACCTGTGATATATGTGTCCATAATTATGAAAGTAGTGTAAGTCATGTTTCTTTCGCTCTGAGATATTGAAAGGTTTGTGTTTTGATGTTAGTAGTAAACTAGTAAACCTATGAAAGTGACTTTACGTTGCATAAAATGCTATATTTGAATTTTTTATATTATGTTGTATGAAGATTATATTCATTTACAACAGTGTGAACTGAAATTAATGACCTCCTTTTTTTAATTCCTTAATTTACACCACTTTCATAATTATGGGCATATATAATATATATTTCAAACAATTGTTTTTTTTTTGCAGAACATCCGTATAATGTCCATGTACTACACCCGCATCTCCCTGAGCCGCATGAGTGAGCTGTTGGGTCTCGGACACGCGGAGACAGAAGAGTTCCTCTGCAAGCTGGTGGTGGGCGGCACAGTCAAGGCCAAGACTGATAGACCAGCTGGAATCGTGCACTTTAGGTAACAACTACTTTAACCCTCCCTTACTTAGGATATCCTCAACTTCTTCAAACGTTGCCGCTAGCGCTGCATAACCTAAGTCTTCCGCATTTATAATGTTCAATTTACTGAGGAGTGTACCGTGTGAAACTGTATCTTATGCAGCAGTTAGGTTAACGAATACCAAACCAGTCACTTTCCTTAAATCGAACCTGTTTTTGATATCTTGGGTTAGGTCTAGTACCTGCCCAGTACATAACAGTTAAGTAATATCCGTTCGAAATTTTTAAATAAATGGCATAGTAATGAGATTGGGCAGTATCTTGTAAAATGGTGGAGAGAAGGACACTGTTCCTTAAAATGGTGGAGAGAAGGACACTGTCCCTTAAAATGGTGGAGAGAAGGACACTGTCCCTTAAAATGGTGGAGAGAAGGACACTGTCCCTTAAAATGGTGGAGAGAAGGACACTGTCCCTTAAAATAATAATTGGAGACGCATTTGCTGTAAATTTTCTGACAACGCTCCTGCTGAAAAGTTAACACTTTTAATGTCACTGCTTATGTTTTTCACCACTTCAAATTTTTTAACCAAAATGTAATTGGAATGCTATTGTTGTCCTTTTTCTCAATATCATTTGTAACATGTATCTATTATGTCATAATGAGTGTTATTATATTTTTTTAAATCTCAACACAGTTAGGTGACTTGAAATTTATAATAATTATTGGTAAATAATTATTAAAAACTTTTTTTTTAAACATATCATTCGATTTAAATATTGATCATTTTAAATTAATTAATGGCATTGTATATTACTGACATTTTAATTTTATTACTGACCACATTCGTACTGACGCAGTGTAAACTGCCAGTTTATTTTAATCTTCTGCCAGTTTATTTAATTTACTGCCAATTTCTTTTAATCTTCTGCCAGTTTATTTAATTTACTGCCAATTTCTTTTAGATTGCTGCCAAAACCTTGAATTAGTAACCGATCAAATAAATACAGGCCAAAATTATTGCATAGAACTTGATGAAAATGTTTTTGTTTCAGCCAAAACCCTGATGTCTCCGACCGTCTCAACTCCTGGTCCAATAACCTCAACGAGCTCATGCAGCTTGTCAACAAAACCACTCATCTCATCAACAAGGAGGAATGCATTCACAAACCTCTCCGTAACCTGGAGGACGTCAAAGTTGCCGAATAACTCTCTGCGTTATTCTAAAGTCTAATTACTTTACTTTGTAATAAAACATTATAACATGTCCATGGAGAGCTGCTTTATATTCCCTTGTAACTCATCTTTTATCATGACGAAGTATTCAGGTCGTACGTGGAATATTTCGTAAATTAAATAAAGTGTTGAAGTTTTTATTTTCATAGTACCATTTATGTATTTGCAATATATCAATAAAAACTTTACTATGATTTAAATGATTTACTGTTTTATTTTCATATTGAATTTGATCCCACACCCGTAAAATGATAGCCTATTCATTAAAATTGTCGGTAGATGAAAGTCGTCTCGTAAACACCACCCATTTATAGTTAATTTCTGTAATAAATGGATGATGCTTGAATGTTGGATTGTAGTGTATGACATTGGCGGATCAACACTTCACATGCAGCGCTTAGCCATATACGTAATATGTTAAACGTCATAGAATCCACAAATAAGATTTTGAATCACTGTTCAACATCTGTTGGTATTCTCCTGTATATATAAAAAAATGAGCCAGTGTTGTCCTAGACATTTTGATTTTTTAGTAAAATTTATTTTTTCCTGATTAAAAATGGGATATGAAATTGGTTGACATTTTTGTACTGTATGCTAAAATATTGTAATAGTCTGAAATAAAAATACAAATTTTGACACGTATAGATCTGAAAGAGAGCATAAAAAAAAGCTGCATTTTCTTGACCGTCGGGAACTATATACAAAATGTACTTGGCGGAGAGGACATAGGATAAGGCGAGGACCAAGGCGGCTAAGGGGTTTTTGGCAGTGGATCGAGATGTCCATATCATCCAGTTGAGAGAGCAGACATGGACAAATGAATGACATGAATGAATGCATTTTCTTCAAGCCCCTAGATTTTCACGATCCTGGATTGCTATGGGGAACTATTATACAACATATGCACTCTGTGAAACTTTGAAACACAGAGTCAACTTGGAATGAAACAAGGCTCTTGGTAGATGAGAAAAGTTTATGATGACAATTTCTGGTGAATATATTCCAGGGAGGGAATATGATATAAGAAATAACTTATACTTTTGAATGACACATGATAGATAACAAATAGTTTAATATTGTAATCATCTTGTTAAAAATAAAATCATGTAAGATAGCCAAATACAATTTTAATTAAAAAAATAGTTATTCTAAATGACAACAAATTAATAAGTACCTATATGACTCAACGAAATTGATAACATTGTGATAAGATAATCAAGTTATTGTAACATGAGATTTATTTATAATTTAATCATTGTAAGCAGGTGCTAGGAGACTGATAACACATAAACAAAATGTCTGTGATAGTTACTGCGGTCATCTTATTTTTGATTTTCAAATTATTTTATAGACCATATAGACTGCCTATTGCGGGAATTTACAAACAAAAATATGGCTTCTATCCCCTGAAATATTTAATGATGTACACCATCCTGAAGTTAAGACAGGTAAGTAGAGAAAATGAAAATATTGTAATGTTTATATAAAATGATTTTAGTGTTGTCTTACAATAATGATTCGATTGGTTTATAAATATATGCATTTTTCTTTTATGAAGCTGTCAATTAAAAGATCAAGGAAAAAAGAACTTGATGCAGGATATCGGGATGAATTTGAAATAACTGAAAAAGATAGGTTAATGGATGTCCCACAGCCTCTACATGATAATCCGAAGGTAATAATTTAAAAATATTATATACATTGCTTTTTTAACCTAAAAATTAAATTTCATTGTATTATTTACCGATCATTATAACATTCAATGAATATTTGGCAGAACTACCAAACTTCGCTAAAAATAAAACATCTTATGTTATAAGGGGATTTAATTTTAAATATAAGAAATGACGGAACAAAATAAAATATTTAAATCTTAAATTTCCTTCCTAATAATATACCAAGCTTACAGCAAATTTTGCAGAATTATATTTTACATTATCTTATGAATGGTATTTATCTCATGAAAGGTACCTATATTGTTTAGGTACTTATTTTGTGATAGGTAGGTAAGACCTGCATCATATACCTACCGAAATTATCATCATCAAGGTTTACAGGTACCCACTACAATTTGAAAAACTGAATATTTTATAATTTAAAATTTTTAGAATTACATTAGATACTTTTGACTCAAATATAACGGATTTATAATATTAACATTATTTTCTACATTAGTTTTTCCAAAATCTACCTATTAAATATACTGATACTTGTTGTGTTGAATTAGTTAGAAAATAATATTTTCACTATAAATCACTTGATATTTAACATTCAATAAAAACATTGCATTATAAGGTATTGATGTTACAGACACTGTAGTAAGAAAATATTTGTTTCGAAAAACATATATTACTAATATAATACATATCATTACTTATGTGTTATTAATATTTTATTTTAAGGCTATTGACGCAGTATATTTTAATGGATCTTCGAAAAATGGTGCTGCCCTAGTTTGTGGTGTAGCGCGACGTCCTGAAGGATTATGCAATGCATTTTTGTATCTACGGGTAGATAATTAAAAAAATAATGCTATATTACATATAATAAAGTACACACATTTAATTTGTAAAAACTAAAATAATATTATTTTAAAGGTAAATGGGGGTGATCTTTTTTTATCGCCAAAACTACCAGATACTACGTTGTATCAAATTGAAGAAGAAAAAGGCAAATATATGGTAGAAGGCTTGAATCTTTACACCGTTGAACCTATGAAGACATGGAAAATTGAGTATAATGGAGTAATGAAGTAATTAAATCAATATAATAAAACATATTAAATCGATTCTCAGTATCTTATGTATATTTTTTTATAAGAACATTTATATATGAGAAGAGTTTTCTTACACAAAACTATTTAAATATAATCCGATAACTGATACACTTATAAAATTCATAGTGAACACCATCCTTACATGATATTTCATTCATCAATTAATGAAATAAAAATAAACAGCGGACACAAGGATTCGAACCACGAACCTTGTACCATGTCCGGTTCTTTGCCCAACCCTATGACCACTCATCCACTTATGCAGCCTCATTAAGTAGAAAAATTAACGCATATTATATTATTAATATGTATTATTCATAGATGGCGCTTGTTATTAGCTGCATGTATTTTTGTAAAATTGAATCAGTCATGAATTTATACACAAATATTATTTTCACCAACAATCTGACTATTTATTGTAGGTTTTTATTCCTATCCAACCAGCCATTTACTTATGTACTGATGAATCTATGTTTCCTAGGAATTTGTATGTGTGTCAGTTGTTGAATATTTGTGGTTTATAAAGTAAGAAGAATGTAGAAAAAATAACCTCATTCTAAATATTTGAAATATTATTCCTTTTATTTAGAAATTTTGAACTTTTTAGATACCATAATAATCCACAAAAAAGTGTCAACGTGAAGGTGGATGCATTTTGGAAAACTAAATGGAACCATTTTAATTACGATTGTGATATGTCACCATCATCAATGGCTAGTGATATGGCTCATGAAACGTGGAGCAGAGAATATTTCCAAACTTTGAAAGAGTAGGTATCATTGTGCTGTTTTAATAAGCTTACTTTTATCACTATATTTCATGACGATATCTTTTTGATAATACATTTTTACATACTCGTAGAACGCAGTAACTTTATGGTTTGTCATAATTAAATAATAAAACAAGTAAAACGTTGTATATAACCATTGAGTTTAAACTCAGTGGTTTTATACGAAGTTTAACTTATTTTATTCTTTGAATACTTTTTTAAACTTCCATTTGAATTTTCAGACAAACTATCTTGGGAAGCATTATGCTAATTACCATTAAATTATCATTAAAACAGTAGATAAATAAATGCATAAATATGCCTCAGATATTTTATAGCTACCTTTTTTTGAATCCCCTATCTCTGGTTCTGAAGAGCCGCCTTAAACTATACATTTAAAAAATACTCTGCTTTAGTTGTAGAGATGACTTGGGATGAAGCAAGGCTCATGGCAACTAACAGAACATCATGCAATAAAACTGTGGTGAATTTATGCTCCAATTAAAGAGCTACGAATAAAAAATGATACAAATTAAAATAACTTGGATTTCTAGAATCAAAACAATTTTTTTTTCATACATCGCAAATTAATCACTAATTGAATAGATGTTTGGTTAAATTTGAAATATATCATTGTTTTAATTTGTTATAATAATACAATTTCAGTGTCCATCAAACTCATTATGAACAACATGGAAACATTCAAGGAATTGTGAAAATCGACAATGACATTTTCAATATAGATATTGAAACTGTGAGAGATCATAGCTTTGGTATGTACCAATGAATGTATATTGCCGACATAAATTTATTTATCTTAACACTAATAATATTATTCACTCAAGAATAAATAAGTTACTAATATTAACAATTATTTTAGGTAAACTACGGGAGTGGAAGAACTTTCATCGATACGCTCTACACTACATAGCTTTAGAAAATGGCGACCGCATAAGCCTTGGCAAAATTTGTATGCCAGTCTGTTTCTCAGGGTATATATACTTTTCAATCATTATCATCAGCAAACTGTGTTAATCCAGTGCTAAACGTAGGCCTTCTGCATGAGTCTTAATCTTTCTAGATCTTCTGCCCTCCGCATCCAGTCTACGTACGCTATTCCTCAGATATCATCAGTCCATTTTACAGATGGTCGGCCAATGCTCCGTTTGCCAGTTCCTGGACGCACTCCAACATTTTTCTTCCACATCGACCGTCGTCTCTGACAGATATGTCCTGCTCATTGCCCCTTGAGTGTGCCTATTTTTTAGGTAGCCTCCACTAATTGAGTTCACCTTCAGATATCCTCATTTCAGATTATCTAGAATTCTAGATCATCTATTAGATAGATATTTTAGAGACACTCTCAGCATGTCTCTCTTAATGGCACCTTGGGTGACCTTTATTTTTTGTGTAAGACCTGACATTAGATTCCACATCTCTATGCCATAAGTTAATACAGGGAGGATGCATTGGTAAAACGCCTTAGTTTTAAGACATTGGGCATTGAAGAATTTCCGCTTTAAAAATGTACTTTCTTTAAAGTTTTCCAAATGCTGCCCATCCTACTTGTATAACTTGGGGAATTTTAATTTTTTTAATATTCCAATAAAAATAAATAAATAATTTGACAGTTTAGTGGTTTCAAATTTGAGTAAGAAGCACTGCACTCACAATATCTAAACTTACATTAATATACTTTGGACTTATCGACCGAAACCACTAAAAATATTGTAGCAAAAATGTTTTTCTATTTTAGTTTGACCATTGGATTTGTTTGTCGCCAAGCTGATGGCCAGATGTACAATGTTGATTCTTGTAACCTCGAGTTATTCCGGCACGGAGAGAACCTCTCACCTCCTCTTGATTATGCTTTTCAATTCGAAGCTGGTAAGTAACATTTAATTATCATTTTTTAACAATTTCTTACTAAAACCTACCCCAATATCAAAGCTAAATCAACTCTCGGGCATCGCCCCACCAAACATGCGGCGAGAAGTCACTACCAAGAAGGAGCTCTCCATAGCAACCCACGACACACTCCACCCTATGTTTGGGTATCAAAAGATAACCACACGGCTCAAATCAAGAAGTTTTCTACAGTCGACAACGGAACTGGTAATACCTGAGGCCACCCTGCGGCTGAACATGTGGATAAGCGCAACTGAGGGGAATACTTGGATTGCCCCGAAGGAGGACCTAACCCCTGAACATGATCAGGGGCAAGGTCCTCTTCCGGGGCTTCTATTAAAACAAGCAGAAAATACAGGGAGCGGCTAAAAATGCTGACGGTTTTCGTCATTGTTTTGATTTAAAACCATTAACTTTTTTTGCCGTTCCCTGTATTTGAATTATGTTTTGCTTAAAGCGGATCTCAAAGTGAATGTCAAGAATAAACATAACATTATTTCATACTCACAGAACGCAGTAACTTTGTGGTTTGTCATACTTACTTAATTAGAATAAAATAAGTACAATCTTGTTTGAAACCACACATTAAATCACCACTTTACCGGTTTTGGTGCCACCATACCTTCCTCAGAAGCTACTTACTAAAGCCTGAAGGAAAGTGCGGTGTGGTGGCTCCGAATCCGGTAAAGTGATTATTTATTAAAACTCAGTAGTTTCACACAAAGTTTTACTTGTTACATTCTGTAACATTAATTGTTTGTTGTTATAGGAGGGATTCTGTATACCGTTCGAGTGGATGTGACAGACTCTCCTAGATTCTTCATTGGACCCGAACATGAAAGCTGCGTAGTTGAACGACTTGCCAAGTTCACTGTTAACGGAGTAAAGGGATGGGGAGCTGCAGAGTGGCAATACAGAAATATGGATAAAAATATTATTGAAAAATAATAAAACAAAACTATAATACAGTGGAACCTCGTTATTAGGTGACAGCAAACACCCATAAGAAACAATGTTAAGTAATCCCGCATACACTGTTCTCTGATTTATCATTTTCCTCGATCCATCGTCAAAATATTATAATCCCTTCACAAATATTATCTCTATTAACTGTTTTTTATGGAAATTCACAATACATATTCGTAAATATTATAAAATAGAATACGCAACACGGTAAAAAAGTTTGAGTCACGCTATTGTTAGGCTGAGTCACGCTAGAGTGTTTGCTTTAAGCATGATGTACAAGTGTTTGACCTATATAGTCTGTATCGTTTGGGGGATACCTGTATGATGTCAGCGCATGTTGTGTGTATTATGCGAGTGTGATGAGGATTTGAATTTTAAATTGAAGTGCCAAACTGCGAAGAAGCAACTTAGCACTACAGACTTTTAAAATAATATTTTTTTGTATATTTATGAAATATAACATACAAATTAAGGTTTTCTAAAGATTTTAATATTATTACTTATTTGAAGGGAAGGGAAGGGAAAGGGATTTTACATTTCCCTTACTTAAATTTTCTTTAGGGTCCCTTGAAAAACGTAATAACGAGGTTTCACTGCACGCATATTCTTACAAATGACTATTTTGTCATCACATTATTTTTACTTTTGCTTTTAATCAATCGCAAGGTAATAAATGAATCAAACAATTTATTTTTAACATCTTTTTTATTCATTATCGCCTATACATTGTACAATAATGATGGGTTACAATTTGAGAAGATGATATTCTTAATTATTTATAAATATATATGTATATATATTTAATTTATTTTATTAAAATATAATTTTGCAAAATTTAAGTCCACACTGTAGACTTTTAAATCGAAGACATGATTTAATGACTAGTGGTTCACATATAGCGTTCAATATACAATATATATAAGTATGGAAATTATTTATAAACAATTCTTATAAGCCATACAAAATGTCTTCTAACAATGTTTGTGGCCAGCCATCAAAATACAGACAATAAGAACATGTTTGAATTTTAATAATCAATGGAAAAATAAATATTCATAAACGCATTTTTTAATTCACTTTTTAATGCATTTTATTGCCACAGTATTTAAACCTAGTCATATTTCATATATATTGTTTATTTATAAAAAAAGGAATCTGCATTGATAGGGTTTAATACAAAAGTACTAATTAATATGATTTGTAAGTCGCCGTTAGTTAAAAACTCGACTGAGCTAGATTTAAAAAAAAAAATTTAATCAAATCTAAGGTATATACATGCTCCCAGTAGGGTTGAGCCACCCCTTAAGTACAAAAAATGTTTAAGCCTCGGGAGCGTTTGGCTTATCATCGGATCTTCTTAAGAAAACGCTGATGATTGAACACCCAAATATTTTTTTGATACTACAGTTGCAGTTTATGCAAGTTCGAGGGCTCTTGCCCTGGAAGCTCCCGGGAACCATCTAAGTTCCAATGTGGACCTCCAGGTGTACAGGTGTTCTGGGGCAAGGCATAGATAATCTGAGCTCACATAACTGTGAAACGGTAATTTGCAGTATCCACATGCTCCAAATATGCAGCAAATAGGAAAAAAAAACACCAGATTTCTAAATTTTTAAAAGGGTATATAATATAGCTAAATAAAAGTAATCATCACTGCATCTAATTTCCTATTTCAAACACGGCGTTGTCATGTCTATGACTGATACAGCAAAACTTTACAATGCTACTCAAAGAAAGAAGATAAAGCTATAGAGATGATTGTTTGTATAGCTCTGTCCCTCTTTAAATGTTGAACTATCTTGCAATTTTAATCGCTTGTTTTTGAGTAACCCCAGGACTTCATGCTACAATTTGGCTGTGCTGTTTTAAGGGTGGCATGTTAAAACTCCACTTCATAAAGTAATAATTTTAATGAATAATTTCATAAACATGTTGTCATTTAAAAGCTCACTTTTAAATACTATAAAAGTAACTATCGTTATATTTAGTTTATTAATTTAATAAAATAAAAGAAAACATTTACTTTTCCATTGGATTATGTTATTGCATACAGCTTATCATTCCAAAACTCTTAATAAATATAATTACCATAAGTAATTTACTTATTGACAAGGCATGATGTATTTAACTGGTTTTCCAAAGCTAACAGCTACAGTACATGAGAATAACGTTTGTCAATTACTACGTTTGAGAAATAAGTAACACACCCTGGTGTAATAATTGTACTTTCAAGTCATAAGTATAACAATTAACATGATCTATGACACAAACCTATGGTTGTTTTTTCGTGACAGAGGTAAATGTTTGACCTTAAATTTAGAAATGTTGATGGGATAATTGAATGGCATTTATAAATAGTAAATAACTTATAAAAAATATCCAAATGTGATTTCACAGCACACAGAATGCTTATAATTAAAATATATTAAACGACATGTGTAATTAAAAATAATAATTCCGGTACAATAGTATAATGGATCTAATACATAATGGACAAGAACAAAATACATTTTTGTGTAAATTTTATGTTCCAATTTTTCATTTTGTTAGGTAGGCAAAGTCATACAGCCTAGCAGTTTTGATAGTTTTATAGAAATAATGAGTGACTTGAGTGAGGACATAGTTCATCCTTTGTTCTGGTATTAATTCAATTAATGGCCAGTAAATATTTAGGAAATGGTCAATAATAAATACATAAAAAAAGTCAGTAAAAATAATAAATTGGCAGTAGAAAAAAAAATGCGCTAAATAATTAATGAATGGTAATTAATAATATGTTAGGTTTATTTTTTTGTTTAATTTTACATTAACTACTGGCAGTATCGAGTATTATACTAACATTTTAATTTCATGACTGACCACATTCGTACTGACACATTGGATACCGCCAATTTATTTAATCTATAGCCGATTCATTTAATTTACTGCCAATTTGTTTACTTTACTGCCAATATCTTGAATTAGTTACTGAACAAATAAATGCAGGCCATAGCTTTATACAAAGAATGAGTGACTTGAGTGAGGACATTAGTTTATCCTTTGTTCTAGTCCATTATGTACATGGTTTGGACATGATAAATATTTTTTTCTTTTCATTACAGGATAGTAAATTTAAATAATGTTAAATGAGTGGATAATGTCTCATTTTAAAAATAATTGATGAATTATGATGAATTTTTCAATGATATGTATATATGACTAATAAATTGGAGTTAAACGTAATAATTGATGGTTTTAAATTGACTTTTTAAATTTAAAAATATATTTATTTATTACTTAAATAAATAGTACAATTACATGAAGACATAAATCAAGAACATTAAAAAACATTTGGTTTTAAATCAATAAATCTCTGACTAGTAATGACACACTGACGCAAAAAAAATGTAGAATCTCTTAACGGAACACACTAATAGAAGACAAAATAGATTGTTATGACACATTTTTTTATGTAAACAGACACACGAGAATACCGACAGATGGTGATTGTAATGCTGATGTCTAATCTGTTATATAATGCTTACCATGTTACATATGGCAGAGCGCTGTATGTAGATTGTTGATTTGCCAACGTCACAGACTACAGCCCGACATTCAAGCATCATCCATTTTATTACAGGAATCCACTATGAATGGGTGGTGTTCACGGGACGACTTTCATCTACCACCAATTTTAATTGTTTGTCTACGACTGGCATTTCACGGGTGAGGGATCGAATTCACACCAACCGGGGGTATTTAAATTTATTATAATGTTTAGAATTCGATAAAAAAAATATATATTTTTTAATCTCCGTCGGGGATTGATTTGGTAAGCAAATGCTTTAACCGCTAAGCTTTACCCGCCGGCTAACATTAGATTTAACGTAAACTGGGCTTCACATATATATATATAAATATATTGTATCCATAGCAATACAGGCGAAGTGGTCTTCCAACCTACTAAAGTATATAACGTCAGTTTTCTAACCTTTTAAAATATGAAAACGTCTGTTCACCAACTCTGAGTTTATAATCAGGCACAAAGAGACAGATAATCTAACATAACAGCATTTCTAAACTCACATAGATGTGTGAGAAAACACCCCTCTTAGTTTTTATACAACTGTAACCGAGCATTCGTAAAAAAATGGGTAATTCCACTTTTTCGTAGTGTTCAAGTTACAAATATCATTGAACATTGTAACACCCTTAAATCATGGATTAGATGAATAAGTGCACCTTTCGTATTGCCGTGTTAATATATTATATAAATTATTTAACACGCGAAAATACCCTGCCACCACACAAAACAGATCTTTTCAAATCTTCATTGTCCAAACACACCCTGTTTCTTACCTTATTTTTACATAGATCACGATGGGTATGGACTCTGTTTAGGAGACTGCAGTTTCAACTAACTCGTAGCCTTCAATCAGACAAACGTCCTACATAAATCACCAATTTTAACCTGTTCGCATCGGTACCCGATATATGCCGTGTAAGATTCCCCTACCGATGATATCGGTAGCCGTGATATATCGTTTTGCTACTTTCTTAGAATAGTTTTTTATGCATCATCTGATAGCTAAAGGATACAAGAACTAATGTGATATATGAAATTAGACCAGATAAATACATTTATACTTCAAATACTAATTTTATTATTGACAGTATAATTTGTATTCATCTTTTCATTACGGCTCAGTATTCCACCGAGCCGTAATGAAAGGGTTAAAAATGTTTCAGTTAAATGATAACCTAAATACAAAAAAAAAGTAAAACAAATATTATATACAAATAATAGTAATTAAAAATAATACCTAAATCATTATGTTCTTTATCCTTGCAACACTATCTGTCTCCCTCTCTTATCATTCCCTGATAGACACACCCCCTACCCCCTCTCCTACATAAATGTGTTCGACCACTTACGAAAGTATTATGCAGCTCAGTTGTCTCTTGACAGTGATGGATTGAGAAAGGCTACGAGTTAGTCGAATCTGCAGTCTCCTAAACAGAGACCATACCCAATGTCACCCATGTAAAAAAAGGTAAATAAATAAATATTCATTATTTATAACGGATCTCAAAGTGAATGCTGAAAACACCCTGATTCTATAGTGGACGTGAAATATCAATGTAATTTCAAAAAGTACATCGTGGACAATGAAAAAAGACATTTTCAATTAGCAAAAACTATGATTAACAGCATCAATGGTACATTGCTGTATAAACCTGCAAAAAATATGGAATTGTATAACAAGCAAATTACATATTCCGATATATGTCAATACATGTAAAAACCTTTGATTTCATTAAAATATGGAATGCCACTAAAGATTATAAATCAAAATATTTGGTATGACAAACTAATAATACTCGTTAAGACTAGTTTTTGTTCAATCAAATTGACTAGATGAATTACAATAAAACAACTTAAGGTAAATATTTTTTTTGGTAGTATTTAATTTAATTAATGAGCAGCAAATATTTAGCAAAACGGTCAGTAGCAAATACCTAAAAAGGTAGGTTTAATATAATTATTTGCAGTAGAAAAATATCAATCGTCAGTAAATTGGTAGGAAATAATTTAATAAATGGTAATTAATAATATGTTAAGTTGGGTTTTCATTTTGTGCGTTAATTATTCATTAATTTCACATTATTTTATACCAATATTGAATATATTACTACCATTTTAATTTTATAACTGAACACATTCATACTGACACAGTGGATACTGGCAATGTATTTAGTCTACTGGCGATTGATTTTATTTACTGCCAATTGATTTAACTTGCTGCGAAAACCTTAAATTAGTTACTGAACAAAGAAATACAGGCTATAACATAATAAAAATAAATAGTGTATTGAATTTTTAAGACCTAAAGCTGAAAATAATGTTATTTTTTAATTATTATAAAAATATTCACTATCATAGTAATCAACATCAAAAATGACTAGAAAATAAAGGTGTCGCGACCTATCGTCCCCAGACAATTCGTTTAATGACTCATTGGTAACGACGTGGGACGCACTGGACGTCTGGTGCACGGGACATTTCCACACAAAAAAGGAATTTGATTTTGGCTGAATTTACTATGAATGGGTGGTCTTCATGGAATGACTTTTGACTACCACCAATTAGTTAATTAATAGGCTATGACTGGCATTTTACAGATGAGGGATCAAATTCACACCATCTGAGGGTATTTTAGATCTCAGAAATTGTTTTTTTTATATTAATATTAATTTCAAACCCACGACCTTAGGCTTGTCAAGCAAATGCTTTGACCAATGACCTATACCGCCGGCAAGGTTAACGAGACCTATAGGTTAGCGAGGCAGCCAGTGCACCAGTTGTCCCGTGCGCCAAATATCCTGTGCATCAGACGTCCAGTGCGCCCCACGTCTCTACCGATGAGTTGTTGAACGAATTGTCTGGGTACAATAGTTCGTGACACCGAAAATATATTGTAACTATCATCTAACGACTAAACCACATAATGGAAACATAAAACATTTTTTAAATTATTCTACAGTAATTTTTCATGATAATACTAGCGTTATATAAAACAGTAATAATATGGAATGTTGATTAGAAAAGCTTATGGAAACAACACCAATGTTTACACAATTCGTGAATAGTTAGAAGCTTTCATAAAAATGATTATATTTAACACAAAATACTATAATAATTATATTATAATGTGTAATAAACTTATAATTTATTTTATAACTCTTAAGGTGGGTACTAAGTTTATAGTAATATCCTACTCAATGTTGCCCTTGACAAAATTAATACTAAAAAAAGAAATGCAATTCGTTTAACAGTTTGAATATCGAGACAGAGAACACTTGCACAATGGCAACTAATTAGTTTGTCAGTATTTAATTAAATTAATGGCCAGTAAATATTTAAGAAATTGTCAGTTATAAATACATTAAAGTCAGTAAATAAATAATAAATTGTCAGTAGAAAAATATAAATTGGCAGGTAGAAAAATAATAAATAATTAATGAATAGAAATTAATAATAGGTTTCCATTTTATGTGTCAATTATTAATTCATTTTACATTAATTACTGACAAGTATTGATTTTATAACTAATATTTTAATTTTATAACTGATTACATTCATACTGACAGTGGATACTGCCGATTTCTTCAATATAATGCCAATTTATTTAATTTGCTGCCAATTCATTTAATTTACTGCCAAAACAATGAACTGGTTACTGAACATATAAATACAGACCTTCGAAAAGTGTATCAGGAAAATAAGTGTAATTATTTTGAATGAAATAAAAATATATATATGTATACTAATCATAACGTCTTAGGTTTTCACGGCCAGATATGGTATTGTGCCTTTTCTGCTTAGCCGTGTGTGGGGAAGGAATAATAGGACAATGAGTCGTCAACCCTGAAAAAGACCCCTGCAATGGCGGACGAAATATTGGATCGAAATGATTCGCGACACACGGCTAAACCCAAAAGCCACAATAACGTATACTAATAAATTAAAAATTCTATTAATTTGTCATTATGGATTGTGACAAATTAATACATACATAATTAGATTTATCGGTTTTACAATAAGAGATCAATTCACCTCATGAAAATAATACTTTGGAAGTTTTTTTTAGCATTAGCAATAATTTATATAGTACATTTACAATGAATTACATTCAAGATTAACTATGATGCTAATGTAATCTTACATCTAGATCAGGATAGAACATTGATTTCCTGTTTTAAAAATATCATATATAAAAATAAGATTGAAATTTTTCATGTAAATTAACAATGTACGGAATGACAACAACTTCACGTAGGTAACAAAGCTATAGTACTAATTGTTTATGTACAAGGAACATACATAGCATTCTCCGCACCATGACAAAAGCAATCAAATGCTCGCAACCCATTACATTAACCCTTCACGTGCGAAATAAGAATTCATAAAAAGTCACGAAATAAGTCAATTAGTCAATGAAAAATAATGTTGCTGCATTTATATTCAGCTTCAGAACTAAATTAAATAAATCCATTATTGTTTTTAAAAAAGGGCAAATTTTAAACATGTGTAGAATGACCCACAACTCAATACATGAATTTAAAAAAAAAAATGACGAAGCAATGTCGTAATACGAAACAAAATTACATTCAATATAGTTTTCGGATAATAATCCGCATCTCGTAATGAAGCGAAGTGTTATTTTCAGGGCGTGGGATAAATCCGCACCTCGCACTTAAGAGCAGTGAAAGTTGGTGCAGATATATCCGCACCTCGCATCTAAAGGGTTAACGTGCCGTAAAATAGAATAGCTGAAACAATTGAATTCTATGTACAATTTGCTTTAAATAAATATATACTTCCTACCTTGTTTAAACAATGCTTCCATTGAGCACTATATATTCACTTGCTGGAATACCGCAATGTTGCCAACAATGAAAGCTTTATCAGTTCCCAAAGTATAAATATACTGATGAATCGATGTGCGGCAGACTTCTGTTTTATCAATTGTATCAATTTCTATATGTATGCTTGTCTATCAACCTGTTGGCATCGGTACCGGATATATGCTGTCATAAGATTCCCCGACCATTGACATTGGTTGACGTGATATATCGTTTTGCTAGATACAAGAACTAATGTGATATATGAAAATAGACCAGATAAGTACATTTATGCTTCAAATACTAGTTTTATAATTGACATCATAATTTATATTCCACCGAGCTGTAATGAAAGGGTTAATTTTTGTCCCATAGATGTTGTTTTAATCGCCGTCACCATATGTCACTTCAAATACTATTGCACCTATAAAGGTGGGAGTTGAGCAGGCTCTATATAAGCAGACGACCATATGGACCAGGTCTCTTTTCCTTCTTTGCCGCGACCATCTCTGCAATCTAATCAATCACGCAGCCTTCCGCCAGAGACGCCACTGTGTTACGTGCCCGCTCTACGACCGACCAAGTTACAACTGCCTACTAGGTACCTTTCATTATTCTAAAAATCACTTTTAGAAATCGCTAATAAATAGAATCTCTCGTTAATCAATTGAACTCAAATTTAATGTAAATATTCTGTTAACCCTTCAACCTGTAATACGTTTTAAATATTAAGTTACCTTACTTACTGACAATGAATTCTCCGTGACATTATACCATGTTCTTATTTTTTTTTCTATTTTCGGAATGTTTGTGTAATTCCATTGATCACTTTCTAACACGCATTACAATTCCTTCTCAGCAATCACAGATCACAACACTTCCACTACAATCCCACATTTCGATACATGCAACGGAACTGATGAAGCTTTCATTGAAGACGAAACCGCTGTATCCCAACAATTAAATAAACAATGCTCAATGTGATCCATGTTAACACGAGGTAGGAAATATTTATCTATTTAATATTTGAAATGGATCTCAAAAGGAATGCTAACAATATAAATAACGAATTTCCTTAGCTACCAAAAGTACGTAAGACGATAAAACTAGAAAATTGCACTAACTTCAGTGCAATATACTCATACAAAAAAAGCCGAACAAAAAGTATTCTAACCAATAATTATGGAAACGTGATGTGCGGAACATCAACGGTGATGTTAAATCTTATTGTATCGGTAAGATTATTTTTTAATCAGCAATATCATTTAAGTTTCAAGAAAATATACTTATTTAATTACTTAAGATCTTCCTAATCACCAAATAAAATAATACAATACAATATTATGTTCACTTTGAGCATCTAACATTTCGAGATTGCTTTTAAATCACAAACTTCGTGTGCGCGTTTCAAAATTCAAAGCGAATTTGAAATATTCCAAATTTCAAATTCGTGTATCATTAGCGACAAGCTCGTTACATTATTGATCACTGGAGACAGAGACAGTTTTTCAATGTTAGCATAATATTATGATACCTATAATAAGAAGGCAGAAATAGTATTGTTTGTATAGAGAAAAACTCATCAGGATCACAGATATTATATTATTGCATACCTAAACAATGAACAATAACACACGACAACCAATTGACTACTTTTTTTTTAAACACCTTAGGATTGCTAATGTCTTTTATTTGTAATAATTTAATTATTAATAAAAGGACATTGGGCAGATGGACTAAAGTGTGTTTGAATAACTACTACAGTGTAATACGAGGGTTATCCGTAAAATAAGGTTTCCATGGCGCTACAGTCCTGAAAATCACTGGGAACCTTATTTTAAGGATAACCCTCGTTTGATTATTGTGTAAGTTAGATTTTTGTGTTTGTCTAAGAAAAATTTGTATTCTTTCAATTTCTCAAGTCATTTTTTAAAGTTATTTTAAGACTAACTTCACATGGTGATAATTAAGCAAGTGTTATTGATAATAATATGCGCTGAAACCCAACATTACGTGTGTGACGTTGGCATAGAACCTCCGATCCAACGGGAACTAAAAATATTCCCGAAAAATACTCAACGTAATATTGAATAAATAATGTAATAACTGCATTAAAAAAATATTGCCATTAATTATGCAAGAAGTAAATACATTTTTAACGTGTATTGAAAAAATATTTAAATTTGGAATAAAATTTGAATGCATTTGTTTAAGAATATTTGTATTTTTTTTTCAATGTGTTCAATTGTTTTCCATCTTTTGGACAGTGTGACACCAACCTCACTCGACAATGGTTATGTCCAAGAGTAATTCTCTTGGACCGAACTTCTTGTCCGTGGAAAAGGGCATTTCACTAACGCATGTCGTAGTTTAAACTTAATTCCTGTACTGTCTTTTATTTTTCAAATTAGTAAGAGTGACCTCTAATGCCGTGGTATCTTTAATTAATGCATCGGTATCAACTCTTATAACGGTACGGTTGTAATTAAACAATTAAAGTTGAACACACATTTGCAGTTGCATTTTATCAACAATTAATACTTAAAACTGCAATTCACTATAATTGTATAATAAAAATATATATAATTTGATCACATCAATAAGAAATAGCACTTTCTTACAAGATAGTATTATTAAAAAATACGATGGATGAAAATCTTTTCAATTTCAATCTTATAAGCTTCATATTTTGGATTCTTTGCAACGATCAGTCACAGATTTTTTTATGCCCTTAGCAATTTTTAGAAATGAGCATTTAAGAAAATTTTGAAAACCCTTATTAATACATTTATATAATATTTAATGGAAAAATTTCAAGTTATAAAGTAAAGAATACACAAGATAATAAATGTGTTGAAAATCTTTAAGGTGTTTGTGTTGTCTCTTTTATATTTAATTTATTTTGTAATTAACCTTTAAACGCCCAATGGTCCCATACGGGACCACAAATTTACATCGTTCAATGCCCTAGCAGGCCAATGTTTGTAATGTTTCGTCGCACAATAGATTCTTTCATGAACTTACTTTAATACTATTATTACAAATTAATGTAATCCGATTGTCAAATGAACCATAAGCACTCCTGTATGGGACCGTAGGGCATTGAACGACGCAAATCTGCGGTCCCGTAAGGAAACCACTGGGCGTTTAAAGGTTGACGTGAATCATTTTCCTTTTTAGGCTATTTCTATTGACAAATGTTCATTTTCCAGTTGTTATTTTGCACGAATCATTGTTAAATCTTCTGTTTCCAAACAGAGGCACGATAATTATCACTGTGGCCATTTTAAGAGGACGATAATCAAATCACCATCACCATTACATGGTACATTAGTATTAAAGATCAAGAAAATTTGTCTATTCAAAACATACATGACATTCAAAAATGATGGTGCAGTAAACCCTTTAAAGGAAGAACTCGGCAGTCAATAATTATTTATAATTTACATTGGAAATACATTGTTTGTAATTACTGCCATTTTTTGTAACTGACCATTCAAAAGGTTCTAGTATGTATTATTAAAAGTATTTATTAGAGGGATTTAATGGATATCTTTGAGAATTAACTATAAAAAAATATATAAAGTAAATAACTACATGGCTACGAGATCTTTCATCCAAACATACACAATATTAAATATCAGTTGAAATACAAGTATTTTTGTAAAAGGTACTTATTTGTTTATTATTTATCTAATTGTTTAATACCATTCTCATTGTTTATTGCTTTATTCAAACACCTGTCATATTGATCAAATATTATTAAACATTGAATCTGTATTTTCTATATCATAGACAATACAATTCTTTTTATGGTAGATGCAATTTAAATTTTGAACAAAGCCAGAGACAAGTGTGGGTCACCTTTTAAATAATTTAAATACTCATTACTGGACGCTGCAGACTGCGGAGGTTCCAGGCGGGTGGTCCAAAACCGCCGCTCTTCTTTTGATTCCTTCCAAGTAAACTTCTCTATTGAATAGTCCGGCTGCTAAAGGAACTCTGAAATTATTATTAAATTTTTATTCATACAATTTAATTTTAAATTTATGTGTATTAAATAAATAAATAAATAAATACAATGCAACCCCGTTATTTTGTTCTATCTATGTATCTATCATCTAAATATTACGCTCCCCTCACAAATATTATCCCGATTAACGTTTTTTTTTTGGCAAAATGCATGAAATCTCTATCTTTTGAATCGATAGTACAGTCCATATAATTTAATGTTTGAAGATTATTTCATTTAAATGTTGACCGCGGCTGCGCCTCAAATGGTCCATCCGCTTAGTCCAATTTTGGCATACACTTTTCAACATTTTGGCCGGTATCTCACGAATAAATGCTTCAATGCTGTCTTTCAATGCGTCAATCGAAGCGGGTTTGTCAGTATAGATATGAGCCTTAACATAGCCCCACAAAAAATAATCTAAAGGCGTTAAATCGCACAATCTAGGCGGCCAATTGACCGGTCCCAAACGTGAAATAAAGTGTTCACCGAACTTGCCACTCAATTGGTTTATTGTTTCGCGTGCTGTGTGGCATGTGGCACCGTCTTGTTGAAACCACATGTCATGCAAGTCAAGCTCTTCCATTTTGGGCAAAAAAAAGTTGGATATCATCTCACGGTAGCGCTCACCATTCACAGTTACGTTGCGATTCGCATCATCTTTGAAGAAGTACGGTCCAATGATGCCACCAGCCCATAATCTGCACCAAACAGTAACTCTTTCTGGATGCATTGGTAGCTCTTGCAATGCTTCTGGCTGATCTCACTCCAAAACCGACAATTCTGCTTATTTACGAATCCATTCAGCCAAAAATGAGCTTCGTCGCTGAACACAATTTTTCGATAAAAATATGGATCAATAAAATTCAATGATTTGCAAGCGTTGTTCGTTTGTAAGACGATTCATTGTTAAATTATAGACCAAACTGAAGATGTTTGACAGTGACACAAAACACGAAACGTACGTGAGCTGTCAAAATCAGTGTTGCCAAAAAGAAAATAGTATAAAATTCACCCTTTATATGTACGATATATAAAAAGATATTTTAAGATTTATTTATTATTTTTACTTATTCATTATTATTATATACTAGCGTGTACCCGGCATGCGTTGCAATGCCACTAAAAAAAAAGAAACCGCGAGTTTTTATGGAAGCGCCTCGTCGGGAGCCTCTCGCCTTCCGATTGGATAAGTCGGAATCGAGGCGTGACCGGAGCCAATTAGAAACAATAAACTTAGGTTATGTTGTTCTTACCTAAATTTGACAGTGGCGCCCGTATGTGTTTTTATTTATTGGAGTGCTTTTGGATAAACAATGTTTTTTTGTTTTTCAGCCATCATTTACAGCTGCATCGCGTAAATGAATATACCCTTCGGAACGCAACTTGGTTTGATTTAATCAAATGTAGAGGAGTCGTTCAGTTTCTATTTTCGCGTACATGTATTGATGGAACAAATGTCGACCTTTTAAGATATGATTTTCAGCGTTTTCACGAATCATCAATCGATATGAATAGTAATTCATGGCACTGACTTTCTTAGTCGTTTCCTCATCTGTTTGTGGATTTCTCAGCGGGATGTTGAAATGGTATCTGTCATCTCCTTGCCAAAATAAAATCGGATATTGCAATTCATCGTACGATCGATGCGTTTCTGAGACTTGCTGAACATGACCATTTGTACGATGAAGAATGATTTGCGTTCGGCAGTGCTAGTGATAGAGTTGTACTTTCGTATTTTTGTCAAGAAATGTTTTGATTCACTTGTATCACCTGATACCAACGTTAATAAAGGTTCGGGTGGTGAATGTAATTCTGGCAATTTCAATTTTCCACTCGCGCAACACATTCCTAGTGTTTCATTTTTAAATTTAAAGGCACTACAATACACGCATAATTTATCAATTTTTCCAATAACAATACTTGGGTGCACACTGTAATCATAATTAGGATCGTAATGGAAAGCACTATGATTTAAATCAGCATGCAGAGTACGTCTGGTACTCGATCTGTTTCCAATCTTGCTTCCCGTTGCTCATCTCTTTCAGATGAACGGGTTTGAGCAGTGTGTACTCTAACTGTTTCCAATCTTGCTTCCCGTTGCTCATCTGTCCAGATGAACGGGTTTGAGCAGCGTGTACTCGATCTGTTTCCAATCTTGCTCTCCTTTGCTCGACTGTTTCTGAAGCTCGAGATGCCCTTTTTATTCGTGCTTGAGTTGTACTCTTGACCTATTACTTTTCGTTTAGGTGGCATAATTGATTTCACAGTGAATGTTACGTTTTGAAATTCACTTTTGAAAAATAAAAATAAATTGATTGATATAATACTAACATTAAGGTTATCAACTGACAATACTTGGTGAAATAATTATAATTTTAGAATTAATTTTAATTAAAAATTTATAATACCTAGTATTTTATAATATCTTTTTAAATTGATAGCAAAAAATTTATTATTGTATAATGTCTTAATACATTAAAACTAATCACATACCAATTAATTTTTAAAATAACCTTTTTCAATTGTTGTACCCGCACACATATACAACCTGTAAATATGTGTGTTCTAATATAGGATCTTGTCCATACCTATATAAGCCACGGCCTGTTTTTATTTTTTTACTATTGAAGATGGTCTTCAAGAAGGCCGAAACATGTAATCATTAAAATAAATTGTGAATCATAACTAAATATTTTTACTTTATAAATTTTTTAATTAAAATTAATTCTAAAATTATGATATAATACTATCCGAAGCCGACCAGCAATTGGAATTCCAAAATTAACTCTTTCTATTGTATATCACACACAATTTATACGTAATATTTATTTTAATTCGTTCTGTCATGCGATATAAAACTAAATCAAAAAAGTCGTCAAAAATTCAAACATTAAAATAGTTTATTCGAAAATCGAATTTTGTTCCAAAATATTCAGTACCTTACGTTAGTAGCTACTTAAAATACCTACTTAAAATACCTACTTAAAATACCTAGTTATAATAACTTCAGGTGAGTGAATTTTTGTTTACGGCGTTGCTATGGAAACACAATGTTTAAAGTGGCCGTTCTGTATTACAATAATACTCTTGTATGAAAACATGTTTTACGTAAATATTCAATTAATTTTTTTAATTAAATCAAATTTTGAGTATCCTATCTTTTTCCTGCTAGTATAAGCAATAATTCGACAAAGTATTATCGCAATCGGGTTAATGGTGTCGGAATGAATAAAAGACAGACAGACAGACAGACATTCATTTTTATATATATAAATTAGAAGGGTTCTCACTTTTTTCGTTTTCCGCAGTTATAGTTTTTACCTAGTCCCTTGAAAAATAAAATAAAGAGGTTTCACTGTAATAACAAAAAATAAAAGTTATACATTTCTGTGCCGGGTCTCAAAGATGCCGTGAAAAGCGCCCAAACAGGTTTGTGATCACTGGAGCATATGGACGGCACGGAGTCGTAAGCCAAGCAGTTGACTGTGGAGACAGGCTCCGAGGTGGGGGCGCTGCTGCTTCTACGCAAACCTGGAACATTCCATTATATGATAAATACCCTGTATTAATGAACATGAAAATGTTGATAATTCATTAACAATCATTGGTATATGAATAGCCGAAGAAAGGCAAGCAACCAACCGTCCCACTGCTTGTATAACCAGATACCCTTAACACCTAGATTGAAGCACACAACCTCTCACATCTGGCCCTGAAAATGAAAGACTTCAGCTCTGGCAACAAGTCGCATCAGAAGATTTCATCACCCCAAAAGAAAGCCTCCCAACTGGCAAGAACCTTGACTGGCGGACCTGAAAATCCATGAACAGACAAAGTACCGGAGTCGGTAGCACAAAGGACAACGTTTAAAGAGTCACTGCTGTGCGACTGTGGAGACCTGCAGACCGCCTCACACCTAAGATCCTACCCCATGTGCCCAAATAGCTGCACATCCCAAGACCGGCAGCACACGGGCCATCGATGTTGCCAGATTTTGGACGGAAACAATTAGAAGAAGTACTGTATGTCTTGAGAAGCGGATTATCAAGTTGCACCGTCTAATTATTAGTTTCTTATTTATTGTAGGAGGTTTTTTCTTTACCTGGTAAAGATATCGCCGATGCGGCCGTTCTAGTTTTATATAAAATGCGGTCAGTATAAGCCGGCGCTCTCTGCTTGCTGGACGTGTCGAATCGTTGAGTGCCAGGATCGTACTGAAACATTCAATTTATCGTATTTAGTTTCTTCAAAACTACTTATGCAGTACTTACTACTTTAATTACCATAAATCTGAAAGCCTACAGTGGGAAATACATTTGTTTATTTTATGTAAACATGTGATCACAGCAGAATACTGATAGACTATAAGTAGGAAAATTTGTGCGCACATTATTTCAAAGAGTGATTATGTGTTGCATGTGAGTATTGATCTGCCAATGTAATTATAATCAGATTGACATTAACGCATGTATTTTTTAAGAGCTTACCGTGATTGGATATTTTTCATGAAATCGCTTTTTGTTTACCATCAATTTTGATAATTAAGGCTGAGACAGAAATTTTCAAACAGGGAATCGACTGGGAGTATTTATAGTGATACGAAACTCAAATGTGAAGTAAATTTGGAACTAACATCATACTGCATAAGAGTCGAGGGATGTGTGAAATAAATATATTTTTAGAATAACTAATGGGAGATTCAAATTATTGCAAGGTGAAAGTTCTTTTGTTTTTTTTCCAGTTGTGTTCAATTGTTTTCCAACATTCTTTATTCAAATATTTTCAATAAGCGTGAATCCAACCCCACTCAACAATGGTTGGGACAAAGAGTGATCCTTTTGGACTGCTCTTCCAGTCCGTAAAATAGCCTCAAAATCATTACACTAACGCATATCGTAGCTTTAAGTTAAATTCCTGTAATCTCTTTGATTTCACATGAAGAACAGTTACCTATTATCCTTAAAAATACAAAATGTTCCAATATTGGACACTGGACACAAATGGATATATGCTTTACCCCTAAGATCATTTCCTGTATTCCTTATGTGATGACATTTCATATTTACTTTAGAGTTTATTTTTAAATGAAAACATAAAAATACACAAATTGAAATTTAATTGCCTAATGATTTAAAACAGATCCAGTCCATACGTGAAGAGTTTTTTTACTTTGTAAGTCGGTGCAAAGTGTATTGGCGCTTCTCGAAACCCTCTAAGGATGGTTCCGCCTGCGAGAACAGCCGACAGCTGATCAGCTCGCAGGAGAGAAGGGAACGCTGTGGGAGACACGGCTGGAGAACCAGAGTTGCTGCCGGAGTCTCTTGCTCCCGCAGAGTCAGCCAACCCCCGCAGTACCGAAGCGCGATCCTCGGATAAGCGAAAGTTCAGGTCTCCGCACCACATCACTACATCAAAGTTGCACGTCACATCTGAAATTGTAAATAAACAAGAAGCTGTCATTATTAAAAATCGAATGTTTTCTTTTAACTCGTTTTACTGACTCAGTATTTGAAAACAAAATTACTCTAATGCTGAGTAATGAACATTATTTTAAGGTTTACTGAATATCTATAGTTCACTATTTCTATTGAATTATGGCAAATATCCTACCGATTAATATAATATATTGATATCAGCTTGATATAGCTATTTTAGGCTGATGTCGTAAAGCCTCGAAAAATGATCTTTTGTCTCTTATTTTTGTTCGCTCGCCTGACATGCACATCTAATAATGTTAGTTTTAATTATATAATATTACACAGCGTTTGCATACGCTATTTTATTTGTTATGAGAGTTGCTCCATTTCATGTTGGTGCAACTGTCATCATTAATTTGCTTTTTTGCCGCGATTGTTTTGATGGCGCTGGATGTCACAGTGTTGTCCGGCAGTTGTCAGTTAACTTTTCGTCCGGCCGGCGAACGCCATGCCGGTCAGAGGAAAAATCAAGTCTTTAATAAAAATAAATGCGAATTGTGTTTTAAAAACAAGTTCTTTGTGTTATTTATCTGCTCCTGCATCCTTCCTCCACGCGGCCACGTGACGAACCTGCGACTTCTCAACTTTTTAAAGACGGGGGATGTCAATATTAATAAAACATGTCTATTGAAAACTAGTGATTTATTACCTTTGTTTTTGTGCTTCATGGGCAGATTCTTTGGAAGGTCGAGCGCCCGGATTATTCTCTTGATGTCATGGACTCTCTCTTTGACTTTCTCCTGGTGGGCGGTAAGGTGGGCCGTGACAAACATGAAGCTGGTGCCAAACAGGGCGAAGGATACGGCGACGGCACCTTTCGTGCGGAACGCCGTACCGGGGCGGACAGAAATACTTGCGTCTTCGGGCACAGAGCAGAACCAGATGAGGTCCCGACGGAGGAAGATTGAGAGGTGCAGAGTGCCTGTTGATCCAAATAATAATTACACGCATAAATAATTAGGTAATAAATAAAAAGGCGGGTATAGCTTAGTGGTTTAAGCGTTTGCTGGGCAAACCGAAGGTCGTGGGTTCGATCCTCGACAAAGATTAAAAAAAGAAAGAAAAAAGAATCAATTTCTGAGCTCTAAAATACGCGGCGACCTTCGGCGAAGAAGTCAAAAAGTCCAAATTTTAACGTCTGAACTACTAACTTTTACACCCTTGTTTGGTGTTGCTCACCAAAGCCCATTACTTGTATAACAAGAAATTACTCTGAAAACAATGCCTTTGTAAGTGCTCCCAAGGAGCGCAGGTACAAGGCGACCGGCCCGGGGCCTTAGGCCCAAAAAAAAAACATAGTTTTTTTTTTCATTTATTCATAGTGAATTTCTGTAATAAATGGATAATGCTTGAATGTTGGACTGCAGTCTATAACGTTGGCAGAGCAATACTCCAAATGCAGCGCTTAGCCATATATAACCTGGTTAGCGTCATAAAATCCACAGATGAAACTTCAGCATCACTATCACCATATGTCGGTATTCTCCTGTGTGTTTACATAAAAATAAATTTGACAATTGTATTTTTGAATAAAAAAACATCTAAAGCTTTAAGTATCTCTTAAGAAATGATTTATCACAACTAAGTGTATATCGACAGCCTATCTCCTTTAAAAAATTGATAAACAAACCTTAAAAGATGTGTTAGATGCTACAGCTACCTAATCAACGCTCTTAGACTCTTATCGTCTTAGACCAGGGGTGGCGAACCTTTTTGAGACTGAGTGCCAAAAAATTATTTTTTTCAATAAAATAATATGTCGCGTGCCACGTGCCATGGAAATAAACATGCATCAAATGTTTGTGTAACTTCAGATTTTTAATAAAACCAAAAATTAATACGTTGAGGAAAATAATTAAGTACTTAATAATGGCGAACTAAGAAAATAAATAATAAAAAAAAATAGACTTGAAAAAAATTGTGAACCTCAAAACTTATTAGTGAGATTTTTGTTGTTGGATGCTAGATGCCAAATATTTTATATCGGGTTCATAGCTGGTAGCTTTTAATAAAATACAAGCAGTAGTACTTTCGTCTGTAAGTCTACTTCTTATGTCTGATTCAATAAAGTTCATCGAAGAAAATAATGATTCACAGAAATACGTCGAAGAAAAAATTGTTAATATGCCCATTGCTATTTTTTTTAAGACAAGAAAAAAGCTTCCGGGGTGGATTGCCAAGTTGTAAGTACTTCATTTTCGGCATTCTTCTGGACTGGTCCAACGAATCGATCTCGCTCAATTTCTTCCAAAACAATTCTTAAGTCTTTAAATTTTTGTGTACATATCGAACTCGACTGAAAATCTACCAATTCCATTTCAAAATCATCTAATTCCATGTATACAAACATTGTTAAGTTTAATTGTTGATACTTATATGTGTCTGGATGGGTAATAAATTTTGTAGTTTCTTCAAGTTGTCGAAACACAACAAACCTTCTTGAAAATTGTTCTATTGTTGCGTCTCAAGCATTTTCAAATGATTCTATTAATTATCCTACGTCTGGCTTTTCATGAATTTCCAGATCCATCATGTATTTCTTTAGGTTGGGAAAGTACTTAAAATTTCTGGTCATTATATCACGCTTCAATATTTGTAACTTAGCTTCAAATGCTTTTATATTATCAAACATAACAGTAATTATTTTGCCACGGCCTTGTAATTTTACATTTAGATGATTCAAATGGGAGCAAAAATCAGTAAAGAACATCAATCTCGAAATCCACTCAACATCTTATAATTCTTTATACTGAATTATTTTCTGGTGACTTAAAAACATATAAATTTCATCAAAGCACTCGACGAAACGCTGAAGTACTTTGCCGCGACTAAGCCAACGAACGTTATTATACATCGTTAATCCATTATCCATCGAATTGACTTCATTTAATAATGATTCAAATTTTCTTTTGCATAAAGGATGCGCAGCAATATAATTGACTATCTTAGTCACAAGTGTCATCACATCTTCAAAAGATTTAAGACCACCCTTTGCACACAGCGCTTCCTGGTGTATTATACAATGAAATGCTAACAGTGGATGGCCAACAAACTTTGTAAATAAATTGACGAATCCTGCTGTTTGGCCAATCATACTGGGTGCACCATCTGTACTTACTGAAACGATTTTCGACAAATTTATTTCTGCTTTAGAAAGAGCCTCTACAACTGCTTTGCAAACATCTGTGCCTTTAGTAGTTTCTGGTAAAGATACCAAACTTATTAATTCTTCCATTATTTTATTGCCAACAAAATATCGAACAAAAATAGCTAATCGAGTCGAGAGAGTGACATCAGTGCTTTCATCAAGACAAATAGAAATCCAATCACATAATTTTATATCTGTTTTTTGTTGATATGTTACATTTTTATCCATCTTCAAGATTCTGTATTTTATTGTAATTTGAGCGGTAGGCAATTCTTTTATTCGTTCGAATATTTTTTCTTTATTTCCAAAATCCTCAAAAATAAATAGTGTGCATTCTAAAAATGCATTCTTGATGTAGTCTCCATCGCTGAATGGTTTTCCATTTTTGGCAATTATTTTGGCAATTTCAAAGCTAGCAGCAACATAATTGGAATTACTATTAACAAACTTATTTAAAGCACTCGATTGTAGATTTTTGTTTTTGATTGCTCTTAAAATATATTATTTTTGTTCATCTCTGCTTTTGCCAAGAAGTTCCTTATGAATTGTTTCATAGTGTCTTTTTACAGATGATGTACTAGATACCACCGACACAGAACATATAACACGTATTGCTTTGTCACTTCTTTCAATTACACAATACATTTCAGTCCACCAATTTTGAAATTGTCTGCCAGAATTTTTACTGCTGGCTTCACCAAGTTTTTGTTTCTTATATGGTACAGCCATCTTTGTGGGTGCCAATAAATAGTTTGTTTCTGTATTAATGAGATTGTTTTTATAGCACAAATTGATAACAAAACTGTTCGATCAGGTAAAGAGTTATTCTGTCACTGACACATCAAATCGTCGAATTTAAATTGTTGATAAATCATATTCATCCACAAGAGTAGCAATTTCACACCTAAACCACACGAGAGCTGACGATCTAATGCGCATCGAGAGCACGCAGTGTGACGTATGTCGTGACCCTTCGTGAACATTTCGGAACGGCTCGTGCCGGGAGAGAAGTTCATTACAAAAAAAAAATACACCTCAAGGAACTAGCACCGCGTGGGAAGCATTGAACAATATGATTTATTTATGCATGAATGTCGTCATATCCTTCGTTTCTGAAATTATTTATGAACGAAGAAAATACACGTCGCTATTTAAATATTTTTTTAATACTATTTCTATAACTTTTTTTATTTTTTCTAATACACTTTTATTTTTTCTCCTCATTCGCGTGCCACGCAAAATCGTCTCATAGGTTCGCCAGCCCTGTCTTAGACAGACATCGAAAACTATATAAAAATTTGGGCATGGATCATAGTGACTGACAAGTTTATGGTGGTTATTTAAAGTGACTGTATGCTTCAGCTAAGAAGTATATTTCAATCAATTTCATCAGCACCTTAGCGCTGAAACTACAATTTAACCCTTTCGCATCGGTTGTTGGCATATTCCGTCATAAGATCCCCCAACCGTTGATGTGATATATCGTTTCGCTACTTTCTTAGAATAGTTTTTGCATCATCTGATAGCTAAAGGATACAAGAACCAATGTGATATATGAAAATAGACCAAATAAGTACATTTATGCTTCAAATACTAGTTTTATAATTGATAGTATAATTTGTATTCAAACCGAGCCGTAATGAAAGGGTTCAAAAAAAAATCAAAAGAAAATTTGTGTGTTGATGAAAACCAATTGACGTTCACTTGTTACCATCATGTGATCACATGTTACCAGTTAACAGAATATAATTTCTTACCGAGCGTAGCAGAATGAAACAATAAATGCGAAGGTCCGAGAGCTTCTTGTATAGTAATTTCCCATTCAATTCTTTCAGATATTGACTCCTGTGTTCCGATGGCCAATATGTCGGGAACGTGTTTTACGGTATTGGGGAACAAAAAGTCATTTAGTTCACTGAAAAGAAAATAACAACTAATGTTATAAATTACATACATTACAGGTGATAGGTGATCATACAGATCAAAGTGCTATATTCTACAAAAGGGATATTTACGGCATTAATTAATTATATGTTTACCTCGGTGGCATTTGTCCATTCATGTTCCAAGTTCCCACAAATATTTCCACCTCCCTACTCGGGAATACTCTTTCCAATTCTGCCACTCCTAACAAAGAATTTGAAGCCAGTCGACCGTGTAGAAAATTCCTGCAATAAGCATTAAATTTGATTAAAAAACATTTTCCATGGTATATGTTATTAATATTCAGGACAAAGCCAGCGAAATTAAAAAAAAAACTTCCATTGCAGTATTACAATTTTTTCAAATTCAATCAATAGTTTTATTTATGTTAACATTGACATAAAAGATCTTATTTATATTTTTTAAACAACAATTATTGATGGAACTCAAATTTAAATTTATGTACAACTAGTGTTTAAAATAATTCCAAAAGTAAAAGATAGTAAAGGTGTTTTTTTTGTTTAGTAATGGGGGTATTTATTGTCTATGAAATTGTGGAATAAATTCACCCATGCTCGTAGCCATCCATTGTTTTTGATCCCAGTCGATGCTTATGGAGCTTCAAGCACTCAATTTGGTACAACGGCAATGTCGCTCCTAAATGGCCTACCAGCATACCTCGATCCTTTTCTTAAATCCTTTTCCTCTTTTGTCGATGGTATTATTCTACTTGATCTCTGTGATCTTTGACACGTGTCATCTTCTTATTCTTTTGTGTTATTTTAATTTCTTATTATTTTCTCTATTTATTGTATAGTTATGTATACTCTATGTTTCTAAATATTTGTAAAAAAAAATGGAATTTCGATTCTGTATATAAATAAATAAATAAAATACTTTGTTGATTTACCTAACCTGTAATGATTTTAGGTTATATTTTTAAACGCAATAAATGATACCTTTCTCTAGCCTTCTGTGTTGGTATCAGTCGTAAGACTTTAGCGGCCAGGAGGGAGTTTCTTGCTAGACTGTCAGTGCTGCCTGATCCTGGAGAACTAGACATTTTAGTATCGTTGGACTTCATACTGTAAATTAAATCAAACATTGTCAAATAAAATACTCAATCACGGCAATAATACTATAATTCAAAAATATGTCTGGAATGAAGAAGAGTCATCTTACTATAAATTTCTTATGCTACAAAAGGGTGGTTAAGAAGCAAGGCATCTGTCATGAAATAATTTCTGCCCATAGCTTATTATTAATAAAAAAAATGGAGGTCAACAAGTCATTTCAAGAACATCATCCATTCACAGTGAGTCACTTTAATGAATATAAAACTGTATTCTAACAACATAGGCAACAACCCTCTAATTTAATTATGTTGGGCTATCCTCAAAAACGGAAAGCTACATAAAATTCACAGATGAAATTTTTCCATCACCGTTTCATCTTTTTCTCCCATATACACTTTCTACATCAGCCATGTGCGTAATGCATGTAATTATTTCATCATTAATTTTATATTTTTAAATAAGTACGGTGATACTTATTTTACGCTCAATCTAAATTACGCTGAATAATTATAACCTATAAAATGTATGTATTACCCTTCGCTGTTCCTGGATCGCACGTGTCTGTCAGCAGTTGAGTAGTAGCGCTCAGCGTCCATAACCTCATACTCTATCACTCCGAGCTCTCCGGAAGACTTCTGCATCTCTGACAAGCTCGAAGAAATCCTTCCAGCACTGTACCTCTGACCGTGGCCTTCGTAGTCGTCATCAGGCTGGTCCATCTCCTTGCCATTGTAAATGCGATTCAAAACATCGCAATTAGGATCGCTGTGCGCCTTGAATATGTGCGCGGGCGGCCTCTTCAAAACGTCTAAAGGCCTATTGCAAGGAGACGAATTGCGACATTCAGATCTATCTAAATACTTTTCGCTTCCTGGAGAGCTCAAGTTGTGATTATTGTTTTCTACCATACTCTTGGGCCGAGCCGTCAGTTTGCTTGCGCTGTGCCTAGAAGCTAAAAAAGCCGATGTGCTGTAAGGGATCTTAGAAGATCCCGCTTTAGTATTGTTCGCCTCAGAATCCGACATACATATCCTCTCTCCGTTTTCATACATATTGTTTTTATGAAAGAGACTCCGCCGCTCGTTTCTAGAGTCGTCATTTTCTATAATTGAGTTGTTATCTTTGGTGTCACTCTCGGCGGAGCAACCGACTTTGGTTGATTTTTTTATTAGTAAACGTTTGCGCAGTGACAGCTTCTCCTTGATTGCTGTCGGCGAGATGTTGTTTTCCTGCGATTCCATATTCGATGCGCCTCAGCAAAAGAGAGTGCGCATTTTTATTTTAAACTTAAGCATAATTAAAGCCGACTTGCGTCGCTTTATCAAGTAAATTATCCTTTTTTGAAACCATTTCTGACAACACAAGTCTCCTTGCCAACCCGAGTGGGGTTGCCACTAATCAGAATATTTTTATATTCTGGTAAAGATTTTTTTTGTTCAAAAAATAAAAAAGTGTAGGTATACTGGTAGAGTTGGTCAGAACTAATAATAATTTACTAGATCCAAAGAGAAAACCATAAATTCAGTATATATTTAAATTTAAAACCAAACTGACAATAATGATAAATTGATACTAATTTATCATAAGAAGCAATATTATATACTGTTAATTTGTTAAGAAAAAAAAAAATATCACACGCATCGAAGGTCACTTCATTCGAATATTTTTAAGACTGTAATGAGAATTTCGTTTTTTAAAATACCTAAAAAATATCGGTATTTATATTAAGATATAGAGAAACAAGATTTATTTTAGTCTGTTTACATATATTCAATTCGAATATAATTATATAATTTAAAATCTCAAGAAGAAAAAATGGAAATCGAATTAAATAATTTCGCCTATCCCTATTGCAAAAGAAACTATCACTAATAATGGACAATGAACATGAATGTGTTTTAGTAAAGCAGTGCTGCCAACTGTTGCTAACTCAATGACCGAAATTAATGACAATAAAACCCACCTTTGTATGTAAAATAAGTAAATAATTATGTTACTTAAATATACATATACTAAACATAAAATTCTTTTTTCAACGCGTCAATACAAGCACAAAAATAACGGCGGAAGCGGGATGCGAACCGCGGACCTTGGAAACCAACTATGCCCAGGTATTCATACCGCTCGGCGAATCGCGCCATTGCTATGCCCAGACTAACTTGCGATGAAACTAGTATTTATATCATTGTTATTATCGTACGACAGATGTCGCCATAGTATATATTCAACGTATGTATATTTTTATTATTATTCTATCAGTATTCATTTATTCACAAGCTTAATATTATTACTTTCCGGCAGTCTATTTATTTTAGTAAGTACCACTCGGGTCTCGAACCAAACTATAGACTGAATGGATGTGAAACGACTACTTATAGTTCCGACTCGGACTTTATAACCAATCATTTACCTGTGTTACTGATGGATAATTTTTACCTTCTTGATATTGTCTCAAGGAGACATTATTAATTATTTTTTAATTTTTATTAGAATATTATTTTATTATTTCAATATTTTAATCTACTTTTATAGATCATTGACTATATTACAATATTATTATTACTTAAATATACATATACTAAACATAAAATTCTTTTTTCAACGCGTCAATCCAAGCACAAAAATAACGGCAGAAGCGGGATGCGAACCGCGGACCTTGGAAACCAACTATGCCCAGGTATTCATACCGCTCGGCGAATCACGCCATTGCTTAAAAACGGAAACTTCGAAGAGCAAGAAATAAGAACGGAAAAAAGAATTTTATGTTTAGTATATGTATATTTAAGTAATAATAATATTGTAATATAGTCAATGATCTATAAAAGTAGATTAGAATATTGAAATAATAAAATAATATTCTAATAAAAATTAAAAAATTAATTAATAATTATGTATTTAAAAAATAAAACAAATATTTTTCATTCAAATTTATTATATTTAACAGAAAAATCTTTAATTATAAGAAGAATTCATAATTTTAAAAGTCTTCATTGGTAAGTTTCTGGTAAGCGTATCATTGTAAAATATATTATTGTTTAACAATTCACAGTACTAAAAGTGGTAATCAACAAAACAATTAAAATACAAGGACAGGTAATAGACTATGTTTACATTATTATTATATAATTATATTTTAAGGACAGCAGTAATAGTTTCCTCTTTTATAAAAATCTTCTTTATATAAATGTATTTTCTTTATTCATTAAAAAGTATTCTAAAAAATCCTATTATTATCTAATGTACACTTAAGATTAACACTATATAATATGTGCATTTTCCCTATTGGTCAAAATACAAATTTAAAACTAGTGGAATCATATACTTAAGATGAAAATAATGAATTATCAACACATTCGGTAAAAGTCTTTTCCAAAATTAATGAAGGCTTTAGCAAAATTACGAAAATAAATATTTAATTTATTGTATACAGATTTATAATAAAACACTTTTTAATTTTGATAAAGTCTTATTAATCTCGCAAAAAAAACTATGTTTTTTTCTCTTATGAAAACATTACAAATAGCTGCTACGTTTTTGTGTCGATAACCCATCAAATAAATACTTTGGTATTCTCTTTCGTAGACAAATACAGGGTGCATTTCAAAAGTAATGTGCATTTTCTTTTCATTTTACAAATATATAATATTCTTCAAAAGACCAGCTTCGTTGGAAGAGCAGATCCCCATTTAATTTCCTGACCATTTTTACCGCGCTGCCATAGATAATTGCGTAACAATAAAATTGTGTCATGAAAGCAAAACGTCCTTCATTGTTACCAACTTTCTGGACCTGAGCAACACCACTGTGATCCCCAACCTACTTACAATCCCAAATTGGCTCTGTGTGACTTTTTTTCTTACCCGACTGATGAGAGAGGTGAAAAGAAAGGATTGGGAGACCGTGAAAAACACCCAAAAGCGTGTTACAAAGTTCTTTAAAGACATTCCAGTGGGGAATTTTCAGGGTGCTTATCAGGCGTTGCAGACTTGTCTCTGCAAGTGTATTGATGCAGAGAGAGAGCGTTTTAAAGAATTTTAAGTATTTGTACAGATCTAATCGATAAATTCATTTTTCTTAGAAAATGCACATTACTTTTGTAATGGACCATGCATATCAAGCGTAATAATTGCCGACCATTAACACAAGAGGCTTACATTGCCCCCCTCACCGCCTAATAGTAACATTCTGTTCAGCGGCAACACGGCCATGGATGTAAGGACACCCTTGAAGGTATCAGAGCGAAGTTTGGTGCTTGAGAAACTGGCATCTTGATCGATTGCCGTATGAACTCCTATACGGTTGTTCGTTGTACCAGAAATGAGTTCACTGTAGTAACTGGAAAGGCAGTGGACAGGTTCTGTTGATCCCCTAAAACAAATAACACATCATGAATATGACGGAGTAAATTAAAAGTTTTCATAGTCATAAAGTGATAAAACGCAAAAGCCATAAGTTATGCAAGATGGACGACTCACTTGAGTTGAAACTTGAGTTTCCCATCGAGCGTGGACCAGACGAGCATGGTTTGGTCCAGACTGGAGCTGACTATGATGTTCTCGCTGACCGTGACGAGCTGCAGGATCTCCCCGTCGTGAGCCTTCCAGTGAGCGAGCAGCGCCCCGGTGCGGGGGTCCAGCAGAGACAGGTGCCCGGTGGCCAGCCCCACGCCCACCCACCGCCCAGACGGAGACACGCAGATGCATCTGATGAATGTGTTTGGATTGAATGTCACCTGCAAATGAAGATAAAAATTACATCCAATACAGCAATATGAAGATCCTAAAATAGAAGTTGTTTTGCAAAATATTAGTGTTGTGTATTACACACTATCAGTCAGACATCAGCTCGATAGCCCTGGCAGGTTGGGGCGTAATATTACCTTAAGTTCATGTATGTAAGAGCAAGTCTTGGTGTCGATCAATCTCAGAACTGTATCAGTGGTCGCTGCAAGAACAAGAGGAGACGGAGCAGGCATCGCCTTCACAATACTAACGGGAGCACTTTTGGTGTTATCCAACTAAAAAATAAAAATATTATTAAAAGCAACACATTATCATTATTTTATGTAGTAATAATGTTTACAAACCTTTGTAAACATTATTGAAAAACTAAAAGATTTATTATTTAATGAGAGAGTAACGCAGTTTAATTATTTTTTTATACATGGAAATCCATCAAACATTACTCTTCGTTTAAGATAACTTTTTTAACACGGCATTGCATGCGACAAATCTACCATGTGGCCCAAGTTTAATTGAATCCAAATAGTTAACAATAGTATATAATACCTGGGCTACAATACTTTCAACATAAGGATCCCAAATATGAACACTGGCGTCAGTCGAGATTGTCAGTCGGAGAGAATCCAAGAATGTCAGTGACAGAATTCCTTTCCGGTGACCAGTGTACGTCCACTGGCATGTGGACACTGCGCTTCCGTCACCCTAACAAATATAACATTCAAACATATGAAATAATTAATAAATACCCGCAATATTAAATTATTTATACTTGGTTTTAAACCAACAATATGCACATCAATGCTGTTACTATCAAATCTATGAATTAAAGAAGTTATTTAATTATTATTCTACAATTACAGAAAAGTATTGGAGTGGCGCCTAAGAACTGGTAAACGAATCATTGGCCGACCCCCTGAAAGATGGACTGACGACATAAGAAGAATAGCTAGAGTGGCCTGGATGCAGAAGGCACAGGATCGAAGAGGATGGAGATTCGTGCGGGAGGCTTACATTCAACAATGGATGGATACAGGCTGATGATGATTCCACTCTGAAATGAGATTTCCATCAAAATTCTAAAAGTGGCAATCTCAAAGAAAGTTTGGGTTTAGCTGTATGTAGCGACTTTCTCCATACCAATATTTTGACCGCCATTGCAGAGGACATCTTTAATGTTGACGAATTTGTGATAGTTTGAAAATCGTCAACCCTGAAGATGACCCCTGCAATGGCAGTCGAAATATTGGTACAGAGAAAGTCGCCACATATGGCTAAGCCTAAAAAGGCACAATACCAAATCTGGCCGTGAAAACCT
Source organism: Glossosoma conforme (assembly GCA_022606575.1). NCBI lineage: Eukaryota > Metazoa > Arthropoda > Insecta > Trichoptera > Glossosomatidae > Glossosoma > Glossosoma conforme. Next base: position 157,251 of record JAGTXR010000174.1, on the reverse strand, counting down.
ACAAAATTATTTGCCATCTTGTGTAAAACACTGTTTACTCTATGCACAGATTTTTTTTTCTATAGCAATATCTTTTATCAACAGTTGACCATTGAACCAATTTGCACTTCTATAAGCCATACACCTTGGCATATAAATAATAATATAATGGTATGTTTCTGTTTGGTAATGCACCTGATTTCTTAGAGACCACAATTTGATAGTTTTGTCCTTGGATCCGGTCATGAAGCTGTTCTCATTATCGAGACAGACAATATTCCTGACGGAGTGTGTGTGTCCACTGAAGGTTTGCAGTTTGATCTGTTTGAGGTTGAAGCGGTTGTCCTTGTCCGGACGTCCGATTTCGTGCTCCCAGTACATCAACCAATCTCCACGTAAATGCCTGAAAGATAACATAATCACATTTCAATGTTTATGATACATACCCTTTCGTTACTAAGAATTTTCCTAGCGAACTTGCGAAAAAAACGAAGCGATTTTAGAGCATTTTTTAGTACTTTAAAATTTTAACATAGTTTTTATGTTTTTTACGCTAGATTGTAAAAATAAAAATAATGTTCATTCCAAACAGTTCATACTTCAGATTAAGCAAATAAAAGTTTAATCAATAATTGTTATATTTGCCAATAAAAAAATATAAACAACAAAAAATAAAATATCCAAACCTATATTTTGATTTTAAGATCATACAGGTATATGATGTAAATAATACATCTTTATTACTGTCAACTTGTGTTTAGATGAGCCAGAATACGAAGACGCTTCGTCTTTTTCGCACGAGAATCGACCCTCGAATATTCGACACCTAGTATCCAAAAGGTTAATGCCTGTATTTGTTTATTCAGTAACTAATTTAATGTTTTGGCAGTAAATTAAATGAATTGGCAGTAAATTAAATAAACTGATAGTAGATTAAATAAATTGGGAGTACCCAATGTGTCAGTAAGAATGTGGTCAGTTATAAAATTTAAATGTCAGTAATATACAAAAAAATATATTAAAAACAATATTGAAAAATTTTCTTTTAAATAATTAACGAAATGTAATTTAACAATACCTGGATTTAAGTCCATTTTCCATTTTACACGACACAATATCCAACGCGTTGATAAAGCTGTATCCGGTTTTTGGAGCATCACAATCGACGACGTTGGCCTGAACGTCGATCCTATTTCCGATGACGTTTGAACCGAAACTGTTGGAGTTGCAGGTCTCCTCGGTGGCAATGTTGGGCTTACAGGGAACGCTTTCCGATCTGCCCAAATGGACGTCCATACCGATCCTTACGGGATTCGCTTCCAGAAGACACTTGCTGCTCAGTGATTCATCATTTGCTAGCTCTTGTATATTGTTGGCTGATAAATCTCTGGGTACATGTTCCATGGTGCACTCCAAACTGCAAAAATAAAAAATAAATTAAATATACAGTGGAACCTCTCATAACGAGTAATTCGCATAACGAGCAAAAAAAAATGTGAAAAAAATTGGTCCCTTAACGAGCGACATTTCGCATGAGTGACACAGAAACGGCAAGTCACATAACGTATGACGCACTTGTGAGCTGGGACTTCCGCGTCATTGCGTCAGTCTGTGTTTAGCACTCGTACTGTTAGCACGTTAGTGTCGCATGTGATCACACATTTTTCTAAACTTTTTTTTTGGAGGAAGAGGAAGTAGCAGAGCAACAATCTTCTGTCGTAATAAGAGAAATGCTGAAAGCATGGGAAACTGTTTCATCATTGAGAAGCATAATCCTAATAATGAGGTGGCTATGCGTGCTATAAACTTATTCAATGATAACGCTGTATACGCTAATAACGAGCAAGATTCTGGAACCAATTATGCTCGTTATGAGAGGTTCCACTGTATGTTCATTTAGCGAACAGAGACAATAAGTGGCGCTACTGACGTACAATGCTTGTCATCATAACAAGATGGAGTCGGACGGTATTAGTACATACAAATTCACAGCAAACATTTATATGATATTTCAAGGGGTAAGACGGTACACTAAATCAATAGATTGTCAGTAAAAAATAATAAAACTAGTGAATAAAATTAATTAATTGAATTTAAAAATATATACATACAATTTACAACAACATCTATAAATAATACGTATTGATAATACAATATGTGTAAATTTCTTGATTTAGTGAACAGAGCAAATGGCCGTGGTCGAATGCTATACAGAATATACATTATTGCAGAGGTTCGTGGTTCGAATCCAAGCGTCTGTCATTTATTTTTATTCGATTTATTAATAAGAGAAATGTCATATTAGATGATGTTTGCTTTGAATTCTTATGTATCAGAATATCAATTGATTATAAAATCATTTAAACATACTTTGATCCTTTTGCCTTGTCGTATGTTTGACAGAGGTTCCGCAGTGCGAGATGGTTTTTAAGGCAGCGGTCCATTGTCTCTTCCCCGACAAATTTATAAAACGGAACATACGACTGGTGAGCCAACTCTGCAGTGAACACAGATTGCAATTCTTCCAGGGCCTGAAAGTTTTACATCAATAAATATTAAATTTATGTATTTTTTTTTTTGTTTTTGTTTTTGTTTTATGTAAACACATACAGGAGACTACCGATAAATGGTGATAGTGATTCTGAAGTCTCCTCTGTGGAATTCTATGGTGCTAACCATGCTGTATGTGGCTAAGCGCTGCATGTAGAGTTTTGATCCGCCAACGTCAAAGACTACAGTTAAGAATTTACTCTGAGTAAGTCGTCTTCATGGAACGACTTTTGTCTACCATCAATTTTGATAAATGTCTATGACTGGCATTTTACGGGTGAGGGATCAAATTCACACCCACTGGGGGTATTTAAGATCTCAGAGATCGACGGAGATTAAAAAATGTATATATTTTTAATCGAACAGGCATAATATTTAATAACATAATTATTATACGATTGAACTTGGGAATTGTAATGGAAAGAAAGGTTAGGCATTTAAGTGAGAACGGCACTAACCGACATGGCAATATTGTCGACTTTATCCGGAGGTGATGAGCTGGAGTCTCGCAAACCTTGGGGATCATTGAGACAGACTTGGCCTCCCTTGACACGCCACTCGGCTGTGGAACCATCTCGACAGATCTCCAGGAATGAAGCATCCTCATCCACGGAAGAGCTGTGACTGTCTAAGATTTGCACGGATAGCTCCTAAAATATTACACGAGAAAAAGTAAGGTTAACGCTAATTTAAATTTATTTAAATTTTGACATTCATAATCATTCAATGATTTTAAAATATTACAATAATTCATACCTTTTGCTTGGCAGGCTCACTGTTGGACTTTTTCCATTCTTCATTGTTGATATGAGCTTTATCGAAGGCCAGAAAGAATCTGCAAACAAAATTTCAATACATAACCAAAAGTCACACTTCAATTATGTATTAACTAATATTTAATCAACCGTATCTACTAGAATTCTGTATTAAAAACATATAACATTAAGGTTATCAACTGACAAAACTTGGAGTGTGGAAAAAAAAACGGAAAAAAAAATTATTATATATATATTTATTTTTTTATGTAAACACATACAGGAGAATACCGACAGATGGTGATAGTAATTTTTTTTTTTGAAATTTCATCTGTGGAATTCTATGACGCTTACCATGGTGTATATGGCTAAACGCTGCATGTGGAGTGTTGATCCGCCAATGTCATAGACTACAGCCCGAGATTCACGCATCACCCTTAATATTACAGGAATCTACTATGAATGGGTGGTCTTCACAGGACGACTTTCCTCTACCACCAATTTTAATTGATAGGCTATAACTAGCATTTTACGGGTGATGGATCAAATTCACACCAACCGGAGGTATTTTAGAGCTCATAAATCAATTAAAAATCCTTTTTTATTTTAATCTCCGTCGGGGATCGAACCCACGACCTTTGGTTTGCAATGCAAACGCTTTACCATTGAGCTATGACCGCCGGCCCTTTAAATAATATTATATAATATATATAATATATTATATAATATTATTTAAAAACATATATTTTCATTCAATATTCAGTAGCCATAATTGATTTCTTTAGGTGATTGACTTTTGGTTAATGATGTTCAATAATGGAACACAAATCTGTTTCACATGCCAACACTGACTCACTAATGCTAATGCAAGTCTTGAAATCAAATATATTCAAAATAATAATATTGTTGTATTTTTATTTTAATCTAACCCATTTATTTTCACAATAAATAGTCTCTTTAGGGTTGTGTTGGAAATTATGCGCATTGAGCGGGGTACCTAAATTATTTGATACATTGAATAAAAAAAACATATTTTATAGGAATGTATGAGAAAATTGTTTATGTACCTTTGTAGCGCCGGCACACAAAGATGCTTTCTTGTCATTTCAGGACCGATTCTCAATGCTATGACATACAGAGCCTCTAAGAACTTCTTTGACAGTGCGGATCGCGCAATGCACCCGTTGGGGAACGTCGAGCGAGTGGACGATATCAGCCGCACAGTGGGGTGGAGAATATTCTTCAAAATTATGTCCTTGAAATAAAATCGTTCATTTCATTATATTAAAAACTAGTAAAAAAAAATTGTGGTTTTAATATTGAACAGTGAGTTGCAATTTTTTTTGTTGTTAAGAAATTCTATATTTTCAACTAATGTTATAGCATGAGTTTAGACTTGAATCGAGACATCCATCGTCTATAAATAAAATAAAAAATAAGTTTATGGGTTGAAATCTTCTGTTATTTATATTTTTAACATTCACTTTGAGATACATTTTAATAATAAATAGATAAGAATTTCACAAAATGTTTTAATATGGAACACATTGAGCACTCTTTCACTTGATGGAAGACTGCAGTTTCGCGATCTATGAAAGCTTCATCAGTTCCAATCTCTATAAACGTACTGACATGTAAATGAGTATTTAATTAAACTAAAATATATTTGATAAAAATAAACTTAAGTATACAGTGCTCAGTGTGATCTATATTAAAACAACTTATTATCTTTATATGTGATGATGTGTGTAATATATGAAGGTTATTACTTGTAATTGTTCCATCAGCTTTACATCGGACATATAAGGGATGAGATATCTCAAGAGCTGAAGGCAAGCAATCAATCCTCCTTCCAAAGGACCTGATATCCGTCTTCTGCAGGAGCCAATCAAATCACCCATGTGCGGGAAGTATTGCAGTAATATTATCTGCTCTCCATACAAAGCTAAAAAAAGAAGATACAATTTAAAAATATATAATAAATCAACGCTACATGTTATAATCACATAATAATATTTTAATACTGACCTGCTATGGATGTAAGGCATTCAATAACTTTAGCGGCATTGCTATCTCCGGCGAGTCTTCCATTCGCAATGCACAGGGAATCCAATCCACGCTTTGCATCAACATCTTCTAAGACAACCAAATTCTCTGGACCGATGTAACACAAAGTCAACATCTTCAGCAGATTCCTTGTTAGGTACTTGCAAGTCAGCACCGGCCCCAATCTGTGGGCGAGCCAAATAAGGCTCTCAGAACTCATTTCAGAAATCTTATAATCTTTCACATCATCGTTGGCAAGATACGGCATATTTCTTTCGATAGTTTTTTTCGCGTCTATTTTTTGCTGCTCGTGCCCTCTTGATTTTTTCAACATGCGGGACGACTTTCTTTTAGCGTCAACCGTTTTCGACGCAACTTTTCCGTCAATCTGGTGCGAAGCCTCACCATCATCGGTATAATTTTTGATCGCGCCGGTCGACGGCCTGTAAGAGCCCGGGATCGCAATCGTAGGAGACGTCGCCCCCGCATTGTGATCTTTGGATGAATACTGATCGTCGGTTCTGGTCGGAGAATTGCTGGAACTTCCGTAATTGTTATCGTGAAAGTATATTTCATCGGCGTTCTTATTGTGAACGTCGTCAGATTTGCTGGAATCGTCTTCGTCGCCGCCGTAAGTGGACTCGGTTGCTTCCACGGCCTGGCTGTGATTCAAATAAGCATCTAAATTCGGCGACCCCGACCCCAGATCGATCTCGTCGATCATGCTTTTAATTTTAGTCTTGTCGAAAAGACTGGATTCCCAAATCTTGCTTTCGATCGATCCGGACGTTTTGGTCATCGAGAGTTGGTTGCTAGTTTCACTTTCAAAATGAAATACTTCGGTTTCTAATGTTTGATCGCATTGGGACTTTTTCGTTTTATCCACAGGAAGAGTGCACTCTCTCTCGACCCCCGGGGTTAGCGTGTTCTCTGAGCCGCACGACGTATCCGGTGAAAGGGCATCGTGCGGCGCATTTAATGTGCACTTTAGATTTTCATCGCAGTAAGTCAGTTTCTTCATTGAGTTGGTAAGTTTTGCTTCGACGTTAGAGGAATGGGAATGAGTGGAGGTTTCACCTGGATTAATGTCTTTGTAACCTCCGACAGCTTCTACAAGATGAGGAATAAAATTGTCTAAGAAACACTGAAGACCCAATCTCACAATCAGTTGCAGAAGAAATATATTGTGGTACAGCTTGACAGATTTCTTATTGCCGTTGTTGACGGTGCTGTGAGAAGAGTCTCCGGCGGCTGCGTTTTTCTTTTCAATTTTTTCAGTCGCATTGTCGTCGTACAGATTCAAAATTAAATTAAGTAATTTCTTGCTCGCCTGAAAAGGTCCGAGAGCTTTGGCGATCGGATCGAAGAGATACCAGGCGGCGAGGATGGACGTGTCTTTGTTATTTAAAAGTTCTATAAAATGCGGGATGAAGAGATCGATGCTGTCAAACTGATTGTAACTTAACATGTGATTGAAAAAATTCTCCATTTGCAACGAGCACGAGTGAACTTTGGCTTCGGCTATTTTCTGAGTGAAATACAGTTTAGTCTTGTCGAAACACTGATATTTCAAGCACTCCTGTCCGTCACAGTCGTAAGAGTATAAAATATCGAGTTCTCTTTCGGTGAGTGAATATTCGTGAAGAACGGCAATCATCGAATGAAGCACAGGGAAATGATCAGGAAAGGGTAACAGATGGTTGGCGAGTAGCGGCTGGAGGAATTGTGTGGCCGAAGGCGGAGGAAGGCCGTTGTCATTTATGCACGGGAAAATTCTATCCGTATTAAAAAGTGATTCAGCGTTTTCTAGCAATTTTAACTCCATGTTTTTAAATGCGACTTCGGCGATGTCATTCTTGGCGGAGTCTTCCACTTGAAGCAATAAGGTAGTGACGTATCGCACGCATTTCGGTAACGCATTGATGTTATTTTTTAAAACTAAACTGCACACTTTGTAGCGCTCGGTGAAAGATTGAAGAGATCTCGATTGAAAAGTTCTAACTTTATGGTGAAGGAAGAGTTCGACGATTAGACAGCCCAGCACTTGCATGTCTCTTCTGCGACCTCCCAACACCAATTGTTTGAAAAGCGTGGCATTGGTGACCAATCTTACATCGAAAGCTCTATCTTTTTTCTCTTTTAAGAAGTTATCCTTTCTATCAGGTTGTTTACTACTTCTCGCAGCGTAATTCTGTTCGTACGAAGCGACAAACATTTGATTAGTAAAAGAGGTGCCGTCGGACTGCAAGTCGGATTGATAGACGTCAGTTACGTTCTCGTGTTCCTTCAGTGAGGTTCCAGGTTTTTCGATGTCGCTCGTGGAAGGCTTCGCTTCCGGTTCCGGTGGTGGATTATTGCTATATTTATAAAATGTCTTCACTTTAAAATTGTGAAGATTTTCGAGAGCGGTCAGTTGAATGACCGGATTGTATTCTTTCGGCAGATAGATTTGTCCTTTACCCCATTCTGACTTTTGAACTTTAAAATAGTGCGGAGCTAAAGTGGCTGAACTGATACGGGAATCTATGCTGTTGGTGGACACCGCCAGAGGTGATGCGGCCAACTGTGTCAGGGCGCTGTTGTTGTCCTCCTTTCTGGAGTGTCGGGTGCGGCTGCTACTTTTGCTGCTGCGTCTGCTGGAATGAGTCGTCGAATGTCTATGACTTGTGGGAGTGTTGAGGCTGGAATAGTTTTGCGGAAGATTTGAGTCGTCCTCTTCATCGTCGGAGAAATCCTCTGAGCTGTCATTGGACCTTACTATTTTCTCTGAAAATAATAATTCAAGATAATGAAATAGTTAGCTTTACAAATGTTTTAATCAGTAGTATTAGGCCTGCCCAAATTGTGAAGGTGTATTAAGTGGGGGCCGTTTCTTAATCAATTTATATGCAAATATAAGTTTGTTACAATCATAAAAAACCAGACAAAACAACAAAAACGGATATTCTTATTGTATATATTCTTATGGTATAATAGTATGTTTATATTGCATATTCACAAGAAACACCGACCCCTGGTAACTCAAGAATAGGCAAGGCAGAATAAGATAAAGTTGTTACTTTTTTCCCTCTGCCATATGATCCTCGGGGGCAGTTTTTCTCCCCAGCTGTTGAGCAGATGCGAGGGTCTGGCCGGGTGAGGAGTGCTGAACAGCTGCACCGGGCCCCAGCGAGTCAGCTTTGTGTGACCGTCCACCAGCGACAAGCAAACATTCTTGGCCTTGACTGCTGCGGATCCAGCCAATCTAAAAATATGCATCGTCATAATACCATACCCAATACCCTGATTTATTTATTTGGATAATTTCTTATTTTTTGGAATTTCAATAATCTAATCCTTTTTCATAAATTGATGATACACATACAAATCTACATCAAATATCATGTTTTACGACGATGGAATAAAAGAAACAGCAAACGCTTGAATTCGAACCACGAACCGTGCACCTCAGTTGTATTCACAGCACAATCAATCATGACTAATTCGTCTGCCTAAATGACCCTAATTAGAAGAAGTTTAAATTGGTTCGGCCATATTCGAATTATAAATGGTGTAATTTAAGCAACTTTCTTTTACAAATAGATATTACTTAAGTGTTACAAACTGCTCATTGTACTGTAAAAATGAAATAAATAGGAGCGTAAAAAATATTTGATTGATGGCCAATTTAGATATTTTGCCAGATGATTTTGTTTTTTTTTTAATGTATGTATATAATGTACTTTTTATAAATATAACTAGGTACAAAAACGCACTTGTAACCAAATGTGAGATCAATCCAATGATGCAGGGACTCCGATACTTGGACACTCTCCAAGGCTTCTCGGTGCTTCATCACAAAGTCTTCTACGCAAGTGGCCCAAGCTGGGATTTCTAAATCCTATAAAATAAACAACCACATTATAAACATATTCATGTCAGATGCAATGCTCAAATGGCAATATAAATTATGAATTTCGATTAAAGTGTAGGTACTTATTTTATTGAGGCATCAATATATTCAAATAATTACTTAACTCTACAAATATTTACTTCATGCTTACAAATATTGTATGCTCAGTTGAATATATTGCTGAGTAAATGAAAAAAAAACGCATTTATTGATTATTATTCAAATAAAAATCTGGTCTATACAATTAAAAGCCAGGTAGGCAAAGTTCAATGAGGACAGCGACCTTATCACGTTGAATCAGTTCTCTTTCGATCACTGGAGAAAAGCAACATAAGGCCTGTATATAACTTGAATGGGTGACCGCTTGGAAGCATTGGGTGTCATTAGTCAATTGAATTAAGCCACTTCTTAGGAACAAATGCTTTAGGCATCAAGAGTGTTACATTAATAATGTTAAATAAAAATGAGTTCAACAATACTACAATATATTTGGAAACTAAAACAGCCATCTCTTCGAGTCCAGTAATTTTCATCTTAAAATGCTCTCGGGAACTGTACATAGTGTGTTCTCATTGCGTACTTTGTGTGGAGACATGACATGGGATAAGACAAAAATAATGTCACTTATCAAACATTTATGGTGACGGTATATTCAGCTACGTAGCAGATATTGAAGAAAAATAAGTAATAAACTTACGGCTAAGTCTTCATGGATACTTTTGAATACGTTTGGCTCTGTAAAGAACTCGGGAATGCACTCGTCGGGGGTCCACTCCTGCATTCTTTGTATGGAGCTGGGGTATTCGGCAGGAACCCAATTGTAGCGAACATTACGACATAAAACAGCTTTCGGTGTTCTGAAATGAGAATAATGATAAGGTCAAAAAAATCTGTACATGATCTTAACTACTGAATAGCATAGTTTGTTGGCAATAATCTGCATTTGAATATTACATTAATTCAATGGAATTCTTGTTGAATTAAGTAGGTCGTTTCGAATATTTAAAAATGTTCCATTTGAATGAAATGAAATTGTTACCTTCTTGCCATGTATACATAATAAGTGATGTCCGATAGAACATCAGACACGTGGTGAGGTATTTGGTGCGGCCCAGGTTGAGCGGCGTGCAGGTCTTTATTCATGACATCGAATGTCATGTCTAGCTGTCGATCTCCTTTGTTCAATCTGTACTTTGACTTGGTTAGATCGCGCCACTGCTTACCTGAAATATACATTTAATAATCAAATAAAATATATACTTAGTTATACATGTTCAATGAACTAAACATTATCAATAAAATTTAATCTAAATCTCATACAGTATTTAACTTGAATTCTATAGATCATAAATTCAGGTAATTTTGAACATTAAAACAGTACAATATTGCTGTAATATGAGGCACAAAACTTTGTACAAAATTTATGAGCGATATAAACACCATCCATAAGTGATTAAAGGTTATGATTTTTAATTAGAAATATATTAAATATTATAGGAAATTAAATGATCATTAATTTTTGTAAGAAATGTAAAATTTACCACATCTCGAAGAGAAATCTGTGACCCAAGGCATAACGTGATGAGCCATCGGATCCCCCAATCTTCTTCCAGTCAAGACATTCAAATGTATTAAATAATCCAAGTTGCTGATGCATCCTTTCACCCACAGATCGCACAACTTCTCCAGAGTCACGAGATCGTCTCTGCTTAAAGAAGTATCACCTTCTGTCTTGCCGCAGCCGGGATTATTCGTTTTCAAACTTGACTGTTCATCCGCCGTTGACGCTCTAAGCTTATTGTATTCAAAGATATTCTCTGGACTTAAAATGTGAGCATTGGATGTGATCTGAGGCGCTATCTGAATCCACAAATTCTCAGTCACGTAGATGTCGTCTAATTTGATCTCGCCGAAGCTCAGTCCTCTGTTGTACATGGACTTCATAGTTTCTAAGAGTTGATACACGATGAAGAGACGCCGTCCGAAGTTCTGTTCGAGGAGCGCCGGACTAAAAATTATGGAGTCTTGGAGGTTGAAATCGTAATGGGAATGGTGGACCACGTAAACGCAACTATCCATGTCAAGGGCGCATATCGCTGGTAAAATATTGGAATGCGTGTTGTAAGCTTTGTAGACATTCTTCCCGGTGATGAGTTCGGAAGTCTGGGAGTTGGGATCTGCGGGATCCACTTTGATCCTTATGATGCTACATCCGTACAGCCTTAATATAACTTCGTTTAATAAATTATTGTATTCTATGATGTTGACGGTTGACTTCTCCCTGTATGATTGTGAAGTGTACTGGATGGAATGTTTTTTGTAGGAATCCTTCCACAGATTCCTGTGATTGGTCTGCGAGACGTACGACAGGAGCTGACAGAAGGTGAGAGGAGCTCCATGTTTGCCGTTGTTCAGCTTATACCTAGGTAGTGGTAAAACTTTCTCACTCCTTTTTGGAAAGACCTGAAATAATAAAAAATAAAAATATACTATTTATTTTGCTTTATGGCAACACAAAAGCCTTTCAAATTACTGAATAAAATTATTACTTAGGTTAAAAATGCAGAAAAAAACAAATATGAATGGTGGACAAAGAAATTACTCATAATAAAAATATATAAGTGGATATTATTATTATATTAAAAGGATTTCTATAATTTCATTGTTATCTGAATCAATGTCAAAACACAAAACAATGAGATATTTAATGTCATTGAACAAGATTGATTACAATAATTTACTATAGATGAATATGTTGCAAAATTCATGACACATTCCAGTATTGTTTTAAAAAGTTTAAATATAATAGATGTAATAAAACAACGATAAAATAATAATAAATTAATAGTTTTCAGTTTATTTGGTTAAGCATATGTAAAATAGAAAGTTCGTGATCCACTCTATTATTTTAGAATATCGTGTAAAATTATTTGCTGTTCATATTCTTGAATGTCATAGGACAAACATGATTTTTGTATAAAATGGAGAAATAACAATACCCGGATGTCAATTTTGGTCCAAGGCGGCGCGGGAATATCGCCGATTTGCCAGGATCCATCGTAAACTTTTTTTTGGTCAAAATCAAGTTTCCTATACTTCATCAAACATTTGAGCCACGAATATTGGACTACCGCGGTAAATGTGTCATTTTTTGCTGTCTGTTTGACATTTTTATCACTTATTCCTAATTCATTCACAATGTTATCCATATAAATGGTATAATTTTCAGGTATTTTCAATCACGATCTGTTTGTATCTGACAGAAGTGTCATCAGCGAATATTGTTTAGGCACTGACATGTTCAATAATGAACAACATAATCGATCATACTTTCCATTAATTATTGTTATTCGTTGAAAAACTATTTGAATATTTTATATATATGTTAATGACAAAGGAGAAATAAATTCTTCTAAAATTTAATATATTTTTTCCCTTTTTAAAAATCGGTACAGTGTAAATACCTGTTAATATTATTGTTGTACAATGTACATGTATGAACACAGTCCCACTGTAGAATAAGAGCACATGGCAACAATAATAATGGGTGGTGGTAAATATTTGTAAAGGGCTGTCAAATGTTATTAAATGTTTTGAAATATGAAATACCCGAGCAGTTATCAAAAACTTTTATCAAAAAACAAACAATATTATATTTTTCTATCGGATCGTTCGAGTCTATTCGATAAAATATTCTTCTTGGAATTAATAAATTTACATAATTATGGATACCACTTATGACGAGGACATAACGCGAAATCCTTTCTTCGTCGAACTTCAAAACGAGCATGCGGAATTGCTTCAGCAGTGTATCGCGAACGAGTGGATCGTCTGCGTTCCAAGGGTAGGAACGTTCCTGACCCACATATTTACACTGCAGGACTTCCTGGGTCACGTCCTCGTGTCCAACGACGAGCTTCCCGAAACCCATTTCATGACCCTGACAGAGAAGACCGTCAGGGTCATCAACAGAGTCATCTCTATCGACCAGAACGACGCCGGGCTGCCGCTAGAAATACACATTCTCTTCGATGAAACGTTCTATACGGAAGACCACACAAAGTACAAAATTCTATGCGTGGAGGCGCCGCTGGAACCCGCATTCCAATTGAAGGGAGCCAACGTCTCGTCTTACAGCACGCTGGCAACATTGCACGACTGCATCGATTTTCTTTGGACCGAAAGTTGCGGAAAAGATGTGCTCGAAAACATGGATACCGCCATTCAAGAATTTAAAAAGCGGTCTCTCAAACAAAGCCACCTGTCTCTCAATAAACTCATGGATGCCGCGGCCTCTCTTTACACCGACGGCCTACAAATCGCATTCAAAAACAAGAGGCTGAAAGACAATTCTAGATTGTGTAAAAATGTGATGGATAATGTGAAGCTGGCCGTCGAGACTTACTTGCTTCAGGGAACATACAAACAAGTCTTCGAGGCAATAGGCGCCTGCATGGCTTACGAGGACTCCAGCCTCAACAAGGTCATCAGGAATCTCTCCGACGTTCAGCTCCGCGATCTAGACGTCAAACACCACTTTAATCAATGCATCCCGGTCGCTAGAAAAAACTTGTCGCGAATTCAGGATTTTAATTCTATTCTCGGTAAAGTCGGATGCATCAAAAGAACTGTCGCCGCTATAAAAAAATGCGGAGACTCTCAAAAGCGAGAGCTCGTCACCTCGGATGAGTTGCTCCCCGTTTTCATCTTCCTGGTTATCAAATCCGGAATTCCGAATTGGCTGACTCATTTAACTTTTATGAAGCACTTCCGATTCAGCGTCAATGCAAATTTTCAATCGGACGAAGTCAGTTTTTACATTTCGACCTTGGAAGCGGTCATCGAACACATCAGAGCCGGGCTCCTCATCAGTTCCCCGTTGCCAGAATCTCATTGCCCGTTTGAAGACGATTACGTCAATGAAAACTTTGAAATGGTTAGCCGTCAAAGAAAATGTAGTTCTACAGAGTCCGGAACAAATGTTGACCTCATCGAACCGGGAAGCTTGCAGTTTCTATTCGAACAAGTCAAGTTATCATATCACAGCAAAGTGAAAGAGATTCTCGAAACCAATGGGAAATTATATGAAATGCGAAAAAATGAAATGTTTCTCGACGATTCATTTTCTGAGAACGCGTCACTTTCAAATTTTGATCTGAGAAAGGCATTGTCAATAGAAGAGGTTTTGAATGAAGACGATGCGGAGAAGCCTTTAGAATTGTGCCATCCTCTTTGTACCTGCAGCAAATGCGAACGCTTACTGTCGCGCAATTTATTACTGACATCCCCGACAGTGTTTTCTTGTGACGGACACGGCTTCACTGTCTTGCATATTGCATGTATTTACGGTAGACCTAAAATAGTTGAATTAATCATCGAGATGGGCGCCGATGTAAATATCACAGATTACAACGGGGCGACACCGCTGCATTACACGGCGTCAAGAGGACATCAAAATGCTTTACTGCTTTTGTTGCACGCCGGAAGCGATATAAACAAACAAAATATGGATAAAAATACTCCACTTCATTTAGCTTCTAATAACGGCCACGACTGTTGCGTCAAAGCTATGATTTATTTTAACGAACATTGCGAAATCAATTTAAACGTCAATGCCGTGAATGATAACGGCGATACACCTTTACACTTGGCTTCGAAATGGGGTTACGAAGTCATAGCTCGCCTTCTTCTAGAGTACAAAGCCGATCCGTGGATAAAAAATGCGAAAGGAAAAACTCCCATCGATCTAGCACACAGTAGTCTCATGTTAGGCTTATTGCTCTCCCATTCGCCAAACTTGAATGAATACGTTCACATAATAAATGTCGACGCGAATTACAACACGGATCACATCAAATCTGAGGTCGATTCATTGTATTTGAGTGACAAAATCATTTTCACAGATACCGCAGTAAGTGATGACGTAAAGAAGTTAATTCCGTCATCGGGTGGAGTAAAACCGAATTCAACCATCGGAATTCGTCAAATTGAAAGACTTTTTCGTGCGATTTCGTACGACGATACTAAATTAGCTTGTTTTTATATGAATATAAATATATCCAATGGAATATCAGCACAAACAGAAATACAACAGAAAACAGAATCTCAACAGAATGGAAAGTGTCATCCATTGTGCAGCTGCCAAAAGTGCGTTGGATCCAAAACTAGTCAGGTGTCTAAGCCGAGCCATTTTAATTTAAATACATGCGATTCACAAGGCAATGTTGCTTTACACATTGCCGCGAGATTCGGTAGAATCGAAATATGTCAAATTCTAGTTAGAAACGGAGCGATTCTGGATTTGCAAAATAAAAATGGAATGAGTCCCCTCCATGTGGCTGTTCAAGAAAACAAAATTTCAGTTGTCAGATTACTCCTGAAGCGATCTGCTAATGTTGGAATCAAGGATAATTTAGGGAACACTCCTCTTCATTACGCCTGTACGACTGGCAATGTTGATGTGTGCAAATTAATTATTGAAACCGGAACATCTACAAAAGACAAAAATGTTTTGGGAAGAACGCCATTAGACATCGCTAATGACCGAATGTATTTGACCATTATTTCACTGCTGGAACAGAGTTTACAATGACAATAATGTTATATTTATAAAATTTACCTAATTTATTTAAGTTATATTAAATTTTATGTGCAATTTTAAGTATTCTTCAGTTTTCACTGTTTCTAAAAAGTACTGTACCTGCTTTATTAAAAATATATATATATGTATATTTACTAGTATCTAGTAGTCAGATTTATTTTAATTGCACAAATTGTGTTATTTTTGTACTTTATTTATAATGCAATGTATTTTTTGAAAAAATTAAATTCTAAAACGTTTTTATTATTTTATTTCAAAAATGACATAAATAACAATTTAATAATATATTAAATAATAAATTGGTCTGTATAAAAATATATATTATAGACTAAAAATCATGTTATAATATATATAAAAAAATCCTTTTCCACACTTATTTACAAATTTCAATAACAAAAAATATTATCACAGCACCATAACAAAAAATATTAAATGAATGCAAACAACTTCCAAAAATATACAAAAATCGTGGGTGCTGTAAACATATAAAATAATATTATGCTTAATTACTTATATTACAGGAAACAAATGAAATCATCACCTAAATACCTCTTAAATCTAAAAACGTAAACTAACCAAAGTGATAATATAAAAACTACTTTTGTTGAACATTTTAGTTCCATTATTACTTTTATCGACAAGAATGGGTGTTTTTTTTAAATAAATCGTACTTTTGATACACTGGTATTTTTATAATGGTTATTATCTAACTCATCATGTTTACTCTAGCTGAAGATTGTTCAGACTTCAAAATTTACATAACCGTTAAGACTGCGGAGAGTCAATAAATTGACGCCTAATATTCCAGAAAAAACTGCCTTGCGTCAATAAATTTAGACGATAAAACTTGTAAAAAAATCTGATCCTTCCAGCAATGATGGATACAAATGAAAGATTTATACATAATTTTCTACATAGTAATCTTCGAGTGCAATACCAAAAATAAAGTTGTTTCAATGAGATCATTATATTTCAATGAATAACAAATATTATATATATTTAGTTATGTGGAAAGGATGCGTATTGGTTGGGTGTGTGCAGGATAAGTGAAGTATTGAAACATTCAGACTATAAAAAAAAAACAGATACTCTTGCCTATTAAATAATAAGCCATTTTTTACATAAGATTCCGAATGGAATGTTAAAATTTGTAGTAAATTTGGTCTTATACATTATTATGTGTGTTACACTTTAAATATTTGCTATTGCACATAAATAAATTACAATAAACATATGTAAACTTAACCATAAATATATTGACTTAATTGTGTTATGAACACATTAAATAAATATTAAGTAATTGCAATATAAAAATAATCCTATTCCAAATCAGTAAAGTAAATTATGTAAATTTATAATAAAAAATACCTAGCCAAAATATAAAGTGGTAGTTGTCAGATTTAGATGAAAAATAATATTATTCGTAATTAAATTAAAACTAATAGCTTTGTCCCAACTTAGATTGGCGCTTCCTAACAATAAAAGAAACTCTTACACGGTGAAAATAATGGAAAAACCATACAATATAGATGTTTTGATAAAATATCAAATTAATTAATATTATAAGCCTTGATGGAAGTGTTGGTTTGAATTATGGATTATAATACGGAGGTGTTGCTGGTTGTAAAAATAATAATATATATATATATATACCTAAATTAAATGAAAAAAAAAGTTATCGATAAAATATGTTCTATTACAAAATATGATAACTAAATTCCCAGGGAAAATTAAAATATGAAAACATGATTAAACTTAAACACTAATTTCTAGACATGCAATTAAACACCTGAGACATTTTATTTTTAGAGATGGTATGATAGTAAGGTCGTCTCTTTTAAATGAATGATGAAAATTATTCTAAATAATTTTATATACTTATTAGCGGAAAGTGTAATTTTTTCGGTGCAAATGACATGTTTTTTTTTTTTCATTTTATGTTTAATTTTTTAGACTTTTTATTTGTTCAAACTTATTTTGTATTTTATAGAAATTTTTGTAGAATACTTCTACATTATTTAGTCTTTACAAATAGAATTGTGATGATGAATATATAAATATAAAAAAAAAGAATATGTAAACATATTTCTCTGAAAATATGTTTACACATGTAAGTACACATTTCTATTTAACTGATTTCGTAAAAAAAACAGAGAAAACACATTTATTAAAATTTTAACAACATTTTCAATGTATTCTTCATACATCTCAAAGATAAAATCAGAAATTTGAAAATTAATGATCTTTAACTCTTACCCTGCCATTTACGTGCATAGACGTACAAGCAATCCGTGCCTTAACTGCCATTTACGTGCATAGACGTAAATTGCCAATATGAATGTTTCGAATACTAAAATAGCTTGGCGTGTCGTAGTTGACAGAGTATATTTCTTTGGCAGGAAAAGGGTTAAAAAACGATTTTCAACTTAGAATTATCATTTTTGGGTTGAGCCGATGAATGCATTCATCAAACACGACGCTGACCCCTACGACGAAGGTTGAAACACCAGAGAGAAGGATAAATTTGCCACACATGGCTCACCCAAAAGCGACAATTCCAAATAAATCTGGTCGAGAAATGCAACGAAATTATAAAAGCTTCCAAATATTTTCCAGTAAACTTTTTGTTGAAAATATAAATTTCTCAAAATATTATGTTTCGTACTTATAAATAAAAATATGTGTGTTGCTTGAGTTGTCTTTGCTTTACTTGTAAGGGAATGAATTTATGTGTAAATGTTATTAAAGTTTTGTTTGTAGTTTTTGCGTTATCATGAAAGTTATGATAATCTTTCAAAATCAAATATTTCCCTAACATGACGTCTCAGCAAAAAATAAATCAATACAAAAACAGTCTCATAGAATAACATTCAAACTCGTAGAGCGGACTGTAACGTGTTAACACATGTAAAAAAAATACCATTATATTGGCACTTGGGGTGGTCAGTTAGTTAAAAGTATTGCCAGGATTCCCATCTTCTCCAACGGCCTGATTAGGTAGAATCCACACTATGGGTGCGTCTTCTTTCTTCCGTCTATTCCTCACTTTGATCACTTCTGCAGTTATATTGGCGTTATCGCGCGATGTCGTGGCATCATTGTTTTGAACGCAGTTTAATTTATCTCTATTATTTGCATAATTGTACTGTTGATGCTTGGGGGATTTTCTTTTGTCTCTTTTATCGTCATATTTATATCGGTTGGTGTCTCTACCGGGGCTATTCTTAACCGGAGAATATCTTAATGGATCTTTATCTTCAAAGTGGTCTTCATTGTCGTTGTTATCCTCGTTCCGAGGTCCAGCTCTCCAATCATCGACAGCGTTATCATATTTATATAAGACATCATTTTTATACTTAGTCTTAGGTTGTGACGGATCAAAGAAGTGCCTGCTCTTGATAAATAAATTGTTTGTTTCTATTTTGCGATCTGTGTCGTACCTTTTCAAATCCTGGAATTCGATATCGTTGGCGATGAAATTGCTATTGAATTCGTAAGCGTGATCGTAATAAAGGCTGAGGATGTCTTCTTGCTTGAAGAGCTGCATCTGCAGCCAGGTGTGCAGCAAGAGTCGGGGAAACCTGCTCAGCCAGTACATTGTGAAGCCTTCGGGAATCGATCCGAGGCTTGTTTGAGCTTCCGTTGTCAGTTCTCTGTAGTGATGTTTCTGAAAAAAGATATTTAATATATTGTTTGGCGAAATACTTTGCTTAAAAGTACTCCTAAAAATTATGAAATCTTGGGCAAGCGGTGGTCAATTATTTGTAATTAAAAAAAAAAAAACTGAGAAAATGTAAGTTTTGAAAAAAAAATTAGACTTGCTATAATTTTTTTTTTTTTTAACAATTCTTTAAATTTTATTTAGAAGAAAATTTAACATTCGACAAATAAACTTTTGTTTTTATTCAATAAGATTAGTTTCAGTTTTTTGTCATATAAGGTGGTCTTTACTGTACATTTGTATATGTATCAGTTGTTGATATAGAAGTTTATCTAAAGTAAATATTTAGAAATACCATTGTGAGGGTTACCTTGTTTCGCAACGCTCTTAGGAGGTCCCTGACGCTGTCCCCGCTGTAAGAGCGATAGCGGCGAAGGTCGGCCGCCACGTCGGGGCCCACGCGCCCGCGCCAGTCACCGCGCACCACACACGCTGCCCCCGCCTCCAGTGGTCCACCCGGGGCGTCCTTCTCCACGCGGTCACTTACATCCTGACACACAATATATAAACCTTCTAAATGATTTATGCTCATATTAGGTAATCCCTAGTCCTTCAGAAACATTATTTAGAAGGCCACCTTTTGCAGGGTTGTCATCGCAACATGGCTCCTGTGTACTGTATAAACTAATGAATTAACAACGATAAAACTCGGTATTTATACTAATAATAATGCGTTACTTGATTCGTAACGATATAGGAATTACTGTCATTAATGATCTACCACCCATTCCGTGAATTTGAAAACTTCCTCTCGTATGAAAGTTTTATCTAAATTACATCTCTGAGCCAATAAGAGAATATAAGTAATATTTTTTTTTACATTAATAAGTATTTTATACGCTCACCTGAAAGAATGTGAGAACTTTCTGCTTGTTCCAAAACAGTGGATAAGCTCCGACAACATTTGCTGGAGGACGATCTGAAGGTCTCGAGGACAACATGGACGTAAGGAGACATCTGGTAAGGTCGACCTCTTCTTCAGGCATTGTCAAACTATAACAAACACACACAATTATCACTAATTTAATAGTATGAAATTCTAATTTTTATGGCTCTGGTGGCTGAACAAATAAAATTATTATTATTGTAAATAAAAACATTACTCACTTCAAATCGGATATTTTATAATAGCCCTTCAGTATTTTAGCTTGTCTTTCTAAGACATCACCGAATGGATGGGTGCCTTTAGAAAGGACATAGTGGAATACGCATCCCAGTGAAAATATATCCACCGAGGTTGTCTGAAATAAAATATTAACAAATAATATAAAATTAAAAATATTATACTCAAAAATAAAATATTTAGTAATCAGGCTTATATATTAAAATAAAGTGATACCAGTCGTCGCCATCTTATTGGTGATCGGCATCGTACTTCATGATCTCGATCAAAAAAGGTAACTGGTGGCTAACAAGAGAACCGTATGGTTCTCTGCATCACCACGGGTGACAGGTCAGTCGACGTAGCACCAATCAAGAACATAGCAGCCGAGCAAGGTACTACTTTCCTTGTAAACCTAAGTCTGAGGTATACCACCCACGAGAGCGGGTCAAGGTTGAATCGTTCCTGATTTTGGATCGCTCTCCTGGCTGTAACTCAGTCTTCAGGCATTTGCATTAACACATGCCGTATTTTTAAGTCTAATTCTTGTATTTTTGTTTTTATTTTTGTTAGATTTTAAGTAACCTCAAAGTCATGGCTTTAGTCAATTTACTCCTTCGTGTGAACAGATATTCGAGATAATGATTGAGTATTATTTTTGTGCGATATAAGATAGTGTTACCGTTCTTTCTCCTTTTATCATTTCTGGAGCGATCCATCCGTCTGTTCCGGTCACTCCTGATCTTCTTGAAAAGCTATTCCGGCCGATATTTAACTTTTTGCATAAACCGAAGTCTGAGATCATGGCCCTGACGGGACTCTTATTGCTGGGGACGGACAACAGCACGTTGTGCGGCTTTATATCACGATGAACTGAAAACATTAATCGTAAGTTTTATTAATATTTATAGCATAACCTTGCCACAAGCCTCCTTGTTTTGGGAAACACATTGACTGAGGTTAGAGTGACATCAGCCAGTGATATATAATTCATTTTGATTTTAATTGATAATTCTTAGTGGATTTCCATAATATCAATAATTGTAATAATTCAAAAGTTGTGGAATAATTTCTAAATAATCTTATATTTTTATTTTGATATAATCCACTGTGTAAGATTGTTACATTTAAATCTAAACAAGCCTTAGCTATATTATGTGAGGTTATAATTTGTTTATTGTTTTATTTTTCACTCATAAAATAAATTGAGCGTATTTATTGAATATTCAAATGGAATCACTAATTCAATGTTATGTTATGTCTATAAATCTTCATTAATTTTTACCCGGTAGGGTCGAGCCACCCCTTAAGGACAAAAAAAATTATCTAGGCCTCAGGAGCATTGGGCTGATCATTCGATCTCCATTAAAACCCTGATCATTAAACACCCAAAAAAAATCTGGTAATACAGCTGCAGTCTATGCAAGTTCGGAGACTCTTGCCATGGAGGCTCCGACGAAACATCTATGTTCCCATGTTGATCTCTGGATATACAGTTGTTCTATGGCAAGTCAACCTGAGCGTAAAGAACTGTTAAAACGTCAATTTATGGTGTCCATATGCTCCAAATAGGAAGCGGATATGGTAAAAAAATAAAAAATAAAATAAGAAACCTCTACTTATGAAATTATTTTGAAGCCCATACCGTCTACATCGGTATAAGTAAGTATATATTATCTATTAATAATGCCAATAGTAATGTGTGTATTCCAAAAATAGTTAGTTTAAACAATGGCTTCATCACATGTTGTACACAATGATGCACAAGTTTTGAATGACAATAGTGCAAATGGTTTTGTTTACCTATGTCTAAGGAATGCAGGTGCGCCAGACCATCTGTGGCCTGCTGCAACACTTCTAAGGGACTTATTTTATAATCAATTTCCAATTTGTTTTTTACGTATTCCTGTAGCGTAACGGCGCACAACTCAAGTGCAATATATCTGAAAACGAAAATTCACAAAAAAAAATCAACCAATAGAAATGATATATGCATAATATTTTTACTTTTAATTTAATTTAAAGCGTAGTTTTTTAAGAACCATAAATCTTACCAGAGGAAAGCAAAGATAATATAAAATATAACTTAGTGTTTTAAAATATTTAACATTGTCAGTCATCAATTGATTGATATGTTGAAATTTTTGTAAAAGTTGTAACATTATTTTTCACATATAATTGTGCCAAAGTAAAATGCTCTCATTAGTCATTATTATGTATGGATATATTGTTGAATAAATACCTAAATAGTCTATCTTGCTCCATGCAAAAGTATCGCACCACATTGGCATGGGCATCAGACTCTGTGAGCAAGGCCACCTCCCGGTCAGCAAATGTGAAACATTCAGGTAAGAGGCGCTTTACAGCCACGTCGCGGTTTTCAAAAGTTCCTCTAAAACAAACATATAAATACGGATGATAAATAAGTTAAAGAAAAAATGGTTCTAAATTTATTAAACGAACATCAACAAACAAACAAAAATCAGATTGTGACAGTTTGTGCAGATATAATTTGAATTTCTAATTTGGAACATTGGTGTTGCCAGTTCGGAATGAAAACAAAAACGACTAAAAATGGTTACCTAACTATACATTAAAATAACAACCTTTTGTCATTTAATATTTTTAATATTTTACTATAAAATATATTTACTAAATGTATTATTGAGTAAAATATGACATTTCAATTATATTAAGTCTCATATATAAATAACTGATTTTAATTTTAGTACTAGTATGGTACATTCTTAATTGCTCTTATGGTAATATAATTATTGATGCTAATAAATTATCTTTAATGGTATATCATATTTGACATGATGAATGTGATGCTAAATGAAAAAAAAATACCTGTATACAAATGTCCCTTCGCATCCTTTTCCAAGAACATTTTCTGGATTGAAAATAATTTTACCAATCTTTATGGAACCGTCATCCAACTCCTCGGGAAGGGCGGTAACTTTACCATTGTACGATGAAGAATTAGAGCTTCTGGACCCGCTCTGTGACAGATGTTGGAACTCCCTCATCTGAAAAAATTATAATCACACATATTAATAATAGAATAATGTTTTTAAATTAAATTTAAGTTGACAATAATAGTATGTTTTTTATTTATTTTTTACGGTTGAAAATAATGGCATTTAACAATAAGCTATTACAGACGTATGAGTTTCGGTAGGGTGGTTTTGTGAGGAATAGTGAGGGAAAAGGAACGTATATGGCAGCCTTTTATTCTACAGTCAGTCAATAGACAAAGGTAGACTTCCAGAGAACATTTACTTCAGATGTGCAGGAAAACACAAAACATACAGTTTTATTATTTTCAGATTACTTGGCTCTCATCCTCTTGGAAAGCCACCGGGAAGCAAAACTTTGGGATGCAAAACAGACTTGACGTAATTGAACATATACTAACCCGGTTTCTTAGATACCAAGCCATGGTGATAACAACACCGGTCATGATTATAAGAACAAACTTCAACCCTTTATTTTCCTGCTGGTTGATCCAAACGGACGCATTCTGGTAAATCAATTTCAACTTTAACGACCCTCCGTGTTTATCAGTTTCATAATCGGTCTGTATGCCGACCGACACCTTAGATTTATCATCCTCTTTGTCACTGTAATTTGTAATGACGACTGCCTCATCATTTTTGTTCTTCGGCTCCGTTTCGTTTTGGATTTCGTACCAGTTGCGATCTTTTGAATCGTCACTCGGCCCCATGATTAGTTTCACCTGGCTGTTTTTGTTTAAATCGTTATTCATGACATTCACGGGAAACGCTATTTCGTTGCTTCTAGAAACGATCCTCAGATCGGCATCGGCGTAATCCGGCATCGAATAGTGTCCGAGGAGCATGTACACTTGTGACATTTCAGCATTTTCGTTGTTCTTTACGTTGTAATGAACGTTAACGTATTTTCTGTAAATAGGCGAGTATTTATTTTTGCCTTGCAATTGGTATTCATTTTTATTGCCTGTATTGTCGGGACCCTCGAGCAGCAGCGGTTGAGAACCTTCGGTAGCGATAGTTATTGTATTTTTGTCGACCAAGGAGGATAATGCGTACAGCCCGTGAACGTGCTCTCCAATGTACAACGAAGGACTAAAAACAATAGAAATGAAATAAAGTATGATACGCGATAAAGCATTACAACCGAATATAACGGTTCGTAAACTCAATAAGTATATATTTAGTAATCGTTAATCTCTTATCAGATTTTTAACCTTGGATTATTTATGTCACTGATTTATATATTGCGTTAATGTTTTTCTTTAATCCTACTTTTTTTTTACAAAAAATAAAATGTATTCTTACAATAATTCTATATTTGAATGCTTAAAGGCTTGACCATCTCTCAGGGTGGAGACGTCCTCCATGATGTGATCCATTGTGTCGTCTCCGATGGCGTTGAAAGGCACAGATATGAGCCCTTCTCGATCCAGCAGATAAGCAGCAATTATCGGAGACTGCATGTCATGAGACCAAAGCATTTCTCCCGTTTTGCGGTTAAATGAGGTCACCCGGCCGCTGGATGTTGACGTAAAATGTACTACACCTGTTTCGAATAACACAATAAACTGCAGATACAATCTCAATTTATGTAAATAATATTTGAGAGCCATTACTGAATAATCAAAATTTTACAATGGAAAAAAATTTAGATGCTACCATAGATTGTTCAACTATTTCTTTTGTTATTGTTGATAAATAATGTGCAGTAAATAGACAACAGTTACTCTGGCATCTAATTATGGACAGCATCAGACATCACAACAAAATATGACCTAGTAATATTTTTTACTTATGAATAATATTATCAGTCATTACTCATTGATATACATACAAACCTATAACAAATACTATAAAATATTTATATAAATCTTTACTTGTTTATCAAGCAATAAGAATACAAGAAAATACTATAATTCTTACTAAAAATTGAAACTGATATAATTGTTGTTTATAATACAATTATTGATTGTTTAATAGTATAGCATATTAAATCATTATCTTCTTTTATATTCGCTTCTTAGCTGGAGAATATGGCGTAGCCACAAATTACTGCTATAATTCTATTTGGCAGTTTATCCCAACTAATGACACACATTGTTTCCAGATAGTCACCATAAAACTACAATCGGTGCCTCAATTAACTAGCCTAACTGCAGTCATCGGATACATGAAAAAATAAGTAAAAATATTTACCGTAATTGCTGGACATTTCTTGGCCCATGGTGTGCGAGGAATAATCAAAGAATGTGACATTCCATCTCTGGTTTTGATTTTTGGAATCGTACATGAGAACATTGTATTCCGTCCTCGCGACATATATCGCATTTTTTGGATCGATTGGACACGTGTTTGTTTTGGAGCTCTCAAATGGATGAGACTTGTCGAAACCTACAAAAAAACATATAGCTGTTTGATGAGAATAGTTTACTTTTTTTTTGATATTTTATGTTAAATGTTTCAGTAAATGGACACAATAGAATACCTAAAATAGGTTTTCTGATGCCGGTTTTTCGATCAATCATAAACCACGTGTCGATCTTTTTTCCCGTGTAAAATATTCCGTCGCTAGATCTGCACGGAGCGTTGGCCACCAGCTGAGGGATGGTGAACGGGAGTTTTTTCAGGACTTGGCGGTCTCCAGAATGTGTTCCGAACATGTACAAACTGCCGTGTCGCGGATCAGGCAAAAACTGCGGAACGAAATGATCATTCTCATTCGGCACCTTGACCACTGGTTCTGAAAAGATTGATTAACACAATATTACATTATTACAGTATTTTCTACCATTAATATCCTGTTTGTCCTATCTGTATTCATTCACAACCCATCACACACTTGTTGAACACCCATTTACAGTTGTATATCAACAATAAATAAGTTTTTTTTTTAATTCCTTCTTAAACGCAACCGGTATACATTTAAAAATTCTTTCAGAATCGATTTCCTCCTTCATGCAATCTAGATCTCTCCAAGAAATAGATCAATATACACTTCCAATCTCCTCAACCCTGTTTGCAGCATTAAGCCTCCCAGGTTTAGCGTCACAGAGCCACAGGAAGGTTGCAACTAGCTTATAATGCTTTCCTGCTATTTAATATTTCAAAGAAAACTGATTGAAAATGACTGATTTTGATATTTTCTGTACATTAAATGACTTTTATTATTATACATTTTATTTTTGGGGCTGCAGATTTATGTTAAATACTTTGTATTTCAGCTGAAAACTGATAAGTGTATTTTAACTATTATATTGTTGAACTATAATTTATAAAAGTCAATGCTCTTATTAGTAGTAATAGGGTATGTGACACTAACTTTATAAAAATTAGAATATGCAAATTTTAGTCCAATTTTTTTTAAATTATGTCTTATCATATATTGTGATATATTGCTAAGTAAACAACGATAATATAATTATTAGTTTATAACAATATTCAGGTGTGTTTAAGTGCAGGATTTACAGTAACCATAATTTATGTACTTTTCATAATCTGCAACAAATAAGAGGCAAAGAAACTCTTATCATATTAAATGCAAATTTACTGAAGCTATTTAAACAATTGCAAGATAAAAAGAGTGCAGTTGCATTTATTATAAGTGCATTTTAAAATTATCTTTAAAAAAAAGAAGAACTTGCTTTGGTATTTATAAATTAATAAAAATAAATTAAACAAAAAATGAAGTCTATTTTGATATGGCGTATGGTACATAGTCCATAACATAAATAACTTCTTAGGTTTTCACGACCAGATTTTATATTGTGGCTTTTGGGTTTAGTCGTGTGTGGCGAATTTCTTCTCTCCGATATTTCGACCGCCATTGCAGGGGTCTTCTTCAGGGTTGATGACTTTGTTGTGAGTTGGTGTCAGGAGGTAGTTTAGCCGTCAGCCTAACGTACCTCCCCGAGCATCATGTCGGGTTACACACGATTACCCGACATGAAGCTCGGGGAGGTACGTTAGGCTGACGGCTAAACTACCTCCTGACACCAACTTACAACAAAGTCATCAACCCTGAAGAAGACCCCTGCAATGGCGGTCGAAATATCGGAGAGAAAAAATTCGCCACACACGGCTAAACCCAAAAGCCACAATATCATAACATAAATGTTTATAATGATTGCACATTTTCATCATTAACATTTTCAAAAGGCAAAAAAAACGTGCAGAACATGAGTATATATATTTTAAAATACCAGTCGGCACATTAGGTAGCAGTGTCTCCTGCATGCGGTTACATAAAATAAAAAAAGTCTCATTCCAGGATGAATAAACAATTATAATAGAAGATATTAAATACATTAAAGACAATTAAAAAATAGATTTAATTCCCTGTTCACATGGTAGATAAATTTCATGAGATTTTATCCAAAAAAAATGTGTCACGAAGTAAATTTAAAAAAATGGATAAGTTTGAATACATTGGAATTAATAAGGATAGCAAAATACTATAAATACATGATTGAGAATGAATGATTTTATTATATTAAAAAATATATAAAAGACATATTTGAAAATAGCCTCATTTTAATTTAAAAAACTTTTTTTTTCAATAATGATATATTTTCTCTATATATTCAATGAACTACATCAAAAAAAAAACTTCAAAAAGAAAAAAAAACTAATAAATTATTTTAATTAATCCCCTGTATATTAATTTCATTATTATATATTAATTGTTGCATTTGTTTTTATTTTAATGATAATTAAAATATTTTTTAAAAAATCGTAAATAATCAGAAATACTGTTATATTTTTTAGAAATATAAGAAATAATCATATTTAAAAACTGCGATATTGCGCAAAAATTGGATAATAACTACAGCTATTATTACATGTTAATATTATTTACATTTTTGAATGTGTATTACAATGTCCTATGTATATTTTATAAGAGTACAGAATCACCGGGTTAATCTACTGTTCTCATATTTCTCAAACCGCATATTATCGTTAACACATGGTATTCATTTGAGATAAGGGATAAACGTGGTTTGTACTCACCATCTTTTAATGACCATATAATTTTACCAGACATTTGGTCCAAGGCTACCATTCCACCTCCTAAGGTGGCAAACAACAATGGTCTGTCATCTGGCTCCTTGGCCAGATCAGTATTATCCTAAAACACATAAAAACACATTTTTCAATATTTCGTCACCCATCACATTGTGTGCAACTTCAAAACAATAATCTCTTCATCTAACCCCATTTCTTTGTTGAGTGGAATAAACCGAATTGTTCTCCGAACAAATACATAATATACTAATTATCACGTAAATGTACTTCATTTTTAAGTTATCTTTGTAGCGTGTTCATTAAAAAATAAGGTAACTGATACATAATTTAACATTTAACGCATGACATTTCTACTACGTCAATAATAACAAATTTGGTGTGCATTTTGACAATTCCTTTTATTAGAATGGCAGCATTATTATCTTTCATAAACATAAACAAAAAGGCCGCTACCTTCACAACAATTTGTCTATAATATTTTTTTATTAAAAATGTATTAGATCTATTTTTACTCGCTCAATTTTATACAAAAAAATATAGTAAGAGCACATTCTTTTTTTTAAGTCAGAAGAAATAATATTGAGACAATATAGTTTTAAAAAATATTGGAGCTAAACCATCAACAAAATCCTAAACACCAAGTTTCGATGCATAAAAAAATGCTTCTCATAGGCTTTTCTAAAACAAATCCAAGAAAAAATGGTGACCAAAACATCTCACAGTACCTCCAATACTTTAAGTCTCTATTATTTTAAGTGAGCAATTTTAGTGCAGGCTTGAGGATTTCTTTCTGGCTTTTAACTTAGATCTTAAAAACCCACTCACTTAAAGTCAAAAATCAAAAAGTCAAAAGCATACAACAATTACATATTTTTTGAATTAGAACCATGGATAGAAATGTGGTGTTATTCAATTAAGCAGAGTCGACATTAGTATAACCACTCAACCTAACTTCAAGATTGTATATTTTTTTGAACTTAGTTAAAGCAATTTCTCTGAAAAAAATATATTTAGTCATAACATAGGAAGTGTAAGGTTGAAAAGGATGGAAAAGACATGTTGGTGAAGATTATTATTATATAAATGTGTACCAATACGTATACCTATTATATTGTACAAAAAACAGCTGCTTTTGTATGAATATTTTGTTTTTTAAGTCTGGTATCATCGCATAATTATTGTTTTTCTTTTACCTACCTCTAGGTATCAACAAGAACAAAAATGACAAGTCCGTGTGACGTTTGAAATGAGTCGGTCTTATCGCAATAATAATTTATTTAGTGTTTTGGTCGCTCGGCACGCTGGAATACAAAAACCTGTTATTGGTATTTATAGTCACAAAAAACCAAGTAATTAATGCACACATTTCATTGTTAATGAGTGCGAAAAATGCAGTTCAAATGACATGACGATATTTAACAGATGGATCAGCAAAAATCATCATGTAAGTATATTTTAGTTCTACTTTAAGCAAATAAAGGAAATTGTTATAATAAAAAAATATCGTTAACTACATATGGATGATATAATTGATTAAGTGCGAGTACTACATGCACATTGGTCACTGTTAGATTATGTGTAAACATCATAACATTACAAAGCACTTTAAATATTTATTTGGTAGATGTTTAAGGTGATTAAATGTGTAAAAGCATACTTGACCGTCAGAATTTCGTCAATTTATTTGATTATCTAGGCAGTCAGGGTAAGTGTTGTAATAAACATATTTATGTAGCAATCCTGATATCGTTCTTGCTTTTCTTTGTTGTGTACGTATACGTAAAAAAAACAGTATTTAAAATAATTTATATTATGTTTATTTTTAATTCAATGAGAATGGAGAGTGATACAATTAAAATTAATCAATTGATAATTTCACATATTATTGCTAATGTATTACTATTGTCCATTGGCAATGGCACATTATTAACGGTGTTCTCGTTAGATCACCGAAGTTATGCAACGTCGGGCTTGAACCAAAACATGGATGGGTCACTGCCTGTATCTAATTATGTGTCACTAGTCGGGTTGAGCCGATACTTATGACCAAATTGTCCAGGCCTCAAGAGTGCCGGCTAATCATGAAATTTTTTCAGAAAATCCGATTTATAAAAATATGTGTTGGAGACTATAGCTGCCATCTTTTTAAATCTTCGGAATTCTGTCTTGAAGGTCGTCGGGAACCCTAGTGGAGCTTCCCAGGTGGACCTTTGGGTGCACACATGTCTTGGGATGAACCATGGATAATGGCACATGGAACATGTATATTATTATTATTATCATGTTAATTTTTATTGTCAAAATGTGTTAAAAATACATATTTGATTTAAAAATTTCTATAACACCTTTAATTTTTAAAGTAAAAAGAAATTAAGCTCGAATGCTTGGGATTATTTTAGGTTTTTTTTTACAACAACATTAAAAAAATAAATGAACATTTTTTTAATCCACGGTCTGGTAATGTTTGATAGTTTCAGGTTGAATTATTATTGGTGAGCCGGTGTTGTGTTGTAAAATACATTTGTAATAGTCTTTACAACTAATAAGTATCTAAAAGTAAAACATAATAATAAAAAAACATAAATAATTTCATGTAAACAATATTTTCAGCTCCAGGACCAAATATGTCCTATCCATCTGTCAGTATTAAATACAACGCAAGCGATGAGGAATTAGAAGAATTCTATTCGTCTGATGTGGAGAAGCTCAGTGATCTCGAGTCTGCAGAAGAATCCACAAAGTCCAAGAAGGCTGACAAAAGTACTTCATCAATTCTGGACAAATATTTCAAGGCATTCAAGTCTGAGAAAGGCTCTGAAAATGATTCCAAAGTTAACGTAGAAGGTGGCAAAGACAATATTGAGAGGAAAGCTCAAGAAGTTCAGCATGAAGTGAGCGGATCGCCGATAAAAGATTATTTGAATAGATTTAATAAGCGCTCGGAGAGTATTGATATAAATAATAGTGATATTGAAACGGTTAAGGATACTAAAGAAAAAGACAATATAAATGATAGGTGGAAACTATTCAGTGATTTTAGAGATAAAATAGCACAGGCCGTCGAGGAAATAAAGTCTTCGAGGACCACCGAAGGTATGTTTTATATTAATTTATTTAGAAAACACCCAAACAGAAGATTGAACTCTCCCCTTACTTTGCTAAAAACATCCGTGAGCTCCGATGATATGTATTTTCTATACCATATGAAAATGTCATTTAAAAACCGGAAAAATGTGAATATTCCTAAATATTGCTTTGATTGACTACGGTTGAAGTTGAAATGTAACAATATTATAATATAGAACAAAAACATTGCAATTAGTCGCTATAGCTGGCGTAGCTACAAATTCAGCGCGCATATTGACCCGTGCGCAGCCGAATTCATACTAACGGAACATTATGTTGCCGCACATGTGCCCAATTCCAAGTTTGTCTCGTCTGCACCACCGCTCAGCCAGATGCATGACACGAGCGGGTGATTCTACCCTATTTTCCACAATTTATTTATTTCCATCGCTACAACTACACATTATTATAATTTTATTTATTACTTTATAATATTACGGAGGAATACAAAAATTGTTCACTCAATATCTATTATATTTTAAATGGATATTCTCATTATTAGAGTCGAGTTGTAGTAAATACATATCGTATAACAATGGTTAAAAATATGTTTTATTTTACTAATATTATTTTTTTAGGTGAAAAAGATAAACAAAGCAGCGTCGACAATTCTAGTGCAAACGATTCTGAAGAAAATTCCGTTCAGCAGGATCTGGACCAAAATAGTGCCAGCACTGAAAATCAGGTAAATATTATGCCGTTTATAATTTAAGCGTTCAATTTGAGATCTATTTTAAATATTAAATAAATAAATACTTCCTACCTTGTTGAAAAACTGAAGAAGCTTTCATTGAAGGCGAAACTGTAGTTTTAGAGCAATTTATTAAACAGTGCTCAGTGTAATCCATGTTAAAACAAGATAGTAAGTATTTATCTAGTCAATAGGTAAATATTATATTTCAAATATTTATTCAATGTCTGATTTTAATATTTCTTTATTAATTGTACTTTATTTTTATGATATAATCTTAATTTTTGTGGTCATGTATATCAATAAAGCATTATGAAAAATTCTGTATTATGTTCTGTGAATTTTTTATTAATAACGTTAAGGTTATCAATTGACGATACTTGGTAAAACTGTATAATTATAATTTTATATTAATTTTTTTTAAACAATTAACAAATCAAAAATATTTAGTCTTTATTTCACATTTATTTTTGAGTTATTATTACATGTTTCGGACTCCCTGGAGTTCATCTTCAATAATGGTTAAATTCTAAACTAAGTCCGAAACATGTAATGATTCAAAAATAAATGTTAAATTAAAAGTAAATATTTTAAATTTGTTAATTTTTAAATTAAAGTTAATATAATATTATAATGTTTGATTACATTATATTCTAGATATGTATATATGATATTTATATAGACAAGAGAAATGAATTTTCATGTATTTAAAATTACACTGCTATGCTTCATATATATTTATTTGTTAAAGAGTGTTCAAAACATTATTATTTTCTTTTTTACGTAATCCGATAAAACTTGTATATATCCGATAATACTGTATGTAATTTTCTATGTGAAATTTACTTGCTTTAATGTTTTAATATAAATTATTAATGATATTATTGTAGGTGTCTTCCCTCGCCAGTAGTATTCAGAACTTGTCTGAGCTCTCGCCCCCCGTCATCTCGCACAGCAGCACCATGACAGACACGGAGATGGAGATGACGTCCTCCAGCGACACACATCAGAAGGTCACCGAAACAGGAGACAATAAAGCCGGAAACGGTACATGCTTTAACACACATCTACTAAAAATATGTGTTTATAGAATTTATTTATAAATGCTGATTAATTCATTGATGCCTAATAATTTTATATTTTTGTATGCCGGGCGGCAAAGTCCAGTGGTAAGAGCGTTTTTTAGTCATTCAGATGCTGTCGGTTTAAAATCCGACCGAGCTTGATTTTTAAAAAAACATTTAATTAAATCTAAGCTTTATGCATGCCCTCGGTAAGGTTGAGCCACCCTTTAAGGACAAAAAAATGTCCAGGACTCGGGAGTGTCGGGCTGATAATTCGATCTCCTTAAAAAAACCGTTGATAATTGAACACCCAAATATTTCTCTGGTACTAAAGCCGCAGTCTACACAATTCGCCGACTCTTGCTCTGGAGGCTCCAGGGAACCATCTATGTTTCCATGTGGACCTCCGGGTATATATATACAAGTGTTCTGCGATAAGGTATAGACAATCATAGCTTACAAAACTGTAAAAAACGGCAATTTATGTCCATATGCTCCAAAGAGCGGAATTTTTAATATTTATTATTATTGTATATTATTATTTATATTATTTATTTATATATAAAGGTATTACTGCTTTATTAGAGGCGATAAATTGATAGTTTTGTCCTTGGATCCAGTCATGAAGCTGTTCTCATTATCGAAGCAAGCAATGTTCCTAACGGAGTATGTGTGTCCACTGAATGCTTGCAGTTTAACCATTTAGATGCCATGACCCTGAATAGATCTATGCAACGCCTCGTGGATTATCGAAGATTTGAACCCCTAAATGGTGTCCAATTTTAACCAATTTTTTTTTCTTCGGCAGACAATAGATGTCGCTATAGACCCAAACTATAACATTGACTGAAAATATACAGTTTTATAACACACCGGTGTGCTCACGGCACTGGCGGGCTTCCCGCAGCGGACCTGTATTTGGGCTCGTGGCATCCATACGGTTAAACTGTTTTAGGTTAAAACGGTTGTCTTTGTCCGGACGTCCAATTTTATGTTCCCAATACATACCAATCCAATTTTTTTTTACTAATAAGGTAAAATGTCTTATTATCTTTTTTAGATTCATCTAAAGATATAAAAAGCATTAGTGATATTGATGAACAAGATTTGGAAGTCGAGTCTGGAGTGGACGCTTTAGAGGATTTTGATTTAGTGACTACGCAAGTCACGGAAACCACTAAACAATCACACGATGATCAGCTGATAATAAATGATATCAAAACAATCAGTACACGCAGAGAAACAATTGTGTCAAAAAATAATAACTTCTTTAATCAAACATTATTTTTTGCAACATCAATACTGGTTTTTAGCTTGGTAATATTTCCTTCTATTGTGATGCTGAACGGATTTTTGATAGGCCTTTGGTTTTCATACGTCATAAACAAAGGAAACACGTGGATTAAAGATTACGTGGGATACAATGTTCACGTGAATCGTGAAACGATAAAGCCGATCGATTTCAAAACTATTTCTACGGTTCCGAGAATATTAGAATTTGAACCATTGAAAAAATATGAGGTGACTATGATTTTTTTTTATAATGTCATTATTTTAGTCGCCGATACAAAGAGAAATATTGATTTCATTTGTTTTTCTTTTC
Source organism: Glossosoma conforme (assembly GCA_022606575.1). NCBI lineage: Eukaryota > Metazoa > Arthropoda > Insecta > Trichoptera > Glossosomatidae > Glossosoma > Glossosoma conforme. Next base: position 122,082 of record JAGTXR010000174.1, on the reverse strand, counting down.
AGGGATGGATTAATATATTTGCAAATGGAAAATATGATCCATTGTCTTACCACATATCGATGACGCAAACTGTATTTATGAAATTAGAAGGTAACCTAAAATATGTTATTTATATTTTTAGCATTCACTTTGAGATACATTTTAATGTTAAATAGATAAGAATTTAATATCTTGTTTTAATACGGATCACATTAAGCACTGTTTCACTTTATGGAAGACTGCAGTTTCGCAATCTATGAAAGGTTCTTCAGTTTTAATGTGCAAAAACGTACTGTAATGAATATTTACTTATAAAAAAAACCTTTCACTATAGTGTAATTAGGTGGTGTGATAAACAGATAGGATCTATGTAAGTATATGACTAATAAGGGAAGAGTTTCACTAGAAATAAGGTAGGGAGTTGATAATTGAGGGGTAAGGGGTGTGGTGTGGTGAAAATGTGTACATCAATGTTACAACTCTGATGTACACTCAATGTGATCCATATTAAAACAAGGTATGAAGTTCTTATCTATTTAATAACTTACAATATTAATTTGGTAATTATTTTCAGGTTGCATACTAAGGCTGTCATTTACTCATCATAAAATACCAAAGCATGCTCTTTGGGATGAAAAACCTCAAAAAGTCCCTTTCTACCAGCATAGGATGTACAACTTGGAAGGAGCAAAAATTAAATTACTACCTATAGGGATTGTAAAAAAAAGGTAAACTAAATTTAGATAACATTATTATTTTAATAAAACATACTAGAGACAAATAATGTAGGTGATATAACAATATCTTGATATCAGCTCGATATAGCCCTTTCAGGCTGGTGCCGAAAAGCCTTGATATGCGATCTTTTGTCTCTTATTGTTGTTCGTCTGACAAGCACATAAAAAATGTTAGTCTATGTTTTAGATTCACGTAGTTATAAGACAGCGCGTTTGCATGCGCCATTTTGATTATTGTTTTGGCAGTCGCTCCAGGTTATACTATATACTAGGCTACAGTATTTTGTCTTGAAGTAAATTAAATTTCCAATGTGCTTCTCGACGAGTTGTTTGCTATGGCGACCTGCTCCTCATCCATCCGCGTCCCGATGACGATTCCGGCGACCTGAAGTCGCTTTAATTAGATGGGGGGTGTCAATCTGAATTATAATATTCGTGCAATATTATTTTAGTATTATTAATTTTGATTGAACTGCCTTAAATCTTAAAGATTCCAAGAACCAAATGATTCAGACTTTTGGAGTGTCGGGCTTGCTATACAATCTCCTTAATAAATTGATTAACTAGCACTTGCCTCCGCTTCACAGTTGTCTTCTTTTGATTTCGGGTAAGACGTAAGAGTGTTATTGTTTATCAAACGGATAGCTCTTATTTGAACTGAGTCAATTAAATTTAGAAGGTATTTTGTGGCTTCATTCCAAAGGTGACTGCCATATTCAAGGATAGGGCGGATTTGTTCTTTATTTAGAAGAGATTGTTTGTCGGTGAAGTACCAACGTGATCTATTTAACACACCTAGTTTTTTGGATGCGAGACTGGCTGTAGACTAATTGACTCATAATATGTGAGTTTATCCGAGATTGATATTCCTAGGAGCTTGCTTTCCGAAGAGAACAACTATTGAAAGATACAGGATCCATTGCAGTCTTCAGACTTGATATGAGGCAATGAATGAACTGTGTCATGACCATTTATTCCAGCTAGAAAGAGAATGTGCATATTGATGATGTTACTATTAAAGTATTGTGTTTATTTTCAGGCATTGGAGCAAGAAATATCCTGTTTGCATAATGTTAAAAGATAAAACAAAAATGACGGTTTACAACGCACAGACGGTCACAAACGAATCGGACATTGTCGTTGCTAATTCTCCGTCGTTGCCGTTGTTTTCAAAAGATGATAATCCACCGTCGGCCGCTGAGAATGACAGTGTGTCGGAGGTGCTGACGGCTGACAAGAAACCACAACAAATTGAAGATAAAGAATACAAAAATTCACCAAAAAGAATCTTGAATTTTGGAGCAGATAAGCAAAATAAAGTGTAAGATTACATTAATAATTTCATAAGTTTTCACGGCCAACTTTGATATTGTGGCTTTTGGGTTAACCCGAAGATCGCCGTAAGCCCACCTGTGGGCGCTTCGCGATATTCAAAATATGTATTTCAAAATCAATTTCGATTTTCTCACAATGATATCTATGAATATTTTACAATTTTAACAAACCAAAAAAGATCTATGTTTTTTGATAGTTTGGGAGAGATTCATTAGATGGTGTCAAGGGCTGGCACTGAATGTTTTTTTTTTTCGAAAGCAATAATATAGTATAAATATTTACAACAAACTTGATGCGTTGGAGGTACATACGATGTAGGGAGACAGTTTTGTAAGTAGCTAGTCAAGGACAGTCGAAGCAAGCGGTCGAGTATTTGATCTTTAATCTATTTTGTGGCAGCCCTAGTGAAAAAAAAGTGTTTTTTTTTTCATAAAAATTTTAGTTCAATCGATTGCAGCTCACCAATAATGTGTGTTAAAAATATTAAAATAATTAAGTCATTAGTAAAAGTAGTGTTTTTATTTTTTTGATTTTCTCTGCACCAATATTTCGACCGCCATTGCAGGGGCAAAATCGTAAACCCTGAAGATGACCCCTGTAATGGTGGTCGAAATATTGGTACGAAGAAAGTCGCCACACACGGCTTAACCCAAAAGTCACAATACCTGTAAGATTACTCTTTTTTATATAAACATACAGAAAAGCACCAGTAGAGGGTTTTGGTGCTCTACATACTCAATGATGTTCAAATGAGTCAGCTGGACGTGTAGGAAGGATGTGTAGTGGCTGTGTGCGTGTAGGGATTGAGGAGATAGCAAGTGTTTTAGTATCTCACTGTTTGAAGACATTTAGTTGTATATGAAAGAAAACAAATGTGAAGAGATGCCATGTTAAGTAACAAAAAAAAATCTCAGTGAACCAATTAAACGATGTAATTTGTAGATTAGAAATCAGACATTAGCATACCAGTGTGAAAAATTAATGCCTCTATAATTTATTATAATATTATAAGTTTAAAAGGTGTTTACGTGATTATAAAGGGTATAATAGACAGAGAGGTGTTGCAGAAAGCCAATCTCCTGTATCTGCAACATATGTAATTGGTCCAGGATAAGAAACGTTGAGAACCTTTTTCGAGCTGCGCCAAGAAGGAGATTATTTTTTCTAAATTGATAACAAACATTAGGAGAACATAACATGGAACTAAAAAAAAGCAAAAATAATGTTTGTATTCTAATAAATATGTTACAATGTTTCATTATATTTTTAAGGACTCAAGAATTACCAAACACAGAAGACTCCGCAGATACGAAAAAAGATAAAGCAAATAGAACACCGTCGAAACCTATTCTCATAACTGGTAATAAAATAAAATATTGTTGGATAATTTCATTGGTATATTTTTGTAGTATATGCTGTTATTAAAAATGATTATTTTTTAGCTATCAAGGAGCACTTTGGATCCAAAAGCAGTACATCAAAATACTCTGATGAGAAATCTGAAATGGCAATAAATCCCTTGGCCGATTATCCCGACATGGAAATTGATTTTGAAAATGATAATGACGATGATGATCCTCCAGTTATAAAAGTAAGACACAATCTTTCACCCACCCCTGCTAAAAACATCCGTGAGCTCTCATGATATGTATTTTCTACACCATATGAAAATGGAAAAATGTGAATATTCTAAAATATTGGTTTGATTGACTATGGTTGAAGTTTGAAATGTATCAATTTTTGTAATGTAATGTAATTATGTGGAAAAGAGAAAAAAAAACATCGCAATTAGCCGCTATAGCTGGAGCAGCCCACATATTCAGCGCACATGCTGACCCGTGCGCAGCTGAATTGATACTAACCGAATGTTCGCAAAACCGCAGATGTGTCAGTATGCTTGGGCACTCGCATAGATGCATGACACGGGCGCATGATTCTATCCCCGATTATTTCACAAATTAATTATTTCCATCGTTACAAATGAATAACTAAACAATATTATAATTTAATTTAATGCTTAATAATATTATGGAGGAACACAAAAATTACATCGTCGTAAAGCAAGGGTTAGAGAGAGGCGTATAATAATTAACAAATATAATCTTGGAATGATTAATTATATGTTTTTTTTAATTTTAGGAACGATTAGATTCTGGCTTTGAATCCAAACTTAATTTTAATTCCGAGAATGAAAGCAATTTCTCTGATGAATTTAAAGAAGTCGTCGATACGGATGATAATGTAAGTACTATAATAATCACATTTTAAAAATGTACATTACTTTTTATCTTTTGTACACATTTGGTTTTCACTGTTTAATCACAGTATTTAGACAAGTGATGTACTGATGAAGCCCTCATTGAAAGATTAACTGCATTCTTCAAGTCTGTAATTAAACAGTGTGTAATAGAATCCATGTAAAAAAAAATACTATTGAATAATTGAAATGGAAAAACTGAAGTGAAAAATGTGCCCATAATTATGAAAGTGGTGTAAGTCAAGAAATTTGAAAAAAAAAGATTTCATTAATTTCAGTTCACATTATTGTGAATTATTACAATCTTCATACAACATAAATTAAAAATTCTAAATATAGCATTTTATGCAACATGAAGTTGTCACTTTTATAGGTTTTCAACCAACATCAAAAACACAAACCTCTAAATATCTCAGAAAGTATGAAACATGTCTTAAACCACCAATGCCGGTTTAAGGGGGTGGTAAAGTGGGTCGGTACCCCAGGGCGTTGAATAAGCTAGGGGCACCGAAATCAACCAATCTTTCTTAGATTATTTTAAATATTTACATTATGGGTTGCTAGAAAAAAATTAACTCTAGGGCGCCGCAAGCCGGTACTGTACATCACTTTCATAATTGTGGACACAAATATAAAATCATATATTTTGTACCTAATTTTTATTGTATTTTTTTTTATTTAAAAATTTCAGGATGACATGGGTGCAGCGGAATCCGATTTCTTAAGCAACAACTGGGCCAAAGAAGAGGTGATAGACTGCAGTTCTGAAGATGTAATGTTATACCTGTTCGGAAGGACCGGGCGGGAAAAGGATGAATGGTGATTATTATACATATTCATACAACACCTTATAGTTTTTAGACAACTCTCCTTCTTCAGAACAAACTTAAAACTAACATAAATATTATGTTTCCAGTGATACTTACAACCAATGAATGCACAGATGTCTCAATTGGCATTTCTCGCCTCCCCTTTAATTTCTCTCTACCAATGATTAATTATTCTGTATTTATGTTAAGTTTGTTCTGACGAAGGAGAGTTTTCTTCGAAACTATACCAATAGAAAATTAAAAATCAGTGCTTTTATGTGTATTCTTTTATTTTTTAAGGTGATTATAATATTTACGAAATTAATTAATTGTCTGAATTTATTTATTTTTGGCTATTTAATGGGATGGGTAGCATTTGGATAACTTAAGTACATTTTTAAATCCAAAATTCATTTGTGCATTAAAACTAAAGCATTTGACCAATGCATTCTCCTAGTATTAACTTATGACGCAGACACTTGGAATCTAACAGCAAGTTTTACCCATAAAATAAAGGTCACCCAGCGTGCTATAGAGATCTATGGAAGGGTGTCTCTAAAACATAGAATCCGAAACGAGGATATCCGCAGAAGAAATTAAGTACTGGAGGCTACCCAAAGAATAGGCACACTCAAGTAGCAATAGGCAGGACATATTTGCTGTGGAGACGACACTCAATGGGGAAGAAAAATGTTGGATTAGCGAAAACTGGCAAACGAAGTGTTGGCCGACCCCCTGCAAAATGAACTGACGACATCAGAAGAATAGCGGGAGTGGCCTGAATGCAGAAGGGAAGGATCAAAGAGGATGGAGACTCGTGCGGGAGGTCTACGTTCTACGGTGGACGGACACAGGCTGGTGATGATAATGATTTAATGTTTGTAATGAGCGTTTTCTTTTTATGTCTTTCAGGTTTCGAAGATTGAAGACTGCCATTGACGATGCTAACATAATTAAAAACATCGAGGCTGCGACAAATGACGATGACTTGGACGAGAGTCAGTACGATGATAACATGAGCAATCAACAAACTGAAAGTCTTGACGAGGAAATATTGGCTCTATCTTCAAAAAAGAACAGCTTGGAATCCAAAGTACGGATGGGTAAAGTGGGCAAAAAGGTAAAACTGATATTCAAGTATTTAACCAACTTATGAAATTAGTATTTTTTAGATATATTACGAAATAAATATTTTGAATTACTTCCACAGTTTATTTTTAATGACACAATTATTTTTTTGTTTTCGTGAGAAGCTATTTTTATGTGAGACAATTTTTAGAAATTTGTTTTGAGTTGTGTTTAAATTTATAAAAAAAGAAAACAGTGACAGCGTATTTAGTGAGAAATATAATATATATATTAAGAAAATAGTCTGCGTGTAGTATTGAAGTTATTCATTATTTTTGGAAAGCAATTTATGGTTGTAATAAATACTTTTTATTATCGCAGTTAAATTAGAATTCTGGCTTTTAGGTTTATCCATGTGCAGCGATTTTCTTCTTCTCTCCGATATTTTACCGCTATTGCCAGCAGTCATCCTTTAGGGCTGATGATTTGTATAACCCTGAATGTGACCGTTGCAATGGTGCTCAATGTATTGGAGAAAAGAAAAAAATCGCCACACCGCTCAATCCAAAAGTTGAAATTTTAAACCTGGCTATGAAAACCAATGAAATTATTTACACAATTGAATTATTAAAACACAACAAGATACGCTATTAAAAATGAAATTGTTAAATTAACTCTTTCTTCCAGTAATCACATCAAAATTATCGAATTCCACCAAGACTAATTTTCTATTGAAAATGAAATAGATAACGAAGTTTGTATGAAACCGCAAACTTATTGGTTTCATACAAAGTTTTACTTGTTTTATTCTTTAAATATGACAAACGACAGAGTTAATGCGTTCTGCGAGTATGAAATATATAATGGTTGTTTATTTTTAGTCGTCTGGAGGGAATGAAAGTCCCTCAGTTCTCTGGACTCCCGGAGGCACCAGCAGAGATTCCCCGCTGTTAAATGCCTTTCAATCAGTTCAGGACGTTGATTTTTGGCGCTACATGAAAAACATAATTGAGGTCAGAATACTTATTTGTAATTTTATAATAATTTTAATTGACAAATTTAAAATATTTAATTTTGATATCACACTTTTTTTAAGTGATTACATGTTTCGGACTCCCTCAAGTCTATCGTCAAATCGCCGTGTAAAAAATACTCTAATTTATAAATCGTATTATTCTTTTATAAATATGGTGATGAATATATTGTGTGTTTGTTTCAGGACAAGAACACGGATGAAGCCTCCTTGGTGGATGCGCAGAATCCCTCTTTGTATGTCATGTGGTTGAATTCAATAATTGGCCGAGTTGTTTTCGATACATTTAGAAATCCTCTTTGGGTGACGATGCTCCAAGAACGCGTACAAAAGAAATTGTCCACATTAAGGGTAAATATATCAACAATCAAAATATTCCTCAAAAAAGTCCCAAAATCCCGTAAAAACAAAATCGTGTAAAAAACTACTGTGTAGAAAAATATTATAGAACATTTAACCCTTTCGTTACGGCTCGGTGGAATACAAATTATACTGTCAATACGGCGTGAATTTTTCAAACCATTTTTTTTTTTCTTATAACTAGTATTTGATGCATAAATGTACTTATCTGACCTATTTTCATATATCACATTGGTTGTTCTATCCTTTAGCTATCAGATGATGCATAAAAAACTATCACATTTAACAAACGTTCATTATGTAACTTCATACATGTAGTGGCATTGACACATGTGGTTTACACCAGAGCACCAGTCGCACCAGAGGATTTCATTACTCCAAAGGAAGGCCTCCCAACTGGCAAGAGCCTTGACTGGCCGACCTGGAAATCCCTAAACAGATTAAGAACCGGAGTTGGTAGAACAAAGGACAACCTCGAGCGGTGGGGAATGCTTCGGCAGGGAGAGACACTATTGTGCGACTGTGGAGACCTGCAGACCGCCTCACACCTACGATGCTGCTCCATGTGCCCAACAAGTTGCACATCTCAGGACCTAATGCTGGGCAACACACGAGCTATCGATGTTGCCAGATATTGGGAAAAAATAATTTGACGTCGCTGACACGAAGAAGAAGATGTGGTTTACAGAAAAATCGGTCCTATGACAAAACAATATTTATTTACATGGTTTACAGATTCCTGTAAAGAATACATGTAGGTTGATAAAGGGAATGACTACACTTCCAATTTCCAACCGTAGATGTCACAATGAGTACGGAAAGTAGCAAAACGATATATCACGCCAACCTATGTCAACGGTCGGGGAATCTTTGACGGCATATGCCGACAACCGATGCGAAAGGGTTAAGATGTATAAATTTAAAATTGAATTATCACCAAATTATCTTTTTGCACTGAAGATATGTTTCACCGACTAAAGTCCAAACAAAAACTGTCTAAAAAAAGTTAAGTATAACTAACAAAGTGTTGTACTAGGTCATTGGCTACTTGGAATCCTTATAGAATTGTATTTGTTGATTGTGCAATCACATCTATGAACCAATGATGAATTATTTACACTTCTGAAATATTCTCTAGAATTGGTTCTTTATTAGGAAGTTCACCAAATTTCAATTCTGCAATATCTTCACTTGTTACTCTTCAAACTCTTTTCTACCAATTCAATGTGATAAAGTGATGTCAGAATGCAAAACCATCTTAATTGTAATTTAAAATAATTCTAATTTAAAAAATTAACAAATCAAAATGATTTTATTTAGATTTCACAAGTGATTACATGTTTCGGACTCCTTGGAGTCCATCTTGAGTATTTTTTTTTATTAAAATTAATATAAGATTATAGGTATGCAGTTTCACCAACTATTGTCAGTTGATAACCTTAACGTTAATAAAAAAAATATGTTAAATTGAAAAAAAGAGTTGCAAAAAAAAATGATTCTTTTATGGAAACCGTGCAAAAAGAGAATTTAGTGTACATTGAAAAGATAGTGTTTTTAATGGATATATTTTTTTGGTTTATTTCAGCTCCCGTCCTTCATGGGCCCGCTGATGGTGACTGCGCTGGACCTGGGCCTGGAGGCGCCGCGCCTGGACAGAGTCTCGGCCCCGACACTGGACGCCCGCGGGCTGTGGGTGGATCTGCAGATCTCCTACGTCGGCAGCGCCACCATGACGCTCACCACGCAGCTCAACCTGATGAGCCTCAAGGACAAGCGTAAGCTGCTCTTCTTCGTGTCTGCGACTTCAAACTGTTTCTGCCCAATATCTTCCAACAGCGATGGCCCGTGTGTTGCCCAATATTAGGTCTTGGGATATGCAGCTAGTTGGGCACATGGATCTTAGGTGTGAGGTGGTCTGCAGGTCTCCACAGTAACACAGTAGTGACTCTTCCCACCGCTCGAGGTTGTCCTTTGTTCTACCGACTAGAGTTCTTAATCTATTCAGGGATTTCCAGTTCGAAGGCTTTCTTTTAGGGTAATGAAATCATCTGATGCAACTTGTTGCCAGAGCTGGAGTCTCTTATTTTCAGGGCCCTATAAGAGGGTTAACTATTCTGTCTAAAAATTAATCTCAGGTATTGTAGCTTCATTAGAAAAACATTAAGTGAAAAAATCACTACATGTTCATAATTCTAGGCTCTTAAATAGTCCACTTGTACTCATCATTTCTGTCGATTTTAGTTTTACGTAGTTTAGCTTACGTCAGTAGCGCCATTGTTTGTCTGTGGTAGATGAAAGCAACATTGTTCCTCAGTAGCGCCATCAGCAGAGACATCGGCAAGAGGAAGGAACTACTCCCACACAGCCTGTCAGTTAGTCGGATACCTACCACCACCACATAGGGGGCGTCATGGTCGCGGCGATCTTGCTGTTAGACACTCTCCTGACACAGGGCTGTAACTCTGCTTAAGGCATCATCATTGCTCGTGCCTTAGTTTTTAAGTTCAACTTAGTATTTTTTAAAACTTTTCTAAATAAACGAGATTAATCTCAAGTCGTGACAATTTACCCATCGGTTTCAATATTTACCCATACTATTTATTATATGTAGGAGAGAGTCAAGGGGATGATGCAGAAGAGCAAAAAGGGGAATATAACTACAAGAAGCTTTCCGGAGACAGTGTCCTGGCCGTGTATGACTCGGATGCAGACGACACAGCAGAGAGCAGCTCCGATGACGATGCACCTCTCATACAGCCTCCGCCACTCAAAGCTGTTGTGTAAGTCAATCATTTACTGTACAAAGGTTAAATATATAAAAACTTCCTACCTTGCATGTTTTATTTAAAGAAGAGTAAAGCTTCAATTCTTACCAATGGAATTTAAGAAGGAATTTAAAAAAATGGCATTTCTTGAACGAAATTTATTTATGAATTATGAATAGATTAGCAAGTGAATCCACGGATGTAGAGCTGATATGGAACGAGACAAAGATCATAGTTGTTAAATATTTAATCACTTTGCTGGAAGACTGCAGTTTTTCTTTCAGTGAAGCTTTTGTTAGTTCCCAATCTTTTTGAGCTGTTCTCGTTAGATCACCGAAGTTAAGCAACATTGTGCATGGACCAAAACATCCATCGTTTACAAATCGCTGGTCCGTTTGAGCCACTTCTTAGGACAAAATGGTACAGGCTTCAGGAGCGTCGGACTAATTATGCGATCTTTTTAACCCTTTCGCATCAATAATCGGCATATGCCGTCATAAGATTCCCCGACAGTTGCCATCGGTTGACATGATATATCGTTTTTCTACTTTCTTAGATTAGTTTTTTATGCATCATCTGATAGCTAAAGAATACACGTACCAATGTGATATATGAAAATAGACCAGATAAGTACATTTAGGCTTCAAATTCTAGTTTTATAATTGACAGTATAATTTGTATTCAAACCGAGCCGTAATGAAAGGGTTAAAGAAAAGATTTACCAAATCACCCAAAAATATGCCTCGAAAACTACAGCTGCCGTCTCATCAAGTCAAGCTTCCACTCTGAAGGTCATCGTTAAACAGTTATCATGCAAGAGAAGTTAAAATCCTATTTGTATTTATTTTTTTATTCTACAGAGACATAGACCCTGCAACGACTCCTCCAAGTGGCAGTAACTCTTCAGCTAAGAAGTTGCTGCGAATGGTCAATAAAATTGCTTCCAATAAATATTTTCAACATGTGAGTACTCAATGCATAACTCAAAAATGATTTATTAAGTAATTAGTACCAGTCAGGTAAAAACTCTCCACTCAAAAAAATATCTATGAAAAGATAAATGTGCTAATCACTATGACATCCCCCATCTTTAAAAAGAACGACAAGTTGCGGGTTCTTCACGTGGCCGCGTGGAGGAAGGATGCAGGAGCAGATTAACAACACAAAAAACTTGTTTTTGAAGCACAATTCGCGTTTATTTTTATTAAAGACTTGATTTCCTCATCTGACTGGTATGGCATTTCGCCGGCCAGACGAGAGGTTAACTATCAACTGCCGGAACACTGTGACGTGCAGCGCCGCCAATGATCGCGGCAAAAAAGCAATTAAAGACGACAATCTTCCAAAAACCTCCGAAACATTCGGAACTATCTGCTGCTAGGGAATCTCTGGTGAAGAAGATGAACATGTCTCTTGAAAGGGTTTCACGATGGGGCGACCTCAACCTCGTCAGTTTCAACATTTCAAAAACCCAATCATGTACTTTCTCCACCAAGAAGACTGCTATGGATCCTGTATCTTTCAACGGTTGTTCTCTTCCGAAAGCAAGCTCCATCAACATGCTTGGATTATCAATATCGAATAATGTCAAATATTACGAGTCAATTAAGTGTAAAGCCGGTCTCGCTTCCAAAAAACTAGGTGTATTATATAGATCACGTCGGTATTTCAACGATAAACAACTTCTTCTTCTATATAAAGGACAAATCCGACCTATCCTTGAATACGGCAGTCACCTTTGGATTGGAGCCCCAAAATACCTTCTAAACTTAATTGACTCAGTTCAAAGAAGAGCAATTCGTTTGATAAACAATGACACCCTTACGTCTAATCTACAATCAATGGAACACAGACGTAAGGTTGGTTCTCTTAGTCTTTTCTACCGTTATTACCACGGTCGCTGCTCTTCGGAACTTAAAGAACTAATTCCTCCTGCACCCACTCACAGCCGACAAACTCGTCTTACACTTGCCGAACATCCATACACGGTTAATATATGTCGACCAAGAACTGGCAGCTTCCAAAGTTCCTTCCTTAATGCCACCGGTAAGCTATGGAATGCTCTTCCAGCGTCTGTGTTTCCTCCTTCCTACAATCTGGATCTCTTCAAGAAACAGATAAATATACACTTGCAATCTCCCCAACCCACACACAAACACGAACACAACACACGTTTCCCGCATGCAGCGTCCAGCCTCCCTGGCTGAGCGTCATAGAGTGCACTGGTCTTGAGCGGTTGTGCTCTCCTGCATGCGTTTGCATAAAAAAAAAAAAAATTGCACCAACATGAAATGGAGCAACTGTCATAACAAATAAAATGGCGTATGCAAACGCCGTGTAATATTATATAATAAGAACTAACATTATTGGTGCGCTTGTCAGGTGAACAAATAAAAATAAGAGACAAAAGATCGTTTTTCGAGGTGTCACGGCATCAGCCTAAAAGAGCTATTTCAATTACAATTTTCAATTTATTTTTATTTTCTTTTAGAAACATTACAAATAACAATATTTAATTCATTTCTAAAACAGTATAAAATAACAATTTATAAATAACACAATAATAATAGAATCGTTTAAAAAGTCCCGGAGCCCGCTAAACAGAAGACTCCACGAAATTACTTTGATAAATAAATTCGTGGAGCTCATGTCGAAACTGGGCTTCTCTTAAGTGGAATATATCAATATTCGAGGCGATATCGTTGAACAGTCTGATCACTCTCCCAAGAGGCATAGTCCCTGGCAGGTTAGTATTACCTCTAGGAAGAACAAACAATCTGTGCCTCCTTATCCTTAAATAATTGTCAGGGACAAATAAACCAACACGAGCACTAGGCGAAAGAAATGGATACTCAAGCACACATCTCTTCTAGTTCTCAACTCATTGTATCCCAACATACCTTGTATAAAGTTAGATGGGTACAGCCACGGATAATATCCATACATCCTCATGTAAAGAAACCTCAAAAATTTCTTCTGAACTCTCTCTAACATGAGGCCATATTTATACTCGTGGGGAGCCCAAATAATAGACCCGCTCTCAAGTATGCTACGAACCAATGAATTGTACAGTACGACCAGTACGTTAGTGCTCGAGAAAGTCCTGGCACTACGCAGAACAAATCCTAACATCTTCAGTGCCCTTTCACACACAGCTTCAATGTGAGCATGAAACGTTAGCTTGCTTTCAAAGAATATGCCAAGGTCTCTGATGGATGATACTCGCGGGATGCCAATACCATTCATACTGTACCTATGGTATACCATCTTATAATTACGAGTATACGATAAGACGCTACACTTAGCGATATTAAATATCAGTTTGTTACGCGCACCCCAGTCAGATATATTATCAATATCCGACTGGAGAAGTCTGCAGTCGTCCAGGGTAACTACATCCAAGAAAAGCTTTAAGTCGTCAGCGAACAACAAAAACATAGCATGATTTATAACATCAGATATGTCATTTATGAACAACGACAACAGCAACGGTCCAAGGTTAGAGCCCTGCGGGACTTCCGAATATGTATAAAAGCTGCGTGATCGATAAAAGCCATAGGATACAAACTGCTGTCTGTCTCTAAAATAACTTCCAAGCAGACTCAGTAGACCATGAGATAATCCCATTTTGTTTAATTTTTCAAGCAAAATATTATGATCAACTTTGTCAAATGCTTTTGAAAAGTCACTATAGGAACAGTCAACTTGTCTACCCTTGTCTAAGGCTCTTGATACACAGTTAGTGAATACCATTAAGTTAGTTTCAACTGAGCGGCCAGCTCTGAAACCGTGCTGTTGATCAATCAAAAATGACTCAGTTCCTGAAGCAATGGTCTTATGGATCATCATTTCAAAAACTTTGGCCGGCGCTGAGAGTACAGCTACCGGTCTGTAGTTTTCTACTGACGACTTTCCACCACTCTTATAAACAGGAGTCACCTTAGACATCTTCCATTCTTTTGGGAAAATACCTGATTTTAACGATCGGTTAAATATATGACATAAGGGTGCTTTTAAAAAATCCACACATCCTTTTAGTACAAATGTTGGGACATTGTCTGGCCCAATTGACTGCGTATTTTTAAGTTTACTTATGAATAAGAATACATCATCCACTCTGAAAGACGAGACATCAATAAACGAGGACCCATTTGATGGCTGCCTTGTTATAAATTCAATATCGAGTTTAGGCTATATCATGCTGATATCAACTAGTCATCCAAGTAAAAAATAAGTAAGTAATTAAAAAAAAAATCATGTAACGATTGATATAATACACCTTATAAAAAAAGCACTGACTTTTAAAACAGTTTTATGTTTGTCCTGATGAAGAAGAGTCGTCTCTGAAACCTATAAACTAATCAAAATTTAATCTCATTTGTTTTACAAAGTGTATAATTTAATTCTTTAATATGACAAACAACATAGTTACTGCATTGTACAATGTTATTATTACACATATTTTTCACTTAACTACTTCATGCTTGCGCTCATACCGGTGCGGGAAAATTGTCCACATCTTTACGTTCGCTTTCGCACCGGTACGACCATACACTTTCTGTTTTTGCCGCTCTCGCATCTGTTCGATGTTTATGCATATACAAAAAAAGGGTCGGCTTCCAGCTGTATTTATCAATGAATTATGATACACCACACGTCTTACAGCTAAAAAAACCCAAGCATGAAGTGGTTAAAGTTAAAAGTTACAAACGATAACTTATAGAATATTTACCACGTTTGTGAATTGTTCATATGATACTCAATATGTCAAATAGTGAAGCGTTAAATGATCATTTCTAGGTTACGGAGTATAAATATGTGAAGAGAGCCATGGAAGAAGTCTCCAACACGGACCTGAAGCTGAGCGTGGAGCTGCGGGGGCTCAGCGGCTGCCTCGCCGTCAACATTCCGCCTCCTCCTTCCGATCGCTTTTGGTTTGGGTGAGATTATATCTAAAATAATAAATTGATAAGTTGTGCTGCCCCTTTCCATCAAATGATTCAGACATGCAAAGTGTCGCGTTGATCACCTGACCTGATTTGCTTACCTGCGTGCGCACTTTACAATTCCTCTTGAGTAATGCTTGCCGATGGATTGACGACATAAGGAGAATAGCGGGAGTGACCTGGATGCGGAAGGTAGAGGATCGAAGAGGATGGAGACTCATGAGGGAGGCTTACATTCAACAGTGGACAGATACAGGCTGATGATGATGAATGCTTGCCGGTTGGCATAATCCAGTGATAAAAGCGTTTGTTTGTCGTTCAGACGCTGTCGGTTCAAAACCCAACCGATCTTGATTTTTTAATTATTTATTTAATTAAATCTCATGCCACTGTAGGGTTGAGCCACCCCTTTAAGACAAAAAATATGTTCAGGCCTCGGGAGAGTTCTAAGAGGAGAGAAAAAAAATCAGAATGGTCTAATATGAAGTTTTCTTTTTCAGTTTCCGTGGCAATCCTCAACTCATCCTTAAAGCCAAGCCGATAGTCGGTGCTCGTGTAATTAGTTTTGCCCACGTGACAAGTTGGATAGAAAAGAAGCTGTCTAGGGAATTTGAAAAACTTCTTGTAATGCCTAACATGGAAGACTTGGACTTAGACTGTATGACGGCACCTGTCATTGATTAATTTTTTATTAGAATCCTTTCCTTTCTGTTCAAAAATATATCTTTATTTTTGGCAAATTTGAGTGATATTTTGTTATGTATTTTAAAAAATTGTTGTTAAACATTGGCATGCTTTAAATATAGCTTCGAAAAGTAAACTCTACATTCTTGTTTACGAAAACAATCAGTAATAATAAAAAGTCTTTACAACATTTCAAATAATTTTCTAATGGAATAAATATTTAATTATTTACCTTATTTTTACATCAATCACATTAGATATGGCCTCTGTTTAGGAGACTGCAGTTTTAAGCACAACTTTGTTGTCTCTTGACAGTGATGGATTAATGAAGGCTACGAGTTAGTCGAAACTGCAGTCTCCTAAATAGAGGGCATATCTAACGTGATTGATGTAAAAACAAGGTAAATAAATAAATATTTATAATGGATCTCAAATTGAATGCTGAAAACATTGAAAAAAAAATCTAATGTTGTATAATATTTTATTGTACAGGGAGCGGCAAAAAAAGCTGACGGTTTTAAATCAAAACAACGACGAAAACCGTCACCTTATACAATTGATACCTTCCGTATTTCAAAATATGATCGATTTAACAGTTTATTTTTGAAAACTACATTGTTTTTCTTAACATTGTTTATTATTTTTTGTATCGATTGACAAAGTATTTTTCAAGTGTACATATGTAGTACTTATTAATATATATAATAAAAATATATCAATTCCAAAGATTTACAAAATGTTATAAAAAATACTTATTTTATTTATAAAATATCAGAAAGTATTTACAGTCGAAGCATCCCAATATATTGTTAAAAGTACTCACTTTACTAGAGAAAATGTAACACGGACTCTGTGATAGTTAAGAATTATCACTGCACTGTGCATAGAACAGAACTGAGGTGCATAGTTCGTGGTTCGAATCCCAGCATCTGTTTTTTTTTCTCCTCAGATTGATGAGAGAAATTTGATGTAGATATGTATTAACATCCTCCTCTCTAAGTTAGTTATCGAATTGCGTGGTGGCAGGATGCAGGAGCAGATGACAAAGCAAAAAAACTTGATTTTGAAGCACAATTCGCCTTTATTTTGAATAAAGACTAGATTTCCTCGTCCAACCTTACATGGCGTTTAGCCGGGCCGGACGAGATTTGACTCGCGACTGCGGCAGCAAGTGGCGATCTACAGAATCAATGGCGCATCAATTACAGCCGCCATGTTCATACTAACGTCACACCCGTGACCAAAATGACAATATGGTGACAAATACATGTACGACAAGCGAACAGAAATAAGAGACGAAAGATTGCATATCGAGGTTTTCGGTACCAGTCAGCAAGGGCTATATCATGCTGATGTCAGTATTTATGTATCGCTTATTAAAATATTGGTATAGATCAATAATCGATGAAAGATTAGAGTATTAAAAATATTTTAATAAAATCAAAAACAATCCGAAAAATAAATATTCCTAATTATGAAGTATCAATTCATAGTGAATTTTGGTCCATTTAAAGATACCTACATTTAATTCAAATAAGATTTATTTAGTAAAAATATTGTCTTCTACTCCATACATTTAATGTAAGTAAACTTACATGCAATTTTTAAATTTCTTCAAAATGAAAACAAAAAATTAAGCCATCCCTTAGAGAAATAACATGAGAACTGTCTCAGAGTCCGTGCTACATTTTCTTAAAATAGACTATGGTATTTATATATTGTCACATAGATTATTTATCATGAAACATTGAACGTTCTGTCAAATCAAAAAACAATATATTTTATTCATTCAAGTAATTTAAAAAAAAATAGTTATCAAATGACTTATATTTTTTGTATCTCAATAAAATCATAAAGTATGGAAAACACATTTCATGACCATTGCAAGTACATTTTGTTAAATGTTCTGTTTAATTGTTTTTATTATTTACCTTGTTTTACATGGATCACGTTAGATATGGACTCTATTTAGGAGACTGCAGTTTTGACTAACTCGTAGCCTTCCTCAATCCATCACCGTCAAGAGATAACTGAGCTGCATAATACTTCGTAAGTGGTCGAACACATTTATGTAAGAAAGGGGCGTGGGGGGTGTGTCTATCACGGTTTTTTTTTTAATGGATTTCAAAGTGAAATTTTTAAAGATCCATTGGTACCTTGACATACAAGTGCCCCAACAAACGAGTTTTTTGAGATACGATGTGTCGAGCGAGCGATTTTTTGCTTTGAAATACGAGTAAAATTGGAGATACAAGCAATCGGCTTAGCGGGTCGGCCGGTTGCACACGAACCGCGCGTCACGCTTTCCCGCGTGAATCACCCGGCCACGGTCAGAGAATCAGTTATCAGTGTGCTCTCACTGTCAAAGCATCTTTGATGAGTTGTGCTCGTGTTTTATGACTTTTGTACTTGTTGCTTTGAGATATGAGTAATTTGAAATACGAGTAAGGTTGCGGTACGAATTAAACACGTATGTTGAGGTACCACTGTATTTATTTGTAAGTGGTATGCAACATACAATGAATAATAGTTTTTTTAGTTGGTGATATATTTTATTAAGTATTAATATTTGTAACGTGCAATGCCTTATTCCATACCATAGAGTTAAGAAATTTAGAGTTTATTTCTAGTTATAGTATTTTAAAAAAAAAAAATTAGTGGCATTTCACTACACGCCATGTTTCTTTGTGGCTATTCTTTCCATTCAATGCAGGGTACCAAAAAAAAATATCTACAGCTTATAAAATAATTTTATACTTAATTGTCACGAGTTAAGTTTATGTATTTAATGTGAATAATTTGTGATAAAAAATAGTAATTGTTTTAATTTTGTAATTGTTTATTTATCTATTTGTAACTGTAGGTATATCATACTTAACCTAATTTCACATATATTTTTCCGAATATTAAAAAAATAAATTATTGATACTTCCAGTGTTTTGGTCATATTTACTAATAATGTTCTAAATTGTTCTGTTGATAATATTATTTTTGTTTGAAAATTTGTGATATTTTTATGTTTAAGGGAATTGGGACTGAGTTGTTTATTTTATTGATTTAATTTGCTATGATGTACCATCTATGTTATAATTATAATAAAATAATTATAATTATTCATTTCTTTTAGCAAAAACTTAAGATAGTATTATATCTTAACATACAATTCGTTTAACGACTCATCGGTAATGACGTGGGGCGCACTGGACGTCTGGTGCACGGGGCATTTGGTAGACTGGCTGTCTCACTAACCTAACCTAACCAAAGTTATTTTGTTAACAAAAATCTACGGATCTCTGGACTCTACGATCACTGGACAAATCCTTAGGTAAGGTTAAGTTAGCAAGACAGCCAGTGCGCCAAATATCCCGAGCATCAAACGTCCAGTGAGCCACACGTCGTTACCGATGAGTCATCGCAAAAAATTCTGGGGACGATAGGTCGTGACGCCGTATTCGCTAATAAAAAATCTTTGATTTTTCAACATGTGTTCAGAAAAATAACTTAACATGAATGCGCTATTATAGTTAAACATCTTAAAAAAAAAGTGAAGTAAAGTAGTTTGTTGGTAAGTGTGATGGCCAAAATTTTGATATTTTTATTTGATTTAATTAAGACTGATGACTTTCCAATAACTATCTCTACTGTTTACTTAAGGTTACTCACACAAACGTTAGAAATTGCAAAATTGCTCTTCTTTTAAGAAGGACAGAGTTATACAAACACTGTTGTCAGTAGAAATGTGATAGATGTATAAAAATGATTATGTTTGTATAACTCCGTCCATTTTTAAATGTAAAGATATTTTTGTATTCGTATCCCTTGTGTGAATTTGTCCTTGGGATTTTTTTTTTGTCTTGTAGCATTATTCAGATAATAATAATTTGTGGATGTATATTATTTAGGTCAAATTTGAATGTCTACTGTACTTTAATAATTAATGTAATTCCGTGCTTATTCACTATTTTGGATTGTATTTTGTTGGTTCCGCCGCATTCCGTCCCCAGACAATTCGTTCTACGGCTCATCAGTAAAGACGTGCGGCTCACTAGATGTCCGGTGCACGGGACAATTGGTGCACAGTACAACTATTGCACTGGATGTCTCGCTGACCTAACCTAAGTTATTTTGTTTACGAGACATGATCTCTGGACTCTACGATCACTGGACAAATCCTTAAGTTATGTAAGGTTAGGTTAGCGAGATAGCCAGTGCAAAAGTAGTTCCGTGAGCCAAATGTCTTGTGCACCAGACGTCCAGTGCGCCCCACATCGTTAGCGATGAGTCGTAAAACGAATTGTCTGGGAACTTTACGTCGTGACACCCATTTTGTTATAGTTATGTCTTTACGGTCATCTCCACGTTGGATAAAAAATGCATTTTGCATCAATTATCATCAATTGATGAATGAAATAGTGTCTGAATAACTGTATAGAGGTGTCGCTTTCCGCAAAAGATAACACACAGCTTTATACACATTGTCCTAATAACTTTATGTGATTCACACAATGAAAGAATACGCATTTACTGGTTACTATATATCTTTAATAATTTAAGGCAAATAAAAAGAAATAGACATACATTCAAATATATTGTGTTCTTTCTGATTCCTTATGTTTTCATAATAAATTTAACTTGATAGATTTAGCATTTTTCTTTCGTTACAGAATTATTTGATTGTTTTTAATTAGAAAAAAAAGTACAGATGGCAGCTAAATCATAAATGGCTTTGCAGTTTTTGAATTATAACAGTATGTGATAAGAATGTTACTAAATAATTTCAGAGTTTTGAATAGAATTTTTTAGTATTCAAATAAAAAATATCCATTTTTTCAAAAACATGCTCAATGATTTTATTTTTATTTTTATATGGTATACCCGTATATTGCAATTTATATTCAATTCCAAAAGAACTATATTTTTTTACATTTATTAAGAAATTAATTGTATTTATTAGTAATTTTTTTAGCAAAAAAATAATATTATTAGACGTTTGCATTTTGATATATCTATTGTGTGTTTAGCTTAGAGGTTTTGTAAAAGTATAATTTTAGTAATTACTAGGGGTGTGATTTTTAGTTTAAAAAAATCTTTTTTTTTTTTCATTTTTGTAACGTATTTTTTTTTTAAAAAATCACATTTATAGGTTATACTATGTAAATTAGATGTCCCGTGGGTGTATGGTATAATTTATTTGATCACTACACTATTTATCACAGCCTTCCAGCGTCTAAAAGAAGAAAAAGTATTTATTCCTGGTCATGTATTATATTCACTCATTCACTATACCCAGTGTTTTATACTTGAATTGGTTCATAAATCTTGTTTATGGTCATTCAAACACACATTCATTGTTTTATTCCATTTTCTAATCTATGGTTCACAATATTTTCTACAATTTAATTATAAAAACTGGACAATATTGTGTTTATGTCTATTAATAAAGTTTTTTCCAAAACCAATGACTGATTTTTATTAATATTTTAAGAATCCAATTTTACAAACTTTTATGAGATTACAATGAAGAAGTATTGTGTGGAGACATTATCTATTAATTAAGGATAGTTGATATTTTTTTTAAAATGTGTTAATGCTGTAAGAATGATAAGGTAAGGAAGTGGAGAAGGCAGCCTTCCATATTACAGTCGGTCAAGAGGCAATGGTTGTCCTGTTTAGAGCAAATACTTTGAATGCTGCAGGAGAGCATACTATATACTACAACTGACTTTTTTCAAGCCCCCGGTCTCCATCCTGGAAGACACTCGGGAACCATGCATATAATGTATTTGGTAGAACTGACAGGGATGAGGCAAGGACTATGGCGACTGACAGAGGTTTGTGGCGGCAGTTCGTGCCAGCCATAAGTACCAGTTAGGGGAGCAGACATAGTGATGATGATGACTCACTATTCATAATTATTCTCTAAGCTTTACAACCTTTACCAACCAAGAGAATTTGATTATTATCACTTCTCTACAAAAACATTACTTCTCCATAGAAACGCTAATACAGGATATGGTGCAGTTATAATACTATTAACTCGCCTCGTGCTAATAAAAACTCTGAAAAAAAAGGAATAATATTTGATTTTGTTAAAATAAAAGAACATTTCGATTGCAAAAAGTTTTGTTTTATATTGGCTTATAATAATTATAATGTATGTACAAACGTAGAGATTTGATGAAACAATATTTTTAACAATATTCTATGCTATGTACATTGAGAAAATAAAACTATGTCACATGTATTATATGTCTTATGATTACCTACTTATATACATATCACAATTTAAGGCATTCTGAAGAAGCACCAATTAAGTACACACATAAATTGAACGAAATTCATTTACAATTTAATTTAAATCGGCACAAACAATAAAAACTCAAATGTATAATTTCATTAATTGGTACTTAACTTCTTTAGTAGAAAATAGTGCCATCTTCAATCAAACATTGTAACTAAACTTTTCAAAAAACAGAACAATACAATTCAACTGTTTTTATTGTTTTGAAAAATAGATTTCTAAAAATATATTTTTAGTAGTTAATGATTATTTATTCCTTTATAATATTTCTTAATGAAGAACAGTAGTGAAAGGCCACATTATTTTCTGCAATAATGTTTTCGATATAAAACATCTGATTTTTAAGAAATAAAATTCACTTGTAGCAAAACTTACAGTAATAGGTCGGTCTTCTGGGAGAAACTAACCTAATTTGAAATTTTAAATCATTTTACAAATTTATATAATCTTTAAATATATTTGATTTTGTACATTATAAACGCTTTAGGTGTTTTACACATTTCAACTACTTAGGTATATACATTAAATAATTTTGACTAAAATAATACAGTATTTGAAAATGAAAAAATATACATTTAAAAAAAGCATTTAATGTATTAATTCATATATATTACGTTTAAAATATATTATTTAAAATGCGTTTATATTCCGCATTAAAAAAGATAAAAAACATAAAAAATCATTGAATTTTAATATAAAATCTAAGAATTTTATTATTTAAAAATGAATATATAATTAATTGCTTGAAGCATTATTAATCATAATTTTTTTGTGATTTATCAATGCACTTTAATCGTAAAGAAAAAAACTAAACAAATGCAAAACAAAATGTGTGTGGAACACTGGTCAATCGTTCGTGCATATTACGTTTTTCGCATGGATGCTTTATTTTTTATGGTCTCGGCAAATACCTACAAGAACAATGTTAAATAATGTCGAATAAACGTCCCTTGATTTATTAATTATGATTAATATGGTCCCGTCACAAATATTATCCCGATTGACCGTTTTTGTAAGCACACAGCGCAGCGAGAGTTTGACATTTGCGTTGTTGTCGGTTTAGTAACGCCGTTGTTAATGGCAACGGCGTGACGTTAGTTTATCTGTCAGTTGATTCGATTGGTTTGCACAGGTTGGTTGTGTCCAATTTCGCTTTACGTCTCGTATTGTGACTTTATATAATTTGAAGTAAAATGGGCCCCAAAAAGAAAACCAGCACTCTAGTTGAGAAGCTTAGAATAATTCAAGAGGTGGAAAATAATCCAGGAGAAAAAAGAATCGACATAGCAAAACGTCTGGGAATGGCACCATCAACACTAAACACGATCGTCTCTAGAAAGATTGACATACGCAAAACAATCGAAAAGTGCGGCAAATCTGCGTATAAAAGAAAGTCCGGTAAGGAGTCTACTTTTAAGGAACTCGAGGATATTCTTCACACGTGGTTCCAGCAGGCGCGAGCTGATAACATACACATCGATGGCACTATAATCAGACAAAAAGCTTTGAAAATAGCCGAAATTAAAGGGATCACAAATTTTTCTGCATCGAACGGATGGATCAATCGGTTCAAAGATCGGTACGGCCTCGTTTATAAAAAAAAAGCTGAAGTCAGTGAGAGTGCTGTAGATTTAGACACTAACATGTCATGGATAGCGAGATTACCAGAGATAATTAAGGGATACGAACCGAGAGATATATACAACGCTGATGAGACGGGTCTCTTCTTTACGTGCTTCCCTGATAGAACTTTCACATTAAGTGACCAATCCCTTCAAGAAGAGACGGAAGATCACAATTCTAAAGAGCGGATTACAGTACTGTTATGTACAAATAGCGATGGGTCAGACAAATTGCAGCCCATTGTAATAGGAAAATCGTTAAAGCCTCGATGCTTTAAGGACATAAAAACACTTCCTTTGCAATACTACGCCAACAGCAAGGCGTGCATAACAGCCAACATATTTACTGATTTCTTAAGGAATCTTGATTCGTCAGTCAGTGATCAGGGGCGTAAAATACTATTATTTGTGGACAATTGTGTCGCCCACCCACGTAATACTTCATTTCTTAAAAACATCAAAGTAGTCACTTATCCTCGAAACTGTAGCAGTGCTTTACAACCACTAGACATGGGAGTGATAGAGAATTTTAAAGAACTATATAGAAAACAATTGGTACAAAAAATGGTTTGCATGATGAACTCTGGAAGAGACATCGATCAAGCGACACTCCAGATAAACGTGCTGCAGGCGATAAACTACACAGTATCTGCTTGGCATCAAGTGAAAGCTTCAACAATAAGAAATTGCTTTTGGAAATGCGGTTACCTTTCCAAAGCGGTTACTTCTGAAGAAGAAGAAGTGATGGAAACTGATGATGAATCCAATTATTTATTTGATAATAACTGGCGTCTTGTAGCTCAAGGAGATTTAGACTTTGCAACATACGTGCAGTGTGACAGCGAGCTGACTACATGTGGTGTCCAGTCAATTGAGTCGCTATGTGAAACAACTTATGGCAGCAGTGAAGAAGAAGAAGGTGAAGAGGACAAAAAAGAACCGGTTCCAACATTTTCGGAAGCGTTATTGGCCTTAGAAAAAGTTAAATCATTTTTATATTCTAAAGAAATAGACAAATCGGTTGTTAGAAAAATATGCGAGTTTGAGGCAACTTTGTGTAAATTTAAAAGCGAAAAATCAATAAAGCATACGTGGCATTGAGGACTTTCCAAATAAATCATTTTATACTGTGTATGCAATATAATATATATTAAATAAATATGTTTTTATAAGAATTAACTTTTTTATTATTACACATTTAAGCTTTCTAATATTCATCGTTTCATTAGGGTCCCTTGAAAAATGCACAATCTAAGATTCAATGTACAATGGTTTTAATTAATTTACCAAGATAGATGATACTTCAAATTATCCATATTTCAATGTTCAATGATTTGACATTTAAAACTATATAATTTATTGATTTATCGGAAAAACTGCATTAAAATAATGGATTAACTCTAGCTTTAATACATTACATTACTGAGATCTAATGCATATCATAAATATATGTTTATATTTTAATACAGTTAATTTACATGACTAAAATAATTAAAACTATAAGAAAAATGCTAAAAGCTTATTAATTATAAACTGAATTTGTCACATGATGTTTTGATAAACATAACATCTTAGTATTTTTTCTGATAACCATAATATTATATGTGTCCATGATTATGAAACTGGTGCAAGTCAAGTTTCATTAATTCTGAGATATTTAAAGGTTTGAGTTTTGATGTTGATTGAAAAATCAATGAAAGTGACAACTTCATGTTGCATAAATTGCTATATTTAGATTTTTTAAATTTTTGTTTGATGAAGATTATATTAATTCATAACAATGTGGACTGTAAATTAATAAATAACTTTTTTTTTTCAATTTTTTGACATCACCACTTTTATAATTATGGGCACACATATTGAATTTGATTTCACATTTAATGTATGACTTGGTATGTCATCTTTTACATTTTAAATAGTCATACTCAAGTAGTATTCTAAAGTATATATAATACATGAAATCGAACTATATACTTTTATTTATTACAATTTAACCGTATGGATGCCATGAGCCAAATATGGGTCCGCTGCGTTGGGAGCCCGCCAGTGCCGTGAGCACACCAGTGTGTTATAAAACCTTATATTTTCGGTCAATGTTATAGTTTGGGTCTATAGCGACATCTATCGTCAGCCCAAGAAAAAAAAAAGGCTAAAATTGGACACCATTTAGGGGTTCAAATCTTCGATAATCCACGAGGCGTTGCATAGATCTATGCAGGGTCATGGCATCCATAGGGTTAAGTATAATATGTTATGCATCAATTACAAGCATTTAGAAATCATCGTATTTTGTAATTCTTGTTAATTATTTTTCTTTTTGAAGAACACAATAAAATTAGAATGTAATTGACAGGCGTTTGGCACTTTGAATTCACAAAATAAATAATTTTAAGAGTAGGTATTTATTAGATCAAAGATCCAAACGGAAACTAAAAATAAAAATATTTTCTCTTATTTGAAAAATCATTACACAGAAGCATTTACAATTAAATTCTATATCAAGGAATTTAGGCACCTAGTAAAAACCATCTCAGAGAGGCGACCGGTCACATCATGCGCCACGATGGTCTTGAGGATGATTGAGGGTAGAAACTGCAGAGGGCGCCCTAGACGGGAGTATTTGCAGCAAGTTGCAGCTCTTATGCTGAGCTAAAGAGGGTTGCAGAAGATCGAGATGCAATACTTTGTTGCTGCAAACCGATCCGTCGGAGTGATACTAAGAATAATAACTTAATATAATACTTTGGTAAGTAAATATTATTAAATTATTTTTCTTTTATTGCTCTGTAACAACAATCCATGTCATTAAATAAATTGTTTTTATTAAAATTACATAATTGTTACTTGTTTATTACTACATTACTAATAAAGGATTTTCATTGCTGTTCTAAAGAGATATCTTCCTTATACAAAACATGATAACGCAAATTGTGTGTTACATTACTTTGTAGTCTACTAAAAACTGTATACGAAACGAAGTAAAGGGATGATATGTTGCAATGTCCAACATTGCAACTCGAGGGAGACACACCTGTACAGGTCATTATATCTCTCATAAGCTACACATACCATCGCAGCAGGCAATATTAATGAAACACCCAATTTGTATTGTATGGGTGAATGCCTCTTAACATTTTTTTTAAAACTAAATGAATGGTTTAATAATCAGATATCAATGAGAATAAGTTGTATGGCTGTTTCAGGTAATTAATTCCTTTATAATTTGTAGTAATTAGTTAATTGATATAAACAATATAATTGTGTTGGAAAGTAAAAGGAAAATCTACCAAAGATAAAATAAAGTTTTACATAGCACAGTAAAAAAATTGATTTAAAAGTTATGTATAAACAAAAATTATTTTATTTTGGTGTTAAATAAAAAAATTAAGGATGCAGTACTTATAATAAATCAAACACTCCTTGTGTATAAGCCAACCAAAAACTCTTTTAATGTTAAAAATAGTAATTACTGAAATTTTCCAAAAATTTAAAGAGTAACTTATGTTAGCAGAAGAAAGGCATACAAAAATCATTGATATATATTTCATATTAATAATATAGAATAGTCTTGGCATTTTAAATTATTATTTCTATTTACAATAAAATAAAAAATATTTTAGAGTGATTTCTTTCACTTATTTTTTAAAAATAAGACTATTTTTATTATAATATAAGGCACAAGTTTCTATAAAGTATTTTCACTAATAAAATAATAGTTATTTTAAAATTACATTATTGTCCTTTTAATTCTACATTTTGTTTGTACACGATACTTCAATTTCTTCGCATTTTATAAATCATTTTGATAGAGATCTTTTACACACTCGTTTTCAAGATTTAAAACTTTTTTTAAATAAATGACAACATAGTTCACATTTCCACAATAAATAAAATCCATTGTCTTTACATAAAAAATATGATGTGAATAAAGATAATGATTTGAATATTCATCTAGAATACCACACCCCTTGGCATAGTTCTCTTCTTTATTAAATGTTGTTTCAGAAAGATATAAAGTGCATAAAAAATAATTGTTTGCCAATAATTGACATTAATCTTTATATAATACTTCTACTACAGAATACTGAAGAGATGTCTTTCCTTGTTTTAACAATACAAAGATTGATGGCTAATAAACAATAAGTGTCAAATAACAGAAACCTTTCAATTGCTTATTACAAGCATAAGGTGTTAAATAAGCAATGGTCAGTTATTTGGATGATAAAAATTGCTGTTTTTTAAAAAATAGAATACACCATATTAGTCATTATATTAACAGTAGCAAAATGAAGATTATCTAAAGGTGCGTTAACACTATGTTGATGAGACACTATTGCTGCAGTGTTGCTGTTGTATTTGACGTAAAGATACTCATATATACTATCAAGTATTGGGAAGTGCTTCGGCAGAGAAAGTCACTGTGTGAGACTGTGGAGATCTGCAGACCGCCTCACGCATACGATCCTGCCCCATGTGCCCGCCAGGCTGCACATCAAGACCTAATGCTGGGCAGCACAAGGGCCATCGATGTTGCCA
Organism: Glossosoma conforme; assembly: GCA_022606575.1. Taxonomy (NCBI): domain Eukaryota; kingdom Metazoa; phylum Arthropoda; class Insecta; order Trichoptera; family Glossosomatidae; genus Glossosoma; species Glossosoma conforme. Next base: position 93,650 of record JAGTXR010000174.1, on the reverse strand, counting down.
GATATTGAGCTGAAACAATTTAACTGTCGCTGACACAAAGAAGAAGTATATTTGTGTCACATCTTGATGTCTTGTTATTTCACAAACATTTTTAAACTGATTTTCGACGAAAAATACATGCCGCGTCCAAAGATCATGTCGATTTGTAGGTGTTGCACTATAGGTAAAATCCACGGGTTTTTATAAGTGTTCACTTTTTTAGGGTTTATTGTTTTTTTTTTAATTGTTAAGGGCGGCACGTAGTTGTTTGTTAGGATGTCAGCTGACAGTGAGCAGTGCCTTGTGCGTTGAGGCGCCGTGCAAGGATAGTCCATTCGTCAGCTCTGGGGGCACAGGCCAGTGCTAGCCCTCCTAGCCTGCGCGCCCCCACGATCAGGAATTCTCCGGCTCCAGCAGCCGCTCCGCAGTGCGCCCCTGCTTGCACGTGCGCGAACCACTCCCCTTGAGGCGTGACGCTGTTATCTTCGGGGAACCCCCAGAGTTTGTCTTCGGGGAACCCTCGAAGTTTGTCCTCGGAGATCAGCGCGTCCCCTTGGAAGAGCCCCTTCAAGAGCATGTAGTCAGCAGAAGTGTTGTGCGGTGCCCCCGTGTCCGCATGGAAGACGCGTCCATCTGGTGTCGTGTACCTGATGAGCTTCGTCACGCGGACTGTCAGCTCCGAAGTGCCCAGCTCGCTCCTCTCTCGCATGCCGACGATAATCCCGCGGGTTACTGTAAAAAGAAAATATATAATGTTATTTAAATAATTAGCATACACTCCATTTCGCCATGTCGTCAGTTTGTTACGTATATATAGATCTTTCATTAAAGACGAAACCGCGGTGTTTCAGCAGGTTAACCCTTTTGGTCTCAGAGCGCCGATATATCGGCGGCGCATACTTTGAAATATGTATACGAATATATGCTTTTTTTATACAAGTTAATATAATATAATAATAAGGGATTTATTTTTCTAAAAATATACTCCTACATCTAATATTATGTTTCATATATTTTTTTTGTTAACAATAATCATTAAAAAAAACTAAGTATATATTATTTTATCGCACGTGCTCATAAAAAGAGATTGATGCCAAAATATTTAAACAAGGTTATATGTATTTAATATAGTAAAATACATGTAAAACAATAGTAAGATAAACATATAATAATTTAAAAGATAAGTTACATATTCATTAAAATAATTAATATTTCGTGAAATTTAGATATTTGTAAATACGCGTCCACAATATCGAGCAACCATAGCAACGTTGCGTGTCAAATTTGATAAAACAATGCCGAATGGTATCATTTATCTTTGTATTTCATTTGATACGCAAAGATGCAACAGCTATTTATCTGTGGACCTTCCAAAAAAACCCAAAAGTAATTAGTCAAAAAAAAATGGAATCAAATAAATATATATATTTATATATATCTGATATACACAAGAATTGTATTTTTTATCCTCCCATATTCGTTTCATATTATTGTTTTTAAGTTTTGACAATTGTAAAGAATACGAAGATGAGTACCTATTAATTGTGTAAACTTTAAGCTAGTATGTGTGTATTATATTATTCTAAATGTTTCTACATTTGAAGGTGAAAAGTAAACAAGATAATATAATAATATCCTCATATTTAAGAGTATCTACTGTGATAAAGCAGTGAGATGTGAAGTGGTCCCTATCGCTAGATTTGTACAATTTCCTTCCTTCAACATTCTTGGATGATAAACACGGCTGGCCGCATAATTATGTGTCAACACAACCGACGTGGTAGGTACATAAACATACCTACCCAGTAAGTTTATGGCCATAGACTAGAATTAAACCGTGGCATTCTATCAAAGCGTTTTTGTTTTGTTAGTTTGGTAAACTTGTACAACCCTGAGGGTGGTACGAGTGTTTTGCAGTAATGTTAATAATACTTGAGTTACGTCACGTTTATTATTTATTATTGTTTATATTTCAAAATAACAAATATCTTTATTTAGAAGCATAGGCAATAATCGCAACATTTTTTTTAACTGTGGATCCTATAACGCTTACCAGTTTGCATATGGATAGACGCGGAGAGAAGTGTTGATCCGCCAACGTCATAGACTAAAACCTGACATTCACGCATCATTCTTATGATTACAGGAATTCACTATGAATAGGTAGTCTTTACGGGTCGACTATCGTCTACAACAAATTTTGATTAATAGGCTATGTCTAGCACTTTACATGTGAGGAATAAAATTCACACCAACCGGGGCTTTTGGAGCACATAAATCGATTAAAAAATGTATTTTTTTAATCTCCGTCGGAGATCGAACCCACGACCTTTAGCTTGTCAAACAAACGCTTTAACACCTGAGCTATACCTACCGGCTATTATTTTCGTATTAAATAATATAATTTAAGAACCTAAATATATGTAGTTTATTTTGTGCTTTAAATTTGGTTCATAAAAGCTCTCAGTTCTCCACTTATTGTGAAAAAAATCATGTGATTGGAGCAATATTTTGTAGAGAATACCTACCATTTGAATATATCTCAAAAGATCACATGAAGGTTAAATTTAATCTTCTCCGAAGAATATTTTCTATCACTGCAAACTGAAGATTAGAATATATTAGCTATGATAATTTGGTTAAAATAATCATAGCGAAAACTCCTATTCCAGTCTAAAAAATAGCCAAAGTAATAGGTATCTATTGCAAAATTAAAGAATGAGTCAGCGAGGGCACATTCGGCCATTTACGTCATTACCAACACGCAAAGGATAACCTTTTATATCAATGGTACCAACATCCATCCAAATTAGGCCAAACAACTTCAATAAAATACCTATCATTTATTTTAAAACGCAAGAAAACAAAGTTTAAATATGGAATGTTTTAATTTATTCAAACAGTGTACCAACATCAAAATGTGTTTACTACTGCAAAAAAAGGTATACTTCGTCACTAATCTTGGTAGGTATTTAATTTATTCGCATCTTATTGTTATTAACCCTTTCATTACGGCTCGGTTTGAATACAAATTATACTGTCAATTATAAAACTAGTATTTGAAGCATAAATGTACTTATCTGGTCTATTTTCATATATCACATTGGTTCTTGTATCCTTTAGCTATCAGATGATGCATAAAAAACTATTCTAAGAAAGTAGCAAAACGATATATCACGTCAAACGATATCAACGGTCGGGGAATCTAATGACGGCATATGCCGACAACCGATGCGAAAGGGTTAAAAAAATAATATGGATTCAAGATAGAGTGCACTTATCAATTTCACACGGAAGATAAATAAAAGTTAATTTCAAAATAATATTAATATCCCCCTCTCTTATTGTTTCAACCATTTCTTTATTGTTTTTTTTTTCTTCTAATACACAAACTACATTTTCACCACGAACTGCCATCACATTGCTCTGTCAGCTGCCATGGTCATCGACACATCTCATATCAGCTTCGCCACCCAATGAAAAACAATTAATTCAACAAAACAAGCAAAAGACAATGCAGATATAATTGATTTCTAGAAAACGCCAAGGCTCCATCTATCTCACATCAAAGATCTTTGTGGGCTTTTTGAAAGAAGGCGCCCAGAGCCTTCAACGTTGCTTCAATTACCGGCCATAAAAAAAATATGGGCGATCCAAATTTTCGGGTGGGTCACCGTCCATTTACATGATAAACCATTAGCAACTAATTGTGAGCTGGATGAGTTTTCGTTTCGTGATCGGCACAAAGTAAAGGTTCCCAAAGATGATGCGGCGATTTTGTGCGTTTTGTGGGGGCGAGAACTGGGGAGGTCGGCACTCCATCTAATCTGGCGATAACGCGCACCATCCATGTCTTGGATCTTTCTACTTCGACGCAGTTCAAAGATTGACAGTTTTCACTGATAAATTTTATCAGGCTACACCCCCTTTTTAAACATGTTTTATGTTAATATTTTTTGTCGATATTAACCCTAGGTTTCCGATGATATATTTATTTAATGCAACTCGACTCTAATAAAAAGAATATTCACATAAAATATAATAGATAACGAGTTCAGAATTTTAGTATTCCCCCGTAATATTATTAAGTATGAAAAAAAAGTATAACAATGTATAGTTATTCATTTGTAGCGATGTAAATAAATAATTTGTGGAATAATCGGGGATGGAATCACGCGCCCGTGTCATGCATCTGTGTGACAAGAGACAAACTTCTTGGTGCCTGGCACATGCGCAGCTTCGCGAACGTTTCGTTAGTATGAATTTGCCAGCGCACTGATTTTGATGGCTTCGCCAGCTATAGCGGCTAAATGCGAATTTTTTCCTCTTATTCAGATACATTCTTACTTACTTCGATTTTTGCGAAGACCTCAACATATCAATAGGTTCATGTCATTTGTAATTTAAGTAAAAATATCATTATATATTTGTCCAAAAAATCATCGAAAGGGGTATGTATGAAAGTAATATTATCTTTGAATAAAATAACTATATTTTGATAATCTCTTCCGTGATCCATCTGGATTCGGCACTGCGTAAAATCCGAATGCTCGCATGGCTAATCAAATCTAAAGTAAACAGCCAGCTGTTGAGCTAGACAGGTAAGATATCAAGAGGTATGGCTAATTGTGCTTGCGCAATGTACAAGGTTTCATGCCACAGTATGGCAACGATAATTATACCGTCGATTGTATCCGGTTTCGAACACCTATGACGCATATTTGACATGACAATAAGAAATATAACACTAAAATACGTTACTATATAAGCATAATAACAAGGTTTCTATAGTGGAAATGTGTCATTTAAAGAAACAGCAATGATAACAGTGCTTAATAGAAAGTATGAGTTTTTTGTTAGACGGAAATTTTAAAATTGATTTTTTTAATACTTCTTTTCAATAATTTGATTGAAGTAAGACTAGAGGCCTTTGAGATGTGGTGATACAGAAGAATTTTCGGAATTTCCCGGAGAGACCACGTCACGAACAATGAGGTTCTCAGGATAATCAAGGAAGATAGGCACCTAGTAAGAACCATCTCAGAGAGGCGAGCCCGATGGATTGGTCACATCATGCGCCACGATTGTCTTCTTCACGACATTGTGGAGGGGATGGTTGGGGGTAGAAAATGTAGAGAGCGCCCTAGACGGGAGTATTTGCAGCAAGTGTTCGAGGACATGAGTTGTAGCTCTCATGCTGAGCTGAAGAGGGTTGCGGAGGACAGAGAAGAGTAGAGATCGAGATGCAAGATTCTGCTACTGCAAACCAATCCACCGGATTGATACTACGAAGAAGAAGAAGATTGAAGTATTATTCGAAGGCACACTGAACAAGGTTGAAAAATCGATCTATTTATTTTAAAGAATTATCTATCTTTTTTTTATTGTTGAGTGTAATTCCGATAACTCACAGGATACCGATTCATAGTATTCAGGCTTATAGTATTTACCGTCGTTCAGAGTCGGTTGAAGTGCAAACTGAAATCTAAAGTGGTTAAATATTTGTTCTGAGCGTCACCTCGTCTTGAGAGGTCGCGCGTCAGGTTTACTCAGTAATCTGTATGTACCGAGAACCTCACAGACGTCATGGCCGGTGTATGTAAACTGAGCGATAATGCCGATAAGAAAGCAAACAAAGGCTAAAAGCTTATCTCTCTCTATCTGCTGGGAGGCTCCGCCAGACGAGCGCCAATATGACGAGACAACAGAAGAAAAAATATTACAAAAAAATATATTTAACAAATTTTCTGTAGTATACTTAAAGCTTCCATACTACAGTCGGTCAAGCGACGAAGGTAGTCCTGGTTGAGACATATACTTCGGATTCCACAGGAGAGCATAAACTTTAGTTGCTATGTTCTATAAGCCCTCAGGCTCGGATCGTCCCGGGCGTAGAGAACTTTGTATACATATAATGAACTGATAGGAACTTTGGTAGGCGAAGCTGATATGTGATAAGCTGGTCATAGGCGGCTTATAGGGCTTTGTGGCGTTGACCATATGGTCCAGTTAGGAGGCGGACATGTTGATGATGATTCAACGTTATGAGCTTATGATCTGTACTACGTTTTTTGGTCAACTTGTACCTGCGCTCCTTGGGGACACTTATCACAAGGCATTGTTTTCAGATCACTTTATCTTATCTTATATATCTTATACGAAGCTTTCGTGACCAACACCAAACGTAGGAGTAAAAGCAATAACCTACCAACTACTACATTGTCAAAATCCTTATTAGATAATATAGTAATGAAAAAAATACTTTTTAACTTCTAAGCTATCTGTTTTTATAACCCAACTGATAAACATCATAATATTAATATTTATAAGTAATCAAAATATTATGGCGATAAAAATATGAAAAACTTCAAAAAAAGCTACGATAAATTTGACGCATTTACATTTAAAATCGATTGCGATGCGTCAAAGGCATCCATTATTCCCAAATAATGCAGGAAATTATAAGACTGCAATTTCCAGAAGATCCAAAAAGCTGAAGATGTCGGATCGGGCGGGCGCCGATCTCCACTAGACCAGATCTAAAAGCTCGACCATAAATCATCGATACGAGGAACAAAAAATACGACCCTTTTAGCCTTCAGAACTAAACTGACTGCTTGCTAGAGGCTAAAGGCACCCGCAGTAAAACTCAAATCTGGGCGGGCGCAGTGCACTCGAAATGCCCGTGGCAAGGATCCAATAAGTGGACAGTTAATGTATGTAATATTTAGATTGGAGAAGCTTAATAGTTACTGTTCTTATCTAACTTGTTAATCATATATATATATATATTCATATTGTATTGAAAGTAGGTGATTATAATCCATTTTTATTTTATTTTATGTAAACACATACAGGACAATACCGACAGATGATGATAGTAATTTTAAAGTCTCATCTGTGGAATTCTATGACGCTTACCATAGTGCATATGGCTAAGCGCTGCATGTGGAGTGTTGATCCGCCAACGTCATAGACTACAGCTCGAGATTCACGCATCATCCTTATTATTACAGGAGTTTACTATGAATGGGTGGCCAAATTTTTGGACCAAATTTTTTAATTAATAGGCTATGACTGACATTTTACGGGTGAGGGATCAAATTCACACCAACCGCGGTACTTTAGAGCTCAGAAATCGATTAAAAATCCTTTTTTTTTAATCTCCGCCGGGGATCGAACCCACGATCTTTGACTTGCAAAGCAAACGCTTTGACCATTGAGCTATACCCGCCGGTGAAGCGAGTATACTCAAGAAAATTTAGCATGATCCCTGACAATTTCAACACCATCAGCATATGATCGTAACAAAACTCAGCCTCCTGTAGAGTACATTGTATGAACGTTTCCCGACGGCCTTCCAAGACGGTGCGAGCTCGGGGACTTGAAGAAAGAGCAGCAGCAGTTTACGCTCTCCTGCGACATCCGAAGTGTCCACCTACGCCTATTGATCGACTGTAGTATGGAAGGCTGCCCCTTCCGCTGTCTGACTTTATCACAAAATCCCAACATCGTATATATTCTACACAGGCATCTGCTTTCTTTTTGTTGGTAGCTTTGTGGTGGCAGTTCGTGACGACCATATGCTCCAGTTAGGGGAGCGACATGATAATGATGATGATAAATGCACTGAATGACAAATATTTTAGTAGGAGAATTTAAACAAGTGATTTACTAACTTATTATAAAGTAACCTATTCATAATATAGAGTCTAAAAGATTATTATTAAAATCATATATGTATATGAGAACACTAAAAAATAGTATTCTACAGTCAATCCATTTAAAATATAACGTTTTCATAAGATCGGATGATTAGCCCGATACTTCCAAGGCCTGGACCATTTGGTCCTAAGAGGCGGTTCAACCCAAAACATAAACAACAAAGAAGGAACCAATAAATGACAAATCGCCGTAAGTGCTATACAAAAAATCTCCGTCACAAATCAAACAAATGTGCGTTATAGGAAGGCTGACTGTTTTATAATTTAATTCATCATTATATCATGTTTGATGTCAAACAAATTAAGCACATTTACACATTGTGTATATGCACGTAAAAATAACATTAAGGTTATCAACTGACAATACTTGGTGAAACTGTAATCGTAAAAATAAACTGTGAATCAAAACTAAATATTTTTAATTTATTAATTTTTTAATTGAAATTAATTCTAAAATTACACGTAAAAATAATGTAATTATTATAATTACGTTACAAGTCATAAGAGATCCATTAACATTTAGGTAACAACAGGTAGAAGAAAAATAAGAATCGGGCACGGTGATTTCGTAAAAAGGCCATCAATAAAATGTGTTTACAACCCCAAATTATGTTCACCCATGCGCAGAGGGGCAGCAAAAAATGGCGCAGACTACCAGGGGAGAATACCGATTAGGGGTGAGGTCTAAATGCCTCTCAATACTTGTGTTGACGGAGTCGTGAATACGAATACACATTTGTTACAAATTAGACGGGAAACGGATCACACGATTTTGAGCGTTTTTTTTATACAACCAATTTGAACTAGGCTAAATTCTCTTGCGCCCAATATAACTATGACTAAAAGCTTCATTTTACGTTATTGGATCGATTTAAGTATTAATTAGGGGCAATGATATCTATATTATGAATAGCTTCGATTTCGTGTAAAGTATTACAAGAAAGAAAGAACATAGACAACAATATTTTGGTTCCATATCTGGAACATACGACTATGATCACCACGAATTGCTCTCATTTAGTTCTCATCTTCATCCTAAGGTCTACTTGGGAGCATACATATATGTAACCGACGACTTTAGACCAACGAGGATAGAAGCCCGAGGACTGAAAGAGATGACCGCTGTAGTCTTCTTCGTAGTATCAATCCCAGTTTCGACATGAGCTCCACGAATTTATTTATCAAAGTAATTTCGTGGAGTCTTCTGTTTAGCGGGCTCCGGGACTTTTTAAATGATTGTATTATTATTGTGTTATTAATAAAATGTTGTATTATATCCTGCTTCAGAATCGAATTAAATATTTATATTTGTAATGTTTCTGGAAGAAAAATAAATAAATTGAAATTGAATCCGGTGGATTGGTTTGCAGCAACAAAATCTTGCTCGCTGTATTATCCGAGACAATATTTTTAGTTTTTTTATGTAAACACATACGTGAGAATACCGACAGATGGTGATAGTTATTCTGAAGTCTCGAATTCGAAGACGCTTACCATGATGCATATGACTAAGCGCTGAATGTGGAGTGTTGATCCGCCAACGTCATAGACTACAACCCGAGATTCACGCATCATCCTTATTATTACAGGAATTTATTATGAAATGGTGGTCTTCACGGGACGACTTTCGTCTAACACCAATTTTAATTAATAGGCTATGACCGGCATTTTACGGGTGTGGGATCTAACTCGCACCAATCGGGGGTATTGTGGAGCTCATAAATCGATTAAAAAACCTCTTTTTCATCTCCGTGGAGGATAGAATCTACGACCTTTGGCTTGCAAGGCAAATGCTTTGGCGATTGAGCTATAGCCGCCGGTAACTGATTTGTAAATTGTTTTTTAAGGCGATCGGATGATGTGCCACTGTTGGACAAGTCTACAGACTTCTGCCTCGGGGGTCATCGGAAACCATATTTGTTCCCAGCAGAGTTGTCTGGGGATCAGACATGGACAATTGTAACTAGCTGAACTACCTGTGGCGGCAATTTGTAGTCACTACATGTTCCAGATTTGGAAAGAAAATGAGAAGAAAAAATGTATATATTCTGATGCTCTAAGTCTAACACAAAACAGTATTTTTTAACAGTATAATTCATGTACATAAAAGTGTGTATAAAAATAAAGAAATATTTTACAAATTAATTAGGATAATGTAATTAGGATATTTACTAGGAAGAATATGTAAGTTAGTATTTAAGGATGCCAGTTTCGAACAGGTTATAAAATATATTATGAAATCACACTGTTTCCTTATTATTTCTAACCCCTCGAACGTAAACCTCGGCGGACCATTTTTTGTCTGGACCTTTTTTTAAATTTCTTGTTTACAAAATAAGTCAAATACCCCGATAATGCGGTGATTAAAATTCAGATTGTGCCTCTAGCAAGGATGTCACTAATAATATTTAAAATTAAACAAATAAATCCTGAATATTCATCACGTAAATAATATCTTTGGAATTTAATGTTAAAAACAAAAAAACGTAAGAAACAAGTGACAAATGTATCATAAAACATATTTTCTTGCATAACTTGTTAAATAATGTAATAAATCTAATAAATTGTATTATTGAGTGAATGCTTACCCAAGTCGCTTGTGCAGAATGCATTTGCCATCTCTTGCGGCGTGCAAGGACGGCACTCTTCAGCGGCTGGATCATAGGCATGCGCAGGAAGGGGCTGCAAGTCGTACTGTAAACGGGCTGCCCTTGCTCCAGGTCTGGCTTCGACATACACCGCAGCTTGACCCCCCTTAGACCGGAAGCACCTCACAGTCCGAGAATCACCATCATCAGAAGCGTAAAGCGGAACTAATCCTCTGCTCCCTTCCAAGAATAATCTCGCAGGAAACATTTCGCTCTCTTCATTTCTTTTCTTCGATTTGAGAGCTTTTTCTCTTTCCCTGAAGTCGAGGACCTCGTCACTCTCTGTGAAGAGGTCCAGCTTTTGCTGCTCTTCTTGGGCTGGTAGAGCTTTGATGCAGACTTTGAAGTCCTTGTTGGAGTTGTGGAGTCGCAGGATGACTCGGAGGGCCGCGCTGGGATACAACCAGCTTAGGCGGCCGGCGCGACATCGCAGGTAGACGGGTGTCACGCCGCGGGCAGTGCCAAGAGTGAGCCCACTGGAAAAAAAAGAAAAAAACATATTAGTCAATTGCAATGATTGGGATATACATTTCAGATGCCACAAGAGAGCATTAACCGCAGATGTCTGTTCTTCAAACCCACAGGTTAGCACCATCATGGAAAGCCGTCTGACACTATAGATAGGCAGAGCTAACACCAAACATGGGATGAAAGGAGGCCCATGGCTCCAGATAGGGGAGAGGTCATGGTGATGATCATAATATTATATTGACATCACCATGATATAGCCCTTGCTGACTGGTGCCGAAAACCTCGATATACAATCTTTAGTCTCTTATTTCTGTTTTCTTGTCGGAGATGTATGTGTCACCATATTGTCATTTTGACAAATTCGGTCACGGGTGTGACGTTAGTTAAAATGGCAATTTAGAGTTAATACTTGTGTTTTTGAACCTGTCAAATCGACAGCATTTGCAGCGAATTCGTAATATTTAAAAAAAATCACACAACTCAGGAAGATAGAACAATGTTAGAATGAGTAATTAGCGTTTTTTTTATCCTCAATTCACCCTAAGATGGAGTGAATCGGTTACATTTGTATTTGTTAAAATATTTAGCGTAATTGTTTAGGTGTGTAATTATTTAAGAGTGCAGATCTATTAAGATTTATGAACTAAATTCAGAATGGTACAGAAGAGTTTAGAAAACGTATAAAATGTGGTGAAATTTTAAATACGAGTATAGGTGGAATGATTTGCGATGTACATTAAGTTAATATATAAAAGTTGACATCCTCCTCTCAAAGTTCGTTAATGAATTGTGTGGTGGCGGGATAAAGAGCAGAAGAACAACACAGACTTTTCCAGAAGCACATATATTTGCAAGTGGCGATCTATATAACTAATCCTCCTAACGGCATTACAAAATGACAACACATGCGTGTCCGATGAGCAAACGAAAATGAGAGACGAAAGATTGTATATCCAGGTTTTCGGTTCCAGTCAGCAAGGCCTATATGATTTATTATAGTTTTTGTGAGAGTTGATGGTTGAACACATAAAAACGCTGTACCGCTTTTATTGCGCTTCACAACCATAATCGTATAATACTTTTATCCCAGTAGTGTTTTTGACAGTAGTACATATTATATGACTATTCCGTTTATTGTGAGCCGTGCTTAAGATTGTACGATTATGAATAATGATGTATGACTACATCTCGAGCAATACAATTGATTACAGCTCCACTCGCAATTAATTATGTTCTTGTTTCGGAATCGATAACACGTCTCTGGAGAAACGCCCGAAACTGGGGTCTTAACTGGCGAGTGTCACAATCCATTAAATGGCCTTTATTGAAATTTATGTCCGCAGCACTCAGCTTTTACTTCTATCAGCGAATCGGCCATTAGACACCCGACTTTTATTCGTCATTCATTGCATTACATACCTACTGCCTAAGTGGCACGTGTGGACATATCCAGGGCAGTCCAATGCCTCTTAACTATGAGTTTACGAGAACTAAATCATTGGGTAGTGGGTTCGATCCCCGACATTAAATATATATTTTAATCAATTTCTCATCATCATCATCATAATCAGCCTGTATGCGTCCACTGTTGAACGTAAGCCTCCCGCATGAGTCTTTGTCATGTGCAAAACGCCACGCTTGCCAGGCGGCTTGGCGAGTTTATCGCCGGTTCACACCGTGCCTAGTTGAAGCTGGGAGAAATCTTTTAGTAACTCTCTCAGCCCTCCTTTCTCCCGTCAGTTCATCACGTCACATCGCCAAAGGGATTGGTTACTGCAATCTTGATGTGACATGACTATGTAGGGCTCACCACGTACAGGTGGGAGTGGAGTTGGGTGTGAGAGGCTATAAACTGCTGTTTTAATAGCAGTCGGTAGGTGCGCATCACCACCCAAGAGCCCCAATCGATTTCTATGCTATATAATTACAACCTCTTTTTAAAAACCCTGATCATTGAACACCTAAATATTTTTCTAATATTACAGCCGCGGTCTTTGGAAGTTCGCAAGCTCTTGCCTTAGAGGCTCCCGGAAACCATCTATCTTCCAGCACGCACCTCCGGGTATACGTGTGTTTTGGGACAAGGTATAGACAATATGAGCTTTCAGAACTGTAAAATCGGCAATTTTCGGTGTTCATATGCTCCAAATATGAAGCGGATATGGTAAAAACATACAACCGGTTGGTGTGAATTTGATCCCTCACCCGCAAAATGCCGTCATAGTCTATTAATTAAAATTGGCGGTTATGAAAGTAGTCGCATGAATCCATTTATAGAGAATCTCTGTAATAAATGGATGATGCGTGAATGTCGTTGCGTAATTTATGACGTTTTATCAACACTCCAAATGCAGCGCTTAGAAATATGTAACATAGTAAGCGCCATAGAATCCACAGATGAGACTTCTGTATCACTATCACCATCTGTCGGTGTTCTCCTGATCTGTGTGTATTTAGGTAAAAAACACGTGAAATGACGCAAGAAGAACACAAAAATCTACATTCAAATAACATTTTTAATATTGTTTATTTAAATTTTATTAATAATTGGTGTGTAGGTTACGTGAATGCATGCATTGCTTGTTTAAAAGTTGTTTAATTCGAAACATGAAATACGACCAAGGCTTTTATTGTATTTACATATAAAAAGCAATAACATTCGTTAGATAAAATAACTCATATTAAAGTCCTACACGTCGCCGTACGAACACTCGGCTAATGCTGCGACATGGAGTTTCGCTTTGTCATGAAAAGGCCACACCTAGATGCTTCACTACATTGTCAACACAGATACAGAGAATAAACAGGTTTTACAAAAAAAAACATTATCACAGTTACACTGATAATGCTTTACAAATGCCATACGTTTTTTAGGCATTACACTGGGATTAGATTTTGTGTATTTAATGTATGCAGTTAGCGCAATTTAAGCAATCCAAATGTAAATGTACTCATAGATACTAATTGGTAAAAAAACACTGTAAATACAAGTTGAGTGTTAAATAGACGTAGCAATGTACTTAGTAGACATTTTATGCAATTGATAACGTTGATTTTTTTTATTCATTTGAATATTTTAAGAATGCTTTTAGTCTTTGCATGCAAGAATAAATAAAATGTAAGTGTGTAATTATGTAATTTAAAAATGTGATTTATATTCAAGAAAATATAGCACGATCACAAAGTATTTACTCAAATAATTGATATTTATTACAATATAAATTGATTCACTTTGACATCAGCATGATATAGCCCTTGCTGACTGGTATCAAAAACCTCGATATACAATCTTTCATCGCTTATTTATGTTCGCTTGTCGTACATGTTTGTGTCGCCATATTGGCATTTTGGACTAGTTACGTAGATCACCACTGGCGGCGCTTTGCAACAGCCCATTACGACCACACTCAGTTGCGTACCGACAGCCTAAAAGGTCGCATTATGGCCGGCCCGGCATGTTATTCCGCTTGGGCCGGAAGTTTGTAAAGTTATCGGAATATATATGTGGTTCTGAGAAAGTCTTTGTGTTGTTAATCTGCTCCTCATCCTGCCACCACGCGACTGAATAACTACCTTTAAAAGAGAGGAGGATGTTAACATGTTTGTCCTAAATAACTAATAACTTGTACCTACTGTCAATGATTTTTAGGTATTTTATATAAGCCCAGATTCCAGAATATAGTAGATTTTTCTTACGTTTAAATTTTTTAATTCATGGCATATCTATTTAGGAGTTTGTAGCGAATTGTTTGTTTTTCGGATATTTTTACCATACTTACATTACATTAACCATTATATCAACTAATTTAAATATATATAAAAAACAAACATGTCTTCCATACGTACGAATCCGACCTTATATAAAAGTTTAAAGTAAATACGTACAATGTTTTATATATTTGTGGCAATCATGTGAAACATTAAACATTCTAATACATAAATATCAATTATTTATGTAAACACTCATAGATTCATTTTCTTGGGTGTAACTATGGCTTTATTAACGTTTTAGACATGTTTTACGTAACGACAAAAAGTACTTGCATCATGCATAAAGCATCATGTAAAAATTATTACTTAAATATACATATACTATACATAAAATTCTTTTTTCAACGCGTCAATCCAAGCACAAAAATAACGGCAGAAGCGGGATGCGAACCGCGGACCTTGGAAACCAACTATGCCCAGGTATTCATACCGCTCGGCGAATTCCGTTATTTTTGTGCTTGGATTGACGCGTTGAAAAAAGAATTTTATGTATAGTATATGTATATTTAAGTAATAATAATATTGTAATATAGTCAATGATCTATAAAAGTAGATTAGAATATTGAAATAATAAAATAATATTCTAATAAAAATTAAAAAATTCATACATGTAAAAATTGTTTACACAACAGTTCGTAGATCCTTCAAGAAATTTCTTGTAACGTTAGTTATCATTCGAGTGGCTGAAGGGTTTTGAATTGTTGAATGTTTGGTAAACATTTATCCACACAGACAGAGTATTGATAAAAGCGTATCTGGGTGTGGAGTCACATTTAAGCTGTGTGGGCCCCGAGGAAACAATATCAATCTCGAATTCCTTCCCAACACAATTGTTCATTGTTCGAGCGGCCGGATCCGAGCGCAATGTTTATTATTCTTATTGTTAAGATTATGATGTATGACAGTGGGACTGCGTGAATAATAATGAATGTTTGTTTTTGGAGGTGTGCTAGGTGCTGCGATACGAGATTCATTTCTTAGAACTTCATAATAATAGTATCTGATTATTTCCAGATCGTATAATTAACAGGATAGACGCCACCACGAATGTAATGCTTTTTGATTTTTTCAAACGACAATTCTTGGAGGAGTTCCATAACATCAAAATAAAAGTAAAATAACAATAATCATATTCTTGACAATGGCTACCCGACGTAGACGAAACATGTCGTCATGTAATAAAAATTATGAAAAAAAATCAAAATAATCTTTTACTTCTATTTTGATAATGTTATTTTACAGATTAGTAATTATTTATTGAAAGCTTGGCAATATTTAGATGGAGTATAATTTTATATTAATTTTAATTGTTACCGGTGGGTTTAGCTCGATGGTCAAAGCGTTTGCTTTGCAAGGCAAAGCTTGTGGGTTCAATCCCCGACGGAGATTAATAAAACAAAAATATTTTTAATCGATTTCTGAGCTTTAAAATAACATTATTTAAAATAACCCCAATTTTAATTAATAGACTATGACTAGCATTTTACATTTCCGGGATGGATCAAATTCACACCAACCGGGGTATTTTAGAGGTCAGAAGTCGATATATTTTTTTTAACCTCCGTCGGGGATTGAACTCACAATTTTTAGCTTGTAAAGCAAACGCTTTAACCACTGAGCTATACTCGCCGGCCTTTTGTTATTTTTATCTTCTGATGTTGTCATTTGTGATGTTTGAATTCTCTGGGTTTCATTTCCATGTACTCTCATGTCCGGCGGGCGTTGACACTTGTCAATTTTCGCTGTCTGCTTCGTCCGTCGCCGTGTGTCGTCCTCCGTGAGTTATGCATCCTAATAAAAATCACACTCGGCCACAAAGGCCGGAGAAATAAAAAGCGGCCGCACACACAATCCCGCGTGGGCTCCGTCGGAGCCAAGTGGCGAGAAGATGCGATGATTTATCTCTGAACCAGAGTCGCTCACTCGGGAGGAAGTACCTACTTGATCGCGCCTCACTTCACGTTATTGCCGTACGTGCTAAAGCGCGCTTCAACTGCACGAGCCAATCGAGAACATATAATATTACATTATGGACTAGATTCTAGAACCAAGGATGGACATGTGTCGTTACTGAAGTCATTAAAACATTTCAATCTACCGAAGGATTAACGTCAGTGTGCGGAGATGTTTCTTAAGATTTAAGGTGAATCGAGAGCTGAGATTTCCTCACCTAAATCATTCAAATATCCGTATGCAAAAACATCCCTTGAGGTAACCAAATTAACAACCGTAAGCAGGACGTTACTTAAGATTTGAGATGAGTAGAGGGCTGAAGCTTCTCCACTAACCATTTGGTTACTAAGCGTCGAATATTATATATAAGCGACGCTCATATAAACATTTATTTAAGGTTTATATATCAACCACCTATGTTTTTTTTTTTTGATATTCCATAAAAAAGGTTTGGACCTTTGATATTTCAATAATATTAGTTTGAAACATATACTTCAAACTTTTAAAATGTGATTTTAGAAACTCATCATTAATAAGTAACGCATAAATTGGATACTTTGGTTACTAAGCGACTCATCTAAACACAAATTTACAGTACTAAACATGTATTATTTACATCATATATGATCTCAAAATCAAAATTTGAGTTTGAATATTTTATTTTTGATGTTTATATTTTTTTATTGGCAAATATAATTATGATTAAATTTTTATTTGCCTTATCTGAAGTATGAACTGTTGGGAATGAATATCATTTTTATTTTTAAAATCTAGCGTAAAAAATATAAAAATTATGTTATTTTTAAAGTACTAAAAATGCTCTAAAATCACTTTATTTTTTTCGAAAGTTCGCTAAGAAAATTCTTAGTAACCAAAGAGTTAATTATTCTATAGCAGAGTGGTTATTATAGGGTTATAACTTAAGGAATGTCTCCGCATACGTGGGTATGTGGGATGCTTATCCTAATGAATGTATGAATACGGATGTAAATTTTCTTACCAATAAACACTGTGACTGAAAGGTGCATATAAAATGGAGCATTGTTTAACATCTCGTCACTTATTTGAACTGTGAGGAAATTGTATACAAGTGAAAATCCATTGTAATATATAAAAATCAATGTTTGTTGGTATTTTATGTGCTGCCATACCGTTCATCCAATTGAGATGAAACTTAAATTTAGAGAAATTTATTAAGAGTTTTTTCTTTATAGATTTTTTCAAATCGATAGCTGTTGTGGAATTCCATAATTATATCAGTCAAGTGAATGAAACAATATTAAGAATTATTCCAAAACTTTTTTTATTACAATAATATTTCTTCATTTACTTAATTGTTACTTGAATGATTGTATGTAATAGGAGTTATTGCGTGCATGCCGGCAAAGGTTTCTATAAAAAAAAATCTAACAATATCGTGAACGGGAAAACAGGAATGTTTGGATCACAGAACATAAAAATATGCAAAAGCTCCTCAATAATTTAATGTATTGCAACGAAAGGTTAAGGTAGTTAATAATAAATACATAATAATGTGCTTAAAAATACTCGATGACAGTTTCTTACTGTCAAAAAGAGAGGTTAGGTCACTTTGTCGTTTGACCAACGCGTGTAAGAGCATCAATGAGAACGTATATAAGACGAGTCATCGACACGAAGTAAATTTGCAATTGTCTATGATGCTAGTATGATTCGACGCGTGGACGCAGTACCCTAATGTACGTTATAACTCATATAACAATACGACAAACGTCTATTTTAGTTGGCGAAGCGATGATGCAGCATCACTGGCGGAGGCGTCAAGCAATAAGCAATTTAACCAATGGGCGAAAATTGTGATGACGAGATGCAAGGCACATATGAAGACGCTCTTTTTGATACCATTGCATGACTTACTTAAAATGCAACATTGGATTTAAAAAATAAATAAAATGCATCTTTTAAAGTTTGTTGTTAATTACTTTTATTTTCAAAGTAGTGTAAATGAATGATATGTTTTTTAAGCGATGTTTGAAAATACTTAATTAACTGTTTGTTGAAAAAAGTCACCACACACGGCTAAACCCAAAAGCCACAATACCAAATCTGCCCGTGAAACCTAAGAAGTTATATACAGTAAACAAACTGTTAAATTATCTGCCAAATAAAGGAGTTATTGGTTACGGTAATAACGTACATCGCGAGGTAGCAACAAATCATCAAGGAAGGCAACTCAAAGCACACAAGTAGTATACTAACTTCATCTCTACTAGACTGACGTCTGTTATCGCATGGCATTCTGCGTTTTAGAGTCACGGGAAGGCCATCAGCCACTTATTAAAAAAAAACAGCTTTTAGGAGCGTCCAGTGATGGATATATAAGACCTGCATACTCGAACATGACGAGAAAAGGTGGATTTTTCATCATGATTGGTTATTTTATGATATTACTTGTGTATTACCATTTGTGGAAGTTTAAGTTTTTAAGAGAATCAAGATTATATCTGCTATGATGTGTCTCTGCAGGTAGTATTACCTTAGTGGTGTTTACTAAGTGTGTCTTATTCCCCGGTGGTCCGGCTGCTAGGCATGCACTCGCACGTGATAAGCAGGTACTCGTACGTGCGCACTTCTGCATAGATTTACCTATCGTCAATCACACTCACCTGCCGCAGGTAGCCGGGGCGGGGCGGCTTGCGCCAAAGCTCAATCAAAGACCAGGCCGTGACAATTTACAATGTTTATTGTTGCAAGTCGAATGAATAATCAAAACTAAACTGCGTACATTACGAGAACACAAAAAAACAGCGCTTTTAGTCGACATAACAAAAGCCGGATTTCTTATGAAATCCAGTGACATCCCTGTTAATCAAAGGACAACTTCATGTCGCCGGGATCGTCATCGGAACGCGTCGTGAATGGATGGGGAGCAGGTCACGAAACAAAATAGCTTTTCGAGAAGCAAATTGTAATTTATTTTTAGGTTAAATTATTAAGGGGCCGCAAACAATGAATAATCTCTATTCGACGGGACCCGGGCAAAAAGTGCCTCGAACCGCACCGTAGCACTTGCAGCGCCCTCAGACCACATGTCGGTCATTTGACGAACTATCTACTGTCACATAATATGTAGCGGCAACGTGAAACAGATAATTTTTAAAATATAAATTAACGTTAAAAATGCTTGTTTTAATATACGTTAGAATGCAGGTAGACAAGTAAAAAGTCGTACAACTTTTTTTATCAACAAATGTGTCCCCTGGAAACGGAATCTCGGACTTCCTCCTCTGGCCAATCTTTTCAACCCAGCGACAACAAAAAGGTCGGATATAAAAAAATTAAGGTATTTAATGTAAATTTGAGTAATACATGCGTAAAATACACGCCCGTGAGCAATTTTGTAGCACAAAATTCACTTAGATAAAGTAACCGTAACGTTTCGATTAAAAATGTGACAAAGTCTCAAAGTTCATTAAAGTTACACAAAAAAAACTCTTTCGGTAATAGAGTAGGTATTAGATAAGTAATGAATGTTCACAAACGAACATTCAGTATGTTAAACTCTCCGCAATAGAAAAAAAAGAACAAACTGTTATATTATTCAAATGTCCGTAGCAGTGGTACCAATTAATTTTTATTGGAAACATTCAAATAATATACCTAATTGAAGTCATCAATATCAAGTCTTAACGCTTGTGATTCCATTAGCCGATTGACGGGATGAAAAGCGTATTTATTATTCGGCCGGAATACATTTTATGCTGAGTTTTTTTTATGATTTCCAGACACCTAATTAATTTGCAATTAAAAGTGACGGCAGGCTAAGAATATAGTAATTAATTATACACTAGAATGTAGTTATTCATATTAATTTTGACTTTCCCCGTATTGAATGCGCTGCGAAGTACCGGCCTTTAAGAGAACGTAACTTAGGTACATGAACATTAATGGTCTTAGAAATAGTCATAATTGCATAATGCAGCTGAACAAAAAACAAAGCATTTTAGATATGGAAATATGGTTAAGAGTTTTGTCATGAATTTAACCCTTTAAAAGCTCATGCTATAAGCTACAAATATTTAAAATTTTAAATTATTTTTTACATCCTTTACAGTTTACACGGTTGTTGCCGTCTTCAAATATGTAAATTAACAGTACTAAAAATTATCCATATTAAAAACAAGGTATGTAAAAGGTAATATAAACTTAAATTATTTTTATATTGGCGTATGTATATGAGTCAAGTGTACAAGTTTAAGTGTATTAGTATAAGATGTAAACAAATTGATAATTATAACTTATATTTGGAATGCTGTTTATATCAATATGATAGATAAAAATAATGTTTATACGTATTGCAAGTACGTTTATAAACGTGAAGAAGTAAAGAAGCTTTCATTGAAAGGGAACCGCGGTCTTCAAGTATGAGAAAAAATGTTGGTACAAAAGCTCGTTTCAAAACCTAATCTACTCATTCAGCTTTACCCCTCGAATTTGCCATATATCGCTGATTACATTATTTACTTATAAAATAAATAATAACGTCTTATATAATATAAGACGTTATTATTTATTATAATAAGTACGTCTTAGCCGAAGAAATAAATATTGGGAATATATATATATATATAAACGAATGTTGTATAAAATAAAACTCACGGTGGAAAAGATTCTAAAGGGTTAAACAAGTATGCAATTACAAAAAAATAAAACAAATTTATTGTTAAAATATATTTTTTTATCACTTGTAAAAAACGCTAATGGCTAATTAGTTACTCATTGCATAATATGGCCGACAAAAAAGAATTTTCTGGTTATTAGTTATTGCAGTTTGGTCTTGTAGGCCGACAAAAAAGAATTTTCTGGTTATTAGTTATTGCAGTTTGGTCTTGTATCTGTCTTGTATTGTTTAATCTGAGTGTTTGAGTTGTTTTGTATGGATTGCTGGCACGTGTTTGAACCATTCTACTGAGAATGTGTGCGTGACGAACAAGTTTACCGTCTATTAGACCCAGATTCTTGATCCAGACAAAGGGGACATATGGCAACTAACATACACTCGCACACGTAGTCTACACACTGATCGTACATATCCTTATAAAATAATGTACTACAATTTTAAAGATAATCTAATTAAACCGACATAACAAAGTGTCTATGGTGACTGATTATTAATTATCTGTAGAAAGAGATCACAAACAAATGATGTATAGGAACTGATGCAGATTTTCATAGATCGCGAAACTGCAAGTAAAACAGTGCTCAGTGTGATCCATGTAACAAGGTATGAAATAATTATCTATTTAAAATGCTGTATGTTCAATGTGGAGATGTTTCTTGCATTTTTGAAGCGCAGAATATTAAAAAAATGTTCTCATATCATTCTATACTATCTATTACTATATTAGAACTAAGGGTTTCATCTAGGGGTGTTTCGAGGTGTAAAATCAAATGGAATTATCTAACTTCAAAGATGTTTTATAACAAGCTGACCTGGCAAATTATGCACCACCTCAGAATCAATACATGCTGTGTTCACATATCTTAGCTGAATTAAATTAAGTTTTTTGTTAAATTCAAATGAACACTAAAAAATACTTGAACAGAGAATGCGTTGTGTGCAAAATGATAATGCATACATCGCTATCTACTGGAACCAGCATAAATCTAAAAAAGCCATTCCACCCAATTAATTTATTTAAGAATTAATGCATTAATTTTTTTTTCGGTTTTTTAAAAGTTATTTTTCAAATCGTGATCAAAACGAGTCCAACAAATCAAAGATCATAAAAATCAATCTAGCCGTTCTTGAGTTATAAATGTAATAACTAACACGAATTTCTTTTATAAATATATATACATATATATATATAAAGGGTCCACCAAATAACTTTTTTTTTTTGAAACAGGGCGCAAAACATCGAGTGTAGCTTCGGCTGTGTGGCACGTAGCGCCGTCCTGTTGAAACCAAATGTTGCCAATATCCTCCTCTTTAATTTTTGTGAACAAAAATTCGTTCCGAAATGTTCAATTGTTGAAAACGACGGTGAATTGATGTTGATGGCGCTTCACGCACGCTTTCTGCCACAGCAGCAATATTCTCGGGTGTACGCACTGTTCTTGGCTTTTCACGCTTTGGTTTATCGATGAGGATGCCAGTTTCTTTCACTTTTTTCACAAGATAACGAACATACGGAGCTGACGGTGATTCTCTTCTTCCAAAATCCGTACGCAATTTTCGCACACATTCTGCAACATTACTATGATTTTAAAAGTAATGTCGCAATATTTTCCAGCGTTGTTCAAGCGTATACACAACCATATTCGTTCAGCGGAAGGATAAAACTAATTATCTGTCAAATCAGACATGAGCTAAGTGTTACCATTCACGAAATAAGCACTAGTTGAAAAAAAAACGTTGGATGGCGGAGCCTTTATATATATATAAATATATATAAATATATATATATATAAATATATATATATATAAATATATATATATATATATTTATATATATATATATATATATATATATATATATATATTTCAATGGTATCCTAAACTACTCGGGTAGAGTCGAAGGATGACAAATATATCGGTCCTAGAACGTACATAATAATATGAATATGTTTTTATTATGTTTTTATGATAGACTTGCTACTTGTTCTTGTTTTTGATGGGTCATCCTGTCTTGTGGTGTGCCCTTTGATCTTTGAAGCGGCATCAATCATCAGTCGTTACAATTCCATCTTGAACTCGTTCTGATCATCAGGAAGCTGTTTATACTTCTGCTTCGTAGAGATACACAAGATCAGTACCGCCGCCACGTGTACACACGTGTACTTTGTGACATCCGAGCATCTATATACGTTCCCATTTGATATGTACACAATTACTGTTCTGGCAAACTTTCTTGCAGATCTTATATGTAATTTGTACTAATAATAGGTTAATGTATAGTAAAACAAGGTATCGAGTAATTATCTATTTAATGTTTGAAATAGATTCCTATGTGAATGTTATGTATATAAATATCATTACTTTTGAATGGCGTTGGAGGGCATCCAGAAGAAGTAAACTAATCATCTTACAATTAAAAAGTCCTCATTACAAATGATGTAGTATTATTACATACATATTATTGGCATACATATGTGTTCTGAACTTTTTCTTGCTAAGGTTCAATAGAATACTCTTTGGATTTTCAAAAAATGTTACTAAATTAAAACAAAATGGGAGATTTTTGATAAAGGTATATAAATAGTAAAACACATGATTCAGATTTGAATAATATGTGAATTGGTATTTTGTAATTTTTTTATTATTTCCTTAAGGAACGGTGACACATTATTGCTTAACGTAGATCTTAAAATTTACTGAGACATGGGCCAACACTTGGTAGCCATGTGTCTGAATTTCATCACAAAAATTCAAACTAATTGCAATGTAAATCTCATAAAATTATGCTAGGAGTATTTATTTCTTAGCATGAAATACGTTTGTCACCAACATTTCTTATTAATTCAGTGATTGATAAAATCTTCCCCTTGTGCTTTAATAAAAAGCCGAGAAAAGACATGTATATTATGTGAATCAAAATGACCATTTCGTTCTATTAGTCATTGAAAATTCGTCAACTTTTGTTAAGGCATGTTGTATGGAATGGTGGCACATTAATTAATATTTGAACACGTGTTCTTAATAAAGAGACAGACGAGAGGGTGGCGCATGCGGGCAGAGGACCAACTAAAAATCACGTCATTACAATATTATGAAGAAAAAAAACTTTACATTTCTTACAACATATTTTCAGTAATTTCTATCGAAAACATTTTAACTTATCAATTAACTTAACAATTATGGTTTAACCCGCACACATATAAAATCTGTAAATATGTGTATACATACTAACGTAGGAAGTGCCAGTTTATAATTTAACCATTTTTGAGGATGGTCTCCAGGGAGGCCGAAACATGTAATCGTTTAAAATAAATGTGAATCAAAACTAAATATTTTTAATTTGTTAATTTTTTAATTAACATTAATTTAAAATTATTATCAATTATCATTTATTTTTTATATTCGTTTCGCATGTGAATGAATTGGTTGCAACAAAATTGCTTTGTCAAAACAGTTCTGGCAAGGATCAAATTTTTTGTCTCGTCCAAAGACATTTCTGCACATATTCCTAACGTCTTGCAGGAGGAAAGCCCGGCGAAATAAATACATTGCAGCTGTAGTATCCGAGGCATATTTAAGTGTGACTTGATCACTTAATTTTTATAGATGGATTAAATTATTATCTCGATGATTTCATTGCTTATACTATTTGGTAATAAGGGACGATTTTATTACAAGTATTTAGTATGAATTTATCATATCATAAAATGACAAAGTTATAAGACTTGTTCGGATGTCACATATGGGCATAATTTTAGAGGTGCTACTAATAAATGACCATAACTTTTATCAGGTTCTACGCCCACTTAATTCTTGAAAAAATGTATAACAAACAGAAAAAATGTTGACATAAAATTATGATCGACAAATGATTAAAAACTTGTAATAATCAAGACAGAAGTCATAAAAACATATCATTGCTTGTTTCGTAGCATTTATTAGATACATATCATTTTAACAGGCATATAATAAAACGGTCGTTATCGGCCATAAATATTTAAAATAATAACACATTACATGCCTACCTAAATTCAGACTATTCACCGGTACACATTTGCAGAATGGCAACATTATAATTTGATTACGAACGTATATTTTCGAATTATAAAATTATTCATATTTTTTTGCGAACGATCGGTATCTTATGCGGCATAATGAACACCTAGAGGTCTTGTGCTGTGCTTTTATTTTTGAGGATGTTTTTTTTTTCATCTCGTTCGGGCCTTTGTTGTCATTTTTTGTTTCGGAGAGACACTCGATAATGGATGTCGACCTCGTAAGGCGATATTCAGCTCGCGCCGGAGGCTGGAGTTGCCGTGCCAGGTTATTAGGAGGTAATTTGAGAGCAGCGGTTATGTATGTACATATATAAATATTATATATGCAGACTGGGCCGATATAACCTTACCTTTATCACACCTGAAGCAGATCCTGCTTGCTTTCTTCTTCCTTCATTTACTTCCTTACCTTCTGTCTGGGAGTAAATGAAAGCTTGGTACAAAGAGGAAGATACATCGTTTTCTATATTATCTCATTATCTGGAGCATGTGGTTCCGTCTACAAGTTGCCGTAATTATTATATATAATTAAATATACATATTATAGTAAGCTGTCCGTATTTATAATTTGTCAATCACAATGCTTATACTGAAGTATATAACTTCCTTACACTCTTATACTCGTATATCCTTGGAACACAAACGTAAGATTGGTTACGAAAGAGAAAAAATATTTCCTACTGCACCCACCCACAATAGACTTGTCTTACACTTGCTGAACATCAATACACGGTTAATGTATGTCGACCAAGATCTGTTATCAATACACGGTTAATGTATGTCGACCAAGATCTGTTAGTTTAAAAAAAACCTTCTTAAAAGCCATCGGTGAGCTCTGGAATACTCTTCCAGTATCGTGCGTTCGTTATCATAAAATAAAATATAAAATATTATGTGGCAAGTAGGAATCCCAAGACTCGCTTTTAAAGTTAAACAAATATATTAATACAATAAATAATAATATTGAGATGAATATGAGAAATATTGTATATATTATAAATATACATAGATAGGGTCTAATTTAAGCAACGAAGACCGCTATTTACTATATAGCATATAAATTTAAACAAGCGATCATTATTTTTACTTAAATATAAAAATACCAAAATTTTGTCAAATGCGTAAAAATTCTTACAAAAACATTTCGTATGAGGAGATTTTAATGATGGCGAGATAGGTAGCTGACAGTGGGATAACGATCTGGTCGTTGTTCTGCCCACCTCTGTCAGGATTGCTCCTGAAGCATCAAGTGGCATCATCATCATGTTGTTAAGTCATGTCCGAGTGTGCGGCTGCAAAATCTGCTTCTAGATGTAAAGATTAAAGTAATGATCGCAATAAACATGTGACACGAAACCACGTTTTGGTCATGAAATAAAAATATCCGTCTCGTTAACATAATTTAAAGAATTTAACTAGGCGTAGTGTGTTGTTACACAAACATGTTAAAAATATGGCCACCAAATCAAACAAAAAGGTACCGCAGAAATATGTTTATAGTCCTCTTCAAAATGGTCTGTCTTTATAAAATGATGTTTTAATATATGAACTCAATAATTCTGCATCATTATCATCAGCCGGTGCCCATCCATTGCTGAACTTTCCGAACGATTCACGAGTCTCCATCATTTCCGATCAACAGTCTTCTATACCATATATTCAACAAAAACTATACCCCTTGGCTGGTATCGCACCACCAAATATAAGACGCAAAGTCATATGCGACGAAGAAATGCGTAAGGCAATCAACCAACCGTCCCACTGCTTGGTACAATCAGATACCCCCAACAACCAGACTGAAATCGCGAAGCAGCTTTCTGAGATCCAAACAACCTCCCACATCCGGCCCTGAAAACGAGAGACTCCAGCTCTGTCAAGTTAATATTTTGAAATTGTGGAAAATATAATTTGCTATATAATTGCTATGTGGTTTGTGACCGTAAGCCTAATTTGTGTTCATTCATGACAATGATTTAAAAATATCATTTAATTTGCTCATTTGGGTAGACAACATTTCGTAAATGATATTAATAAATACTCGTCTAATACTAATGATGTTATTGATGAATTGATTGCGGAAAATAGACCATTCATAAACATTTATCATTATTTCAAATCAAACAATTCGCATTGTCAGTCATTATTACGTTTGATTTGCATTATGAATAATGATTTAAATATAACAAGGCACGCTTCATTGGAATTGACAATTCGCTCATGGCGATTAATTATTATTATTGAAGCACCGTCTCGCCGGTGATTAGGTACGCGGCCGGAGACGTAAGTTGGTACCCGTGACTGGTACAAACAAATGATGTTGGCTGCACTGATCAGTCGATGGGTAGGTATAATGTAATGCTAGGTACCTAATCTACATCGGGAGCTGCAAGATGCAGGGTATTTCAATCATTCAAGATTATTTATTTTTGGTAAAAATCGATCGCTGACTACTTTTAATGATTTTATTTTAATTGATGAATCATTATACATATTTTAAATGCAAAAAGTTTATGGCCTGATACAATTTATGCATCTCTTTGATACGTTAAGTATTAAATATTAATTAATATAGTTTTCTGTTCGTTTTAAAAATATTTTATTAAATTAAATAAAATAATTTCAAAAATGCTAGCAAGCAGTATAATGATTATTTACTATATTTAACCTTTTTTTTTTCATAAATCTTTTAAGTTTTTTTTTCATCGATAAATCATGGTGGAATTCCATAATATTAAATAGAGATAAAATATTAATAATAATTTTATATTGTACATTTTTTTCTTTGTTGACGACATGTTTTGGCTGCATCGAGTAACCATTATCAAATGAATTATATATTATATTGCAATAATATCACTTATATTTGTGAGGGGTGTAATTTATTTCCCCCGTTTTATACTTTAACTAAGCTTTTTATCGTCTGGCAGCCCCAGCATTAAAAAAGTTCCATATTCAAATTAACCAATGACTGACCAGCATCTTTTAGCTCACTTTATTGTGTTTTTGGCTGTCAACTGTTTTCACCGCGCTTGGATAGAAAATGTAACATTTTAATAAATAATGCCCCCAAGAAATTACGAATGAGCTTGGCGGGCCGCGTGTTAAGATATCTGCACGAGGCTTGAACTGGACCCTGCAAATGCAAGCGTGCCAGAGGAGAGACTCGATTCACTTGACATTCATCGGTTCATGATTGGGCATAATTGAATGCCCGAGCTGCATTCAGTCACTAACTCTCGGTCGATGCCTCTTTCAAGTGATTTTTAATTGGACACAATTCCTTTTTAGTTCAAATTTAAAACGTTTACCATTTGGTTAGACGCGTTTGAAATTGAGCACAGAAAAGGATGCCGGTAACAAGGAACGTGAGGAATTATAATAAGCAACAATTATTACACATTATTTCGTTTTGAAACCTCCCGTCGTTTAAAAACAAATGACAATGCAGCGCAATCGTTGCTAGCTTCTATTTTCTCTAAAATTCAGTTTTACCCAAGCTAAAAGTATGACATTTTTTTAAAAGATTGTTCGATTAATTTAGAATATTAAATTAAATTGTTTTATTGTGTTTCAATTAATAATTAATGGACAAATTGCCTTCATAATTTCATTCCTCTCGAAGCACTACTTTTATAAATTGTTACGGTATTTAAAATAAAATATTAACATGATTTTATAAATATAAACACATAAACGAGAATACCGACAGATGGCGGTGGAGAAATATCATTTAAATATTGTATTTGAATTATATGAACCTTACCATTTTACATAAGCGCTGCATGTGAAGTGTTTATCCGCTATCATCACCTGGCATTCTTGCATCATCAACTTTTACAGAAATTCAGGTGTTCACGAGACGACTTGCGTTTACGATCAATTTTGAATATTAGACTATGGCAGTCAATTTAATGATGTAAAATACTACCAAACGGAGATAATTATAGAGCTTGGAAATAAAATTAAAATCATTAGAATTTTATTATTCATCGGGGATCGAACCTACGACCTTTGGTATGGCAAGCAAACGCTTAACAACTAACTCACATACAAGTATATCTCTATACTTTGATTCGTTATCAATGCAAATACTTGAGATATAAATAAATGAATTTTCAGAATTTATACCACAATATATTTGTAGACGACATGTTTCAGCCACGTCGAATGGCCATTTTCAAGCCAATTAGTAAAGTGAGTCATCAATGATTTCCAAAACACATATACCCATCACACAATTCATATCCACCTTTTCTCTCACTCTTTGCTTTATATAGAGCCAACACTCACTTTACTAATTGACTTGAAAATAGCCATCCGACGTGGCCGAAACATGTCGTCTACAAATATATTGTGGGATAAATTCTAAAAATTAATTAATTTATATTTGATATGGAATTCCACCAAGAATTATCGATCGAAAAATCTAAATAATTCCAAATACTTGAAGTTAAATGATGCATGTTTCAAGAGCGTAAAAACACGTTGCAATACAATAGCGTAGTCCAGCCATCTTAAACTCATTATTTTGCTACGCCATACGTGCATGATTTAAACGCATTCGAAAGAAACAACACACAAACAAACAAAGCAAAATTTGTAAAGCGTTTGATTTATTGAAACGACATTGGCCTGAATGCGAGAGCTTGGCAGACTGCAGAGCGGTCCCGCATGAAGTTCGCGCGTGTTCTAGCATTCATTTTTTCAACAATGAAAGGCTTTCGTATACTGAACCAGTCCAGGGTGAGGGTAAGCGGAGCATTCATGAAACACGGCCACTTAGTCACAATCAAAAACAAAGAAACCTATGCAGCCAATGTATTAAGATCGTTCAGATATATATGCGCCAAAGATGTCGTTATGATTTGACGTCTACGCGGAGCTTTTTCTTTTATTAAATACTCGAACATACATACTTCCTACTTTAAATAAAGAATTAATAAGTAATTAAATATACTTTTACTATATATAAAATTCTTTAAACGAGTCAATTCATTCAGAAAAAATATCGGCAGGAGCTTGTGTTCCGGAACCGAGATCGCGGTCCCGAAATTACAGCGTCAGCTAATTGGTGACGCCGGAATACCAAGGTTCGAGTATCGGCACTGAGGATAAGTCCAAAGACCGGAGTTGAATTGGTACTGATTTATTTGATAACATATCCCTTTTTATATCTTAGTGTACAACATGAGTAAGCATTCTGTATTTTATAAAATTAATATTGATAATTGATTTACATACATACATCGCAAAATCCTCGATTATTTCAAGAATCTTGCAATCACACACTTTAAAATTAATAAATATTAAGCTTATTTTTTCTTAAAACATACTCCTCATACACGAATCTCGTTAGGCTGACTGTTGAACTACCTCGAGATATCAACTCATCACAAAATCGTCAAACCTGAAGATGACTCCTGCAAAGGCGATCGCAATATTGGTACAGAGAAAGTCGCCATCCGCGGCTAAGCCCAAAAGCCTCAATACCAAATATAACAGTGAAAACCTGCGAAATTACTTTAATAACGCATTGATATTATACACAAACATAAAAAAGCCTGACACCTGAATATTTACCTAAAAAAATATATTTATTTAGATTTTTAATTCGCACGTTTGTCCCTAAAATAACTAATAGCTTGTATCTTCTTTCAGCGATTTTAAGTATTTAAAATTTCATACACTCCTAGATTCTAGTAAATATAATTTATTTTGTAAAATAGTCAGAGATCTTGCGAAATCTTATTTGAAATATAAACTAAATCAAATAAAAATACTACTTTAATAGTTTTTAATGTTTCATTACGAGTAAGTACTGAAGTAATTATATCTACTAATTTTATTATTGAGTGTTGTATTGTAATCTAACCCTTGTTTCGCGAAGTAGGTTTAGTAGTCGCTCGTCGAGTGAAATACTGTTCATTGTCTGTCTTTTGTGTGGTAGGTAGTGCGAGTTGGTGTAGGTGCCTCGCGCAGCTGCGATTGTCCTAGCGGCCGTTATGTCCGCAGCATAATGTCGGGCGTGATGCCCTGCAGTCATCGAACTAGAAATCAAACCAAATTGCGAGCAAGATAGACTTCAAGAGACCTCGACAAACATGGTGTCCGCCCTGGGCGCCAAGCAAATCTATCAGAGAAGAACGAGCGCCAGGTGGTGTGTTGCATCTAACGGTGAATTTTAGATGAAATTCATTGTCAATCACATGCACGCGATGTTCGCTGACGGAAATAAAGGACGAATCATATAAGAGCTTAGAACAATGATTCAAAAACTTGTTGTGTAGTAACGGTGGCAGGAAAATCTCTGAAGTGAGATATAAGAGTTGCGACAGCAACTATGTATACGAAAATGATATTTGAATTTTATTTTGATATTTTGGAATTTCTCGGAATTTCCTGGAGAGACCACGTCACGAACAATGAGGTTCTCAGGATAATCAAGGAAGATAGGTCCCTAATAAGAACCATCTCAGAGAGGCGAGCCCGATGGATCGGTCACATCATGCGCCACGATGGTCTTCTTCACGACATTGTGGAGGGGATGGTTGAGGGTAGAAACTGTAGAGGGCGCCCTGGACGGAAGTATTTGCAGCAATTGTTTGAGAACATGAGTTGTAGCTCTTATGCTGAGCTGAAGAGGGTTGCGGAGGACCGAGAGGAATGGAGATCGAGATGCAAGATTCTGTTGCTGCAAACCAATCCACCGGATTGATACTACGAAAAAGATTATGGACTTCTGCCAAAAAATGTTGATAGAAACAATCGAGAAAAAAACTATGTTTACTATGTCATGTTATTTATATTTTTAGTATTAACTTATGATCCATTTCAATAATAAATATAAAAATACATCATACTTTGTTTTAACGTGGATCACACTGACCATCATTAAAACACTTGCGAAACAGCAGTCTTCCAGAATGCGATCAGTATGGTCCATGTTAAAATAAGGTATCAAATAATTACCTATTTCACAAATAGGTCAGTTGTCCTAATCTTTGTCTCGTGCCAAGTCAGCTCTACAACCGTAGCTTCTCCTCCATATCTGTGTTTCTTCCTTCAAACAGTTCAATATAAATATGCAATTTTTTCAATCCAAAAACAGGCACAACATACGTTTCTAGCATGCAGCGTCCTGGCTTAGCGTCATGGTGCAGCACACGGTCTTAATGCTCTCCTGTATGTGATTTCATATAAAAATATCACTACGAACTACATGACATTAATATTTTTTTTAAAAGATAGCGTATGTTTAGCCTGCTGCTTCCAAACCATTACTCTTTGTTATTAAAAGTCGGCTGAAGCCAGCCAACGAAACGCGATGTTCCCGAAGTGGCCACCTATCCAAGTACCAGTCTCCTTCAATGTTGGTTCACTTTGATGATCGAGCGAAAGTAGGTATTAAAATAGTATGGTTAGTAAAAGTACACCACTTGCTCAATACATGATTCTGCATCTTCATTAGAAGATCGAATATACTATATACATATAAATCAACATTAAGACATTATATTTGTTATGCAATAGCAGAACTTTTGCAATCAGCGTTATATTTTATATGCATTATATTAGTGGCATACTATGGACAATGCAGGTCTCTGAACGCACAACCGCTCTCGGGCGATTCGCCGGCTCTTGTAGGAAATTTAATGCGATTACTAAAGGTCCGATAAATTCGACGTAACGGAAATAATATTACCATAAGAATAAGTGGTTCAAAATTATTACAGTCAACCAAAACGGTTCCGATCAAATTTGCTTAAGCGACCGATGCAATTAAATTATACCAAGTGGTCTGCGAAGCGATTCGGAATTTTTCAAAATGTTACATTTTATAATAAAATAAATAAATATATATTCAGCCACCAGAGCAGCCATAATTAGAATTTCACATAGAAAAAAAAAAAAAATACAAGTTAATAACATTTAACAAATTTAATTTTAAGCAACCACTGACTCTCGGTAAGTGAGGCACCGGATCACCGCTGGATGGCTACGTGAAGGACTTTAGTTTATAGGTGGGTAATTGATTTATTTTCCTTGGTTTTATATCATATTTTAAAAGACAGGTTCTCAAAGAGCAGCTAAGAATTAATTTTTATTCGCGGAAATGCGCCACTGGTTATTTTGCATGATAAATTGGATGAATTACGCGAATATAAATGAAGGGTTTTACGGAAAAATCGTTATTATAATTTTAAGATATTAATCATTAGCGTGCCGTGAATGATTTATTAAAAAATACGTTACTGAATAGTGATTTTTTACAAATCTGCCAACTGGTTACTGGATAGCCTTGTTTGGACGTCATGGTTATCAAAAAGCTTTACATGAAAAATTCACATTTTCACTTAAGCGTGAAACTCGTCGTTTAGCGAACAAAACCGCTTATTTTTTAATTCTTTTATTTTCACAAGATGACCGAAAAACTGTTTAATATTTTGTTAATTTCAGGAATGAGATTACAGTCATTTTAATATGTACTATATTCACGGATAAACAATACCTATCTATAATTTGAATGCGTATTTTATGAGCGGAGCTGCATTGATGAATTTAGAATTTTGAAGTTTAATCCTCTCATATTCTTTCCATATCTGGAACATATGGTCACCACAAATAACATCCACTCAGTTCTGTCAGTTGCCATTGTCCGTGGCTCTCCCAAAACATCTCTGCACTCGAAGGTCCACGTGGGAACATATGTGGTTTCATACGACCTCCGAGACAGAAGCCTGAGGACTTGAAAAGACGACTGCTGTAGTATTCAAGGCGTATTTTTGGGTGTTTTTTTAAATATATTTTTTTACGGAGGTCAGATTATTAGTCCGACGGTCCCAGGTGTAGTTTATGAAATATAAAAAATACTTTTCAATTTGAATGTTTTTTTAAAATAAGGACAGAAGTCGTGCCGATGGGGGTCAATGTATTCCGAGGCTGTTTTAGACGTTTATTAAGAATTCATATTTAGGAAGATCAAGTGATTAATCCGATGCTCCCGATGCCTGTACCATTCAGTCCTAAAGGGCAGCTCACCCCGAACATATTGGTCGATTTTGTGACAGATGCATATGTTTTAATAAAGGAGTATGTATTGGAAGTAGGTTGAGGATAGGAGAATACTGCTAGGAGGGAATATAGGATGTTAGGCAGCGGTTCAGGCACTTCAGGATCACCAACACCGTGGTTTAATGGTTTGGTAAGACCTCTGAGGAATAAAGAAAGAACAATTTATAAATAAAAATATCGTCAATGTATGTGTATTATTATTCTAATAATATGTTTTGTAATTAAACTTAGTAAATATTGAAAACATTAGATTATACTATATCGATATGATTTTATGTACTGGAGATAAGAAGACCTGAAAGACCACAGGCAACCTGGACTGTAACTGTAAACAAGGATCTGAAAACTATGGGTTTGACCGAGAATGCAACGCAGGACAGGCAGACATGGCGAATGTTCACAACGAGAGTCGACCCCAGATGATGAGAAATGGCGAGGCTAAAGAAGAAAGAGATGAAATGCAACCAGTCATAAAAAATACTGGACTTCTTACCTGCATCACACCGGAGGACAGGTCAGTCTAAAAAATACTAATAAATTCACATACGTTTGTTTTCAAAGACAAAGGGCGAAGAATGCGCTTATCTAATAATCGAATAAATTAAAATAGATAAGCTGGATGACTTGATCTCAAGAATTTTAAATCGTGTGTCCAGCAGATCTGTCCGCTTTGGTTTGCTTCCTTGGTCATCCGTCTGCACCGCAGATTACTCGCGCCTCACGAGACAAGTCCGTCTTGGTGGAGCTCGTGTTACACCAGCACCGACCACTGGCAACGGTGAAACCCAATACTTGCTCCACCACTCCAGAGAGCTCGGCCAGAAACATTAGGTTATAACGACATGCCTCATTTGATATTGAAACATGTCCAAGTTTCCATTGCACGGGCTTGTGACGAGACGTAATGAGATTCATAAACAGCGAGGGTGATCTTATATTCACGAAACACATGGAGGAGAACACCGACAGATGGCGATATATGGCTAAGCGCTGCATGTGCAGTGTTGATCCGTCATACGAGTAGATTACAACCCGACATTATTTTTTATGTAAAAACATACAGGAAAATACCGACAGATGGTGAAGTTGATTCTGAAGTCTTATCTGTAGATTCTGCCAAGTCAGCTTCACATCCGGCAGCTCCGCCGAGTACATTCTGTGTATAGTTCTACAATATATTTTAAGCACTCCTAAATATTAAATGATAATCATTCATATTCTAATGGAATTATATAAAATGTTATAGTTTTAAATTATTTTACGAATGATAATTGGTGGTTGAAAAGATGTTTGAAATATTACCTTTGTAATTTTTTATATATTTTTAATATTTTTTTTATAAATTTAATTTAAATCAGATTATCTGAAATAATGACCCCTGAGTTAATTTTCAAGTTGAAATCTCGGCATCATAACAAACGTATGTATGCGTTACAATACCCACTTTCGTGCACTTGTATAAAGTAATCCGACTAATGGCCACAAAAATTGTGAGTAAAAAACAATCTCAGGTAATGTTCGTGAAAATAATACGTAATAGCCACTTAAATCAAATGCGAAAGACTCTAATAATGATCATCAGGCATACAATCTTAACCGTACGAAATAAAATGCTTTGTTTCAAAAACAGAATTTGTACGTGCGTCAAGCGATTACGTAGTATCGCGTGTCGCAGGTCGCATGGGAAGAAATCTAATAAAAGTAATGACCGAAACGTGAGACGCCGTCTAATGTTGTGTGCTCCATATGGACATGATGCATAGTACTTTCTAAATGAGACAAAAGACAAAGACGGTGAGGATCAGGGAGTCATGAAGACGTTGCTGGCCATGCGACTTCTTCGATGTTTCAATCTTGATTGATTTGCAGCAAAATCCTACATCTTTTTCTTGACTGTGATTTATCTTCTGCAGCCTTTTCTTGTAATATATATTCGTAACATATCCTCGTAAACTTGTTTTAAATACTTTCGTTGAGGGTGCAACTTTGTCTGCCTAACTAGGTTTTAGCTATTTTAAGGCATTACACAACCCCTCACGTCCGGCCCTGAAACTAAGAGACTCCAGCTCTGGCAACAAATCGTTTCAGAAGATTTAATTGCTCCAAAGGAAAGCCTTCTAAGTAGCAAGAACCTTAACTGGCGGACCTGGAAAAATCCCCGAACAGACTAAGAACATGAGTTGTTAGAACAAAGTTCTTCGGCAGGGAGTCACTGCTGTGTGCCTGTGGAGATCTGCAGACCACCTCACACCTCAGATCCTGCCCCATGTACCAGATTAGCTGCACATCACAAGACCTAATGCTGGGCAGCAAACGGACCATGGATGTTGCTAGATATTGGACTGAAACAATTTGACGTCGCTGACACGAAGAAGAAGAAGAAGATGCAGTGTTTCACTTGAGGGAAGACTGTAGTTTCGCGATCTACAAAAGCTTTTTCAGTTCCAACGTGCACAAACGTACTGACGTGTAAATGAATATTTGTTGGTACAGAAAACATTTCACTAGATGGTAGTTCAGTGGTGTGTAGAAGTGGAGATAAATAGGTAAGGTTTATGTAAGTAAATGAGTAATAAAGAAAAAAAATCACTAGACATAAGGTAGGGAGTTAATTAGTGAGGTTAGTAGGTGTGGTCTATATTTGGACATATTTACATTTTTATATTACAAGTTGCAATATAAAAAATAAGAATATAATTTTGTAGTTTTTTTCAGGTTTTACTTTAAGGCATTAATAATTAGTCATTTTTAAATTGATCGACAACAATTTAATGAATTTAAGATGCAATGGCATTTCATCGTTCATCATTTGGTTTATAAAAATAAATCTAAACCGTGAGATCGTTAACCGATACACAGCAGTCAGTTATCGCCTCAGAGAGGAAGGTTTTCGCAAGATTCGCCGAGAGCCGAGTCCCCAGAGTTAGATTTATTTCACCTTTGTTTCCGAATGAAGCCCAACTAACGTCAAGCGTCATAGCGAAAGCCAATTAGAACGAAATGTATGGAGCGGTGATATGACGGGAGACTTTGAGTTGCAAACCGCTTACGGCAACTTCAATGGAGGAAATTAAATAGTCTTTGGTCTTTGCCCGCATATCACAGCATTATTAACGTTTTAAATTTCTGCTTTTAATGCAAACCTTTTATGGATTATACGAGAGATACGCTATGGAATAAATCTTAAATAATAACTCGGTCAGTGGCGGATTAAGGCGTTTAGATGCCCAGGGCGGAAATCAATTTTGTAGGACCTCTTTTTCAAATGATAAAAAAAAGCTTTATTTTTAGATATTCGGAAAACTGTTTCTGCCCTGTTTTAAAAAGAATCATCATAAGCCTGTGTCCGTCCACTGTTGAATAAGCCTCCCGCATGAGTCTCCACCCTCTTCGATCCTACGCCTTCGACATCCAGAAAAATCATATTCGACATTAAAAGTTGTGCTATGCTTCAAGGTTGACTTCATTACATGCCCAAGATATAATATTTAAGAATTAATTAGAAAGCCCCATCTCCCCTTTTGTGTCTGATACGCCACTGCTCGGTTCATATGCGACGGTATTTACTTACATATAGGTTGCAGTATAAATCATAATAAGTTAGCCTATATTGATTTGTGAGAAGAACTTTATATTATAATTAGATCGCATTTTAATACTATTCTTGTGTAACTTACTCATTAGTCAGTTTAAATATAGTATCGCGTGTATTGTGAACATTTTATTGTTTTAAAAGCGCGTAGGTATATAGTTTATTTTTTGAAAGGTTGGTAGACATGTGGGAGGTCCTTTGTTTCGGTGTATTATTTTTACACAGAGAAACAATCGAGCATATCATTAATATTTGAATATATTCGGCACTTGGAAAAAAGCCATTACCGTGGTACAATACCAACC
The DNA here is from genome assembly GCA_022606575.1 of Glossosoma conforme. Taxonomy (NCBI): domain Eukaryota; kingdom Metazoa; phylum Arthropoda; class Insecta; order Trichoptera; family Glossosomatidae; genus Glossosoma; species Glossosoma conforme. Next base: position 55,417 of record JAGTXR010000174.1, on the reverse strand, counting down.
CAGTGGTTATGAAAGCATTCTCATCCGCGACCCAAAAAAGAAATAATATGAATGTATTTGAAACCCCGGAAATCGTTCGAGCGACTGCGGTTGATCGGGCCAAGGAAAGTCCTGGACGAAAATTAAAATATTTTTATAGCCATTTGAAGATTTAATTTTATTTGAATAAACTGTGATTTGATTATTTTAATTTTGATCACGTCATTTGCTCTTGATCTCTATCAAGTGACAAAGTATTGAAAAATAATATGAAAACATATAAATAAATATTTCAAGATATTTTACTGAATTAAATAATTGTACTCGTATATGTGTATCAATGAAAAGGATATATTTATTCGTCGGTAGCAAATAAAGTTACTGGAATAACAACGGAGAACCGGCAAACAGAGTGACACTTAAATTTCAGCAAATTTACAGAAAAAGGCTTAGTTAAAAAAATAAAGCAAATTTATACGTTATTAATTGTTATAGTTCTTATTGACCTATTTTGATAAATGCCAAAATATATGACTCTTTTTCTTGGCTTATCTTCATCATATGTGGACCATGTGGTCACCACAAATTCCCGCCATACAGTTCTATTAATTTATATTATCATTGTCTTGTCACAAGACATCTCTTCACCAAAAATTCAACCTATATGGTTCGCAATGAGATAATTTACTATAATATCGGCTTTATATACGAGATATATTACAAAGTTCCTTCATTAATACCACCGGTAAGCTATAGAATGCTCTTCCAGCGTCTGTGTTTCCTCCTTCCTACAATCTGGATCTCTTCAAGAAACAGATAAATATACACTTGCAATCTCCCCAACCCACACACAAACACGAACACAACACACGTTTCCCGCATGCAGCGTCCAGCCTCCCTGGCTGAGCGTCATAGAGTGCACTGATCTTGACCGGGTGTGCTCTCCTGCATGCGTTTACATACAAAAAAAAAACATAAAAACACTGCAAGTATACACGGAATTATTAATTTGGGGCTAACATGTAATACATTAAAAATTATAAAATAATAAATATAGTCGTAAATTAATTAAGCACGTACTGAAAGAACATGCTATATTTTCTTGAATAAAATCAGTATTTTTATGAAGATCGCATAATTGTCCAATGCTTCCGAATCTTTTACTATTCTGGGCTAAGGGATGTCAAGGAACTCATAGAACGTATGTTACAACCAGGTATATTTTTGTATAGGTTTTAGGCGGTGTATATATGTAATACGTTATGTAAGTATATACTTTAACACCTGTATAGAGTCATTCCTTGGCTTAAAGTAACCAACTTAAGACCCGTATACAGAGATATTTCGTAAGGTAACTAACCTATAATAGCTACTTTACTTTAAAATAATTAAAGTGACTAAGTTTCAGCCCTTGACACACCTCAAATCTTAAGAAACACAGTAATATATGTATGACTGTACACGGGTGTAAATACACAAAAAAAATACTGATATATACCGGTTATTATCAATGTTAATATCTAACATATCGGCATAAGTGCATATCGTGTGCATCAGCTTATTATGGCGACTATGATCAACGGTACGCGATGTACGGCTCTGATACTACAAGTATATGGCTCGGTACTTGGTACTAAGTACGAGTACTAAGATACGAGTACTTCCGCGTGAAAGGAATCGTGCCACGAGTCGGGCTTTAGCGCTCTTTATTGTCCGGGGACCTTCAGCAGACCTTATTGCTTATTAAGCCGCTGGTCTGTTGCGTTTTGAAGTCAAGATTTGCGGTTTTGCGAGCCAATTATTTATGAAAAGAAAGCCGCCTCTGCGGCTATACTATACACGAGACAGAAAATGTCAATACCCGCAGTTGAAACCGCCATTCTGAGTGCTAAGTTAAGTGTCGTGGTCTCCCAGTGATAAGCCATTACTTATTTAATAGATATATACTTCCTTGTTTTAACCCTTGCGTTACGATATGTATTTACTACGACTTGACTCTAATAATGACAATATCCATATTTAATACTTGACACTTTCCGTTATATTATTAAGTATTAAATAAAATTATAATAATGTATAGTTAACAATTTTTATTGATGTAAATAAATATATTGTGAAATAATCTGGAATAGAATACGCGCCCGTTTCATGCAACGTTCCGTTAGTATGAATTCGACTGCGCACGGATCAATATGCACGCTGAATTTGTTGGCTGCGCCGGCTATAATGGCTAATTGCGATGTTTTTTTTCTCTCTTTTTCACATTACAAAAATTGTTACATTTCAACTTCAACCAAAGCGAAAATGTGAATATTAGGAATATTCACATTTTCCCGGTCTTAAATGATGTTTTCATATGGTGTATAAAATACATATCATCAGAGCTCTCGGATGTTTTTAGCACAGTAATGGGCGGGTTAACATGGATTACACTGAGCACTGTTTATTCACTTGCTATAATAACGTGGTTTCGCCTTCCATGAAAGCTTTATAAGTTTCTAACGTGTATAAACGGATTGATGGGTGAATTTTAATAAATAATCTAAAGTATAATAACAATAGAAATGTATGTGAGGAGTTAAAATAACGAGGTTTCGCTCTCCATTAAAGCTTTTTCGGTTCAAAACGTTTATAAACATACTGATAGGTGAAGTTAGGTAAACAATTTAAAAATATAATAAGGTATGTAGGGAAGTAAATAAGAGAGAATCGGTGAAGCTTGAGGGAGTTATGAAAATAATTTAGACCTGTATAAGTTGTCTAAGGTCGTTATTTAAAAAAATGTATTTATTAAGCAAAACATGTACCTTTGCCGATATCATTATTTTTCACCAAATATTAGACACATAAAAATTCCAATTTGTGTCCCAAACTTGAAGCTAGAAACATACATAAATTTTGGGGATATCGACATTACAATGAGTTTAAAAATAATAAACAATTTTCATATGTGAAGTAGGTACTGTAAAAGCAACTGTGTATTTAGAGAGAAAGCTTACATGGAAACGTCATACAAAAAGATCAATTTAGACTTCACGATAATTAAGTTAAAAATTACGAATTAATAATGATCTCTTACATTAAAAAACCTCATTGGGTATCATACAAGAGTCGGGGTAAGACGAGAGTTTTTGTGATCATTATTTCTGAGCTCATTACAAGCAATAAAAAAAACGTGCTTTTATTTGTTGATTGACACATTCTAAAAGACTGTTTCATTTTTTGTTCGAATTAGTTTGGGAACATTGAACTTGGGAACATCAAAACGCATTCTCCGATGCAGTTGATGATTTCTTAATTTCTCGCGTTTGAATTCGGAACGATTCGTATTTTATAATCCAATTAGAGTGTTCGGTGTCAGCTAGTTGATCGGTTACTGTAAAAGTTTATAGGCAGCTCGATTCGGATTAATATCGATATTTTTTACGGTCAGCCGAAATGCTAGCGAGAAATTCAATCATTGCTATGGGAAAATATTTTATAATCACTTTATACTGTAGTACATTTCCACTACAATAGCTTAAGCTAAACCCTCATATAACAAGTATTTGCTGAATAGAAATATTTATAGTATTTATTAGATACGACGGGGCCTAAAATATGGTGGCAAAAGTAATTCTCTTGGACCGACCTTCTTGTCCGTGGAATAAATTAGCTTGAAGGGAATTTCACTAACGCATCTGGTAGTTTTAAGATAATTTTTCCGTAACACGGTTAGGGAATACCTGATGTACACAATGAGTTGATACCTTACAATACAAAGGTGTCTATTTCATTGATAAACACTTCCTACCTTGTTTTAACATGGATTACACTGAGCTCTGTTTATTTACTAGCTCGAATATCGATATTTCGTCTTAAACGTGTGTAAGTATAGTAGTAGATAAATGATTCGAAATATATAGTAGGATATGTAGGGAATTAGGGAAGTAGGAAAGCGGAATGATAGTGTTCAGTGTGATCCATGTTAAGACATGATATTTTTCTATTTAAATATATAAAATGGATCTTAAAGTGAATGCTAACAATATAATAACTTGTTTATTTCAACACAAAGTTCAAAAACATCTTTAGTATCAAAGTACGAGTATATGTGATTATAATAGACCTGCATGCAATCATTACTATTATTGTTAAATGCCTATTGTGAAGAAAAAGCAGTTAATTTAATTTTAACACAAAAAATGATTTAACTTTATTTCGAGTAATAAATCATAATGTATGAGATAACACTTAATAGCTAAATAATTATTTCGCAACGTTATTATTTTAATGAAAATAAAACGATTTTTAAGCTTGAAACGTAACGATTTGATGAAACAATGCATTCACTTGTAAATTCGAATTTAATTAATATTTTTATTTTGAAATCATGTTAAAATTACCTTGATTCAATTAATTGAATTTACGTTTCTATGAAGTAATTTCGATGAATCAACGATTGGGAAAAACCAATAAATTGGCAACTCACCAGTTTCGTTCATTGTTTTCAAAGTGAAGCATGTAAATACTTTTTGCATTACAAAGGAATAATACAAAATAATGCAAAAGTGCATCAACAATGATGACAAAGTGAATTCCAATTGTCAGTGATGATTGTCAATGTGTTGATGCATCGAAAATATGCATTAAATTTAGAAGTATTCCACAAAAACTCAGTTGCAAACGCTGCAAATGTGTGCTGCAAAATAATTTGGTTACCGATGAAGAGAGCATAATCAGCAGAATCTTAAAACGATAATATAGTAGGTATTTAGTATATTTTTAGTGAAAATTCAACAAGGTATGAAATTCTTATATATTTAATATAAAAATGGATCTCTAAGTGAATGCTAAAAATATAAATAATTTAATAATAGCATATTTGGCTAAAACTGTTATTAAAAAATTGAAATTCCGTTGACATTTGAACTGAAAGAATCTTTGAGTATAAATGTCATAGGAAAATCAATGCAAAAAATGTTTAAAGTTAAAAAAAAACATTGATAACAGTTATGTTGAAAATAAATTTTAAAATTAAACGAGATTTACTCTAATATTTATGCTTTACATTTTCCAATTAAAGACATATTATTTCTAGCAATCTAAAAATCAAAGCAAAACAGTCATATTACTTAGTGTACATATAATAATTTATTTATTGATTGATGGCTAGTATAATATTTTGATGAAGAAAATCCTGAAATTTTAGAATCTACTAATTAGATACTCGTGTCTAACAGTATGATATAAACAATGACAGCATGTTTAACTCAATTTGTTTATAATTTTGCGTGTTTTTTTTTCAATTCCTGCACATATTACATTGTATTATCCATTATTCGGTTGGCAGCCCTCGGTCCCGGTTATTACGGAGGAATGTCGCCTCGCAATTAGACCCCGAGGCGGCAGAACCTCCAATTTGGGCTGCGGTTGAGACTGTTGAGAGCAAACCGCCGATAATGTTCAAAATATGGCTGCGAAACAGATGATGCGAGATTTTATGAACAAGTGTCATAAAATTTGCCAAAAGTATTACACATAAAATATTTATGCTCAAGTCAATCGATAATCAATAACCATACTATAATTACATTTTTAACATCCAATTTGAGATCCAGTTTTATATTAAATAGATAGTAATTTCATAACTTGTTTTAATATGGATCACATTAAGCACTTTTTCACTTGATAGAAGACTGTAGTTTTGCGATCTATAAAAATTTCTTCAGTTCCAATGTGCACAAACGTACTTTTGTTACTTTAAAAAAATACTTTTTGTAAAAATGTTTATAAGATAAATTTAGCATCGCATAAATTAACTTCTTCTTTAGCCTCGCCATTTCCCATCATCTGGGGTCGGCTCTCCTTGTGTACATTCGCCATGTCTACCTGTCTTGCTCTGCGTTGTAGGTCAAGCACAAAGTTTTCATATCCTTGTCTACAGTTGCAGTCCAGGTTGCCTGTGGTCTTCCAGGTCTTCTCCTCAGCGTGGGTATGTTGAGGGCTTTCTTCACCATGTGGTCTTCATCTCTCCGTGTCGCATGCCCATACTTTAGGCGGCTTTCTCTTATCTTTTAAGGTATTAGGGCTAACGAAATCATAAAAGCATCGCATAAATTAACATATACACTCAATACTTATTAGATTGGTAAATAAAATAATATCAGCAAATATTAAATTGATAAATTTCATTTACAAAAACTTGCCAAATAATAAAAAAAACAACATTGAGACCGTCTTAAATTCGAATTGCAAATGTAATAATAACATGTTAATGAAATATAGAAATCTTTCCATTTACTTATATTGCTCTATGCTTTTCGCACTTCCAATCTAAAATAACAGACTCCCATTGATTAGTTTGTCAAACCAATGTTACTTATATAATTTTCGACGGGGTATATCAAACAAATACCACATCAATTTAATGAGAAAATATTATTTTGCAACAATTGCCTGTATATTTATTAAATGCGTGCTATGCTATCCCGTGACTACGATTCAAATCTAGCGTGTCACGTGTTTTTTATTAAGCACTTATTTGCAGTAGCCACAATTGTTCAGAGGGAACTCTCATTAAACTTATCAGTTGCCAACTGATTAATCCACATCAGCAAGAAGGCTTAATTGTCCTTCAATGTGATCCTGGTGTGAGGTGGGTAAAGTCCGGTACTGGCTTATAATATGTATAATGTCACCATATGAGTTATTCCATTGAGTTCTTGTGTTGTGCGGAATATGCGGAATCAAATGTTGACATAAAATAAAATTCGAAATATTCGATCGATTTAAAAACAGTCGAACGCGCATTTGGTCATAACCGAGCACTTTCACACTCGGTTGCCTTTATAGGTTCGCCTTATGGTCGAAAGTGCAGAGTAGTTTTATAACTGGCGAGGTTTTAACACAAAATGGTAAACTCAGGCAGGCAACTGTAGAAGTAAAAAACTGACATGACCATAATAGATAATATGGCGATGCATAAAATTCGCTCATTTCTGGTCATTTGCGGTGAGGTTTCGATAAAGAACAAGTTCCGCACCTAAATATTATACAAATATTAACAACGCATTCGATTATTTAAATAAATAAATAAATATAAAAATAATAAGTAGCATTTCATTGATTAAATATTTCGACCATTAATACAATAAATTAAATTAAATTACCATTAATAATACTTTGATATCGACTATGCATTATAAGATCCACCGAATAAGTATTTTTTTGTTTTATCCGTTTCGTATTTGAAACGTATGGTCACTAAAAACTGCCGCCACATACTTCTGTTGGTTGCCACTGAACATTTCTCGTCAAGAAAAATCTCGGCAAATGAAGGTCCAGCTGCCCAAGGGAGCATGGTTGATTTTTTTTTGAAAAACCATGAAAATTTTATATTTTTTAAAAATTGTTTCTTTATTATTAAATTTTAATATTTTTTTTGATCAAATATCAGGTTCGACATCAGTTGAGTAATAACTACGTTAACCCTTTCATAACGACTCGGTTTGAATACAAATTATACTATCAATTACAAAACTAGTATTTGAAGGATAAATGTACTTATTTGGTCTATTTTCATATATCACATTGGTTCTTGTATCCTTTAGCTATTAGATAATGCATAAAAAACTATTCTAAGAAAGTAGCAAAACAATATATCACGTCAACCGATGTCAACGGTCGGGAATCTTATGACGGCATATGCCGATAACCGATTCGAAAGGGTTAAGGTATATTGTAAGTAAAGTTTTTACATCGAATCCTAGTTAATTTTGCGACCCCCAGCGTGCACGCTAACATTACGCCTTCATTTCAGAACACCATGTGTATAAACTTATAACTACAACAATTTGAGAGAAAAACTCTTTAAAATATTTAAGTATGTAGTTCATAATATAAATAAAAGTACCTTTAAAACCCAATCACGTTTCATCATTCCATCCCCTCAGAAAAAAATCACAAAAATCTGGCTTATAAAGTAATTGCCTACGTATTCTTTTGTAACACGCGCAATTAGTTGGTCATACGCAATTCCGATTTATGTAGCATTGTGTCAAGAATATATAAAACTGAAACAATTATAGTTGGGGACCGAGCCAGGCAGAATTCAGTAAGATTGGAGTCGCATAAACGTAAAACGAAAACGTAAAGCGAAAAGCGCAATTCGGATTGCAACGGCCTGACGTTTGTCACGTTTCTTTTAAAATGTCATTACGGCCGTGCATTTTCTGCAGTCGCAAAACACAATGCATAATAATTTCGCAACGATAATAATTTATTTTATTCCCTTCCAGAAAGCGACAAATAAATTGAGCAGAAAAAATGTCAAGCTACAATTGTACAAGTATAACTTTTGTATGTTTGTAGCATTCACTTTGAGCACAATAAGTAGTTGACATATAAATGTATATTCACTGATAAAGAAAACGTTTCATTCCCTTTCGTTACGTCTCGGTGGAATACAAATTATACTGTCAATACGGCATGAATTTTTCAAACCATTTTTTTTCCTTAAAACTAGTATTTGAAGCACAAATGTACTTATCTGATATTAATTTTTTAATTTTTATTAGAATATTATTTTATTATTTCAATATTCTAATCTACTTTTATAGATCATTGACTATATTACAATATTATTATTACTTAAATATACATATACTATACATAAAATTCTTTTTTCAACGCGTCAATCCAAGCACAAAAATAACGGCAGAAGCGGGATGCGAACCGCGGACCTTGGAAACCAACTATGCCCAGGTATTCATACCGCTCGGCGAACTGCGCCATTACTATGCCTCGACCGACTCGAGCGGTATGAATACCTGGGCATAGTTAGTTTCCAAGGTCCGCGGTTCGCATCCCGCTTCTGCCGTTATTTTTGTGCTTGGATTGACGCGTTGAAAAAAGAATTTTATGTATAGTATATGTATATTTAAGTACTTATCTGACCTATTTTCATATATCACATTGGTTCTTGTATCCTTTAGCTATCAGATGATGCATAAAAAACTATTATATTTAACAAACGTTCATTATGTAACTCCGTTCATGTGGTGGCATTGACACATGTGGTTTACAAAAAAATCGCTGCTGTGACGAAACCTAACGATAATTATTTACATGCTTTACAGATTCTTGTAAATAATACATATAGGTTGATAAAGGGAATGACTGCACTTCCAATTTCCTACCGTAGACGTCACAATGAGTACTGAAAGTAGAAAAAGTATATATCAAGTCAACCGATGTCAACGGTCGGGGAATCTTTGACGGCATATACTGGCAACCGATGCGAAAGGGCTAGAGGGTAATTAGGTGGTGTGTAGAAGTGAGTATAAATACGTAGGATCTATCTATGTGTAAGTAAATGACTAACAAGGGAACAGTTTTACTAGACATATGGTTGGTTGGGAGTTGATAAGTGGTGGAAAGGGGTGTGGTCAAAAATGTGTACTTCAATGTTGAAATATACAAAAATATAAATATAATTTTGTCATGTATATAAATATATGTTTTATTTAAAAAAAAAGTTATTGAACTAATATCAAATGATACTATAATAAATTATTATATAATGTCAAAGTGATGTCATTATGTACGAGTAAAGTGCTTTTTTTTTAAGGTGTTAAGATAGTCAATCGACTGCAATTAAAGTGATTATTGCGAGCGAACATTGGTTCGTTCCTTGGCTTGCCTTTCGTGTGATCCGACATCCGGTTTCGGGGCTCAGCAGCTAAGGTAATTGCCTCACGACGGGAAGCGTTTGGGTTCTTATCGCGCCTTTCGCCGTGCGCCAGATTCGATTTTCGCAACACCTCTAGCGTATCACGTTTACTATATCTGCGCACGTGGCGAGTGCATACGAAATTTGCAACTACTGCAGACAGTTATTAGAGCGCAGTCATAATATATATGTACATATATTTATGTAAGCACATACAGGAGAATACCGACATATAGTGATGCTAAAGTCTAATATGTGGATTCTATGACACTTAAAATGTTACATATGCCTAATAAGCGCTGCATGTGGAGTCTTGATCTGCCAACGTCAGACTACAGCCCGACATTTACGCATCATCTAATTATTACAGGAATTCACAATGAATGGGTGGTGTTCACGGGACGACTTTTGTCTACCATCAATTATGATTAATAGGCTATGACTCAAACTGGGTTTAAACCCCAAAAAGGGATCAAACACTCGACTTCTAGCATAGTTGAACGATCTAATTCTGTTAAATTGATTTTAGAATATATTTCAATATTCTAATACTTTATAGATAATTAAATATTTATACCAAGATTTAAAAAAAAAATATTCACATACAAATCCACAGCAAATATCATCTTAACGTTTCTCTCATCAATACCGGTGGAAAAACACCGCGGACGCTGGGATTCGAACTCGAAACGTTTGCAAACCTAATGTTCTGTCTGAACTCAGCATAGGCCCACTACCACTTGCTCCACTGACTGAATCAATAAACTAAAGAATTTTTTCTTCGATGTTGACGAGATAAATGTCATAAAGACGATATTTGCTGTGGATTAATATGTGTACAGCGATCTACTTCTGAGCATATGCCTTGCACTGCGACAATTTATGCCAACGATAAGAAAATTATATTACCATGTCTTGACAAAACGGCACATCTCTAAGCGCGACTTAACACTACTGCAGGCTAATTATATATTTTTATCAATGTGAATATTTTTGCATAATGTTTCGCGATCGATTTTAATACACGTAATTTTATCCAAGTATGTAATTTGTGATTATCGTCGCTGCAATATGAATTAATTAGTAGCGGGATTCTATACCGAAGAATCAAACCTGGTGTGAAGTATTTTGTATGACACTCAAGAGTGTGACGCTATCATTATAAATACGAGCAATTTTAATTAACATTTAGTTGCATACAAAACGACGACCTAAACAGGAACTTGCCAACTATGTGTTGGTATCAGCTTGATATAGCTCCTTAAGGCCGATGCCGTAAAGCCTCGACAAACGATCTTTTGTCTCTTATTTTTGTTCGCTTGCCTGACATCTACATCGAATGTTACTTTAATTATATAATGTTAAACGGTGTTTGCATACGCCAAAATAATTGTTATGAGTTGGCCCATTGCCAGTTGGTACAACTGTCATCTTGGCGGTTGGTACTGTAAAAATGTCAGAGCGGGCAGGCAGTCAACACGCGCCCGCCACCGTGATAGAAACGCCGAAAGGCGTCCCTATAACGGGCGACGTTATTGACGAATAAACGAGTAATATGTGAAACCGAAACAAGTGTTTGTATTGTGAACCTGATCCTGCATCCTTCATGCAGTTAATCGATGTCCTAAATGGAAGAGGAGGATATCAGTGTATAATGAGTAGTACAAAAAGATATCAACGATAATAATATGTTATAATTATGTTTTAAGCAGTGCCGCTTTTAGAGGCTGGCGTAGTGGGTCAACAGCCTAGGGCGACGAATGAGCTGGGGCGCAGAGGGCGACCTAACATGCTTAGATTTTTCTTATTGTCATATTTTTGTAGAATAAAATTAGTTTGTTAAAGAAGAAAAAAAATTACATAGGGCGCCAGATTTATTTTACCACAATACTAATCTGGTCGTGAAAACCTACCAACAGGACGTTTTTATTATTTTCTAATTTGATTTTTTGTCCGTTATATCCGAAGTGCGTAAAATAAAGGTCCGTTATATCGAGGTTTCACTGTACTCGTATATGTTGTGTTTGATATTATTTTCAGTTCACATAATCTATATGACGTGAGCGAAACATATGGCTACAATAATTTGAATATGGCGCAGAGCTTTTACGGAGATAAGTCGATTCCATCGCGAGTAGCTCGAACTGAAGGCGCGCGCGAGCCGAGCTATAAAATTTATTACGTAAGCCTCGGGCTAAGCTGGATTGGCTGCAATGGCGTGGTCGATAGCTGAGGTATAAGGTATAGTATGGGCAAGAAAACAAAGTAAAATAATATTAAATTATCAACATACTCGATCGAGTAGTGGAGGCTACTCATCGAATAGACACACTCAAGTGGCAATGCAATATCTGTCGAAAAGACGACGGTCGATACGGAAGAAAAGTGTTGTAGTGGCGTCCAATAACTGGCAAACGGAGCGTTGGCTTGACGATATTAAAAGAATAGCGGGCGTAGTGTGGATACGGAGGATCGAGAAGGATGGAGATTCATGCTTAATAGTGGACGGACACGGGCTGATGATGAAATGATGATTAAAATACTCATGATCTAAGATGATACGATCATATAGGTATAGGACATATATTTTATACGCAATTACTTTGATAAAATAAACAAACTGCAGTGCACGCTAGTCTATGCTCTATGCAATTACGTAAAAAAATTCGCTATTAACGCATTTTTGGAATCCGAGTAATTAGCGCTTATAATATTTATTAGATACATAAATACATTCTAGCTTGTTTTAACATGGTTAAGCAAAACATTTTCCCTCCAATAAAGGCTTCATCAGTTGCTAACGTGTATAAACATTACAAAATATAATAACAATAATAAGGATTGTAGGGAAGTAATAAAAAGGGATGGGCGGAGCAGCTTAAGGGAGTTAAGGAAGGGTTTAGACCTGTGTAAGGTATATAATAGTGTAAAATTTCAATGATATAATTTTTATGTCAAACATTTACATTTATTATAAAAATTCCGACATGTAAAATGACAGTGTCCACATTAAAACAGCCTGGATGCGGAAGGCGGAGGATCGAAGATGATGGAGATTCATGTGGGAGGCCTACGTTCTAACAGTGGACGGACACAGGTTGATGATGATGAAGTTAAAACAAGGGATGATGTATTTATCTATTTAACATTTTAAATCGAATGCTAAAAATAATGTTTTTTTGTGTTAATTTTCAGCCAAACACAATCACTATGATAAAAACCTAAAATAATAAAAATGCATTCGAATTGGTACAGTGTGGGCGCCAGGTTGGGACAAACGGCCTGTAAATTTTCATGTTACTGCATTGGTGTCTGGCGGTAGAACCTCGGTCCCTCAATACACCTTCGGCTGGCCGAATAAACCAGAATGGAAATGTGGACCTCAAGAGAGACACATAAATCATAGAGGTGGTGTCCACATTATACTGTGTGATGTGCACCAATCTCAAATATATAAAAAAATACTACTCAACGCTCGGAGGAGACAGAGTTGTTTTTTCATTTTATGTGGAAATGTTTTATGCGCATTTTTAACGGTGTCGATGGGACGTAAAAATAAAATAATTAACATATTGTTTATTTTTACACGTTTACGTTTTGAATTTTGTTGAAATTGACGGATAGTCGTCATCCAATGATCGTGGAATCGATGTCAATGAACTAATAAAGCAGACTTTGCTATAAAAATACTTTTTTAAGGTGTATGTTGTAATAACAAAAATAATATTTCGTTTTGAATATATTATTAAAAGCTTCTTGTATATATATACTAGCATAATATACTAACTTATGTATTATATAAGCGGAGTTAGAGATTCTAATAAATATAGTTTATTTAGTGAAATTTTCGGGGTTAAAGCTATTTTTTTTTAGTATAACAAACGTCCAATTACGCTTCGCATACTACAGATATTTTTTATTTAACTTACCGGGCTCTGCAGAGCGAGTGAAAACTAAATAAATATATTATTATTGATTTATTATTTATTACTACTAAGTTACGGATAGGTATACTCGTGCTAGTAGCCATCCATTATTTTCCATTCTAGTTGGTACGTGTGGAGTTTCGAGTTTTCAATTCAGTTCAACTGCGATTACTTCTAATTGCTCCTCTAATTTCCTCTTTTGTCGGTAGCATTACTTTCCTAGGTCTTTGTCATTGTTATTTCGTATTTCATTTATATATTATATACGAGTATTTTGGTTTTTGGTGGTATTTTCTATAATGCTGTATTTAGAATATTGTTCCATAAATAAATGATGTAATCGGTGAAGCTTTAGATGCAGAGATGACTTGAGACGAGGAAAGCATCATGGCAACGTTTCAGCAAGGAAGAAGTAAAAGAATAAAATGAAAGTATTCATTCATAGTTTTCAGTATTTTAATACAAAGTGAAATATTTTTAGAAGCGGCTCTTTCACGAACAATCGAGCAACCATTTCAATGTAATATCAAATTTACAATCCGTAATATCTCTATGCTATGATTATATTATTTAATAGATCTGTTCCGTTGCTTGATAATGATCCCTCGCAGGTCGCTATATCAGAATACGAGCTCTTGTGGGTTGATTTGCTTCCACCTCCGACTTTACCTCTGGGCAGTAAGCCGCCTACGCGCGCCATTGTTGCTGGGGGGACCTGGTTGGCACACGCCACAACTATACATATCTACCACACAGCATACGCCCGACATGCTACTCGAAACATAATGAGCTTTCTGAACTGAAATGGGCTGGACTTTTCCTCCCGCATAGCAGGACAGTAAACATGATATATTCCATGATGGGAAACAGGATGTTAATATATTCCACGCAAGGGAGGCCCAGTTTAGGCATGAACTCCACGAATTCGTTTGGAAGAATAATTTCTTAGAGTTTTTTATGTAAACGCATACAGGAGAATACCGATAGATGGTGATAGTCATTCTGATTTCATCTGCGGATTTTATGACGCTTACCATTCCACACATGGCTAAGCGCTGCATATGGAGTGCTGATCTGCCAACGACAGATTTCTCGACATTCACGCATCATCATTATTATTACAGAAATTCACTATGAATATGTGTTCTTCACTTACGACTTTCTTTTTATTAATAGGCTACGACTGTCATTTTACTACGGGTGAGGGATCAAATTCACTCCAACGGCGTATTTACAGAGCTTAGAAATCAATTTTTTATTTTGTTTCATCTCCGTCGTGGATTAAACCTAAGACCTTAGTTTCAGTAAGCAAATTATTTTTAATACTAAGCAACACCCACCGGCTCAATTCAACACTCTTTAAGTGATAACTTAATTTGAAATAAGTTAACTTTTGATATCAAATTCAGAGTTAAATTATGATGTACATTATTACTTTGACCGTCAGGGGTCACGTCATCGAGTCTCGCAGTCTTTTTCTATCTCTAGCCAAGTGTTCAAGTGTTCAATAACACAATATAATGTGAGAGTAAGAAAAAAGATCCATTAACCATGTGATTGACATCCAAAATGAACCCCAACATAATGAACTCGGTACAAAAATGAAACGGAATAAAATGTGCCAACAATGGACCAATCAATCGCGTGATTGATAACTGTAATTAAGAAGCAATGTGTACTGCGTAATTAATATTTTCAAGGGTGATTAGTGTTGATTGAGTTCAATATGTAAAATCAGCACTTTATATATTGAGAAGTGTTTTTTATGCGATTTTTGCTTAGGGATAAATTTCTATTGAACTTGTGTCTTGAATAAGAAAAAGGTGACGTGTTTTATTATTTTTTATGCGCTAACGGAACTCATTTACTTATTGCTTAGTTGCTTATATGTCTGCATAACGGAGGTGAGCTTTGTTGTTGATAGCGAGTGTGACTACACACGTGGTAATTATTACTAACGTCTACTTAGACTTTAGGGGGTTAGAATACACGGCCAAAAGATTGATATGATAATGTTTGATGACGACATTGCTCTGATTGCTGAAACTGAAGATGAACTCACTGAAGCGCTGACATGCATGGAAAACATATTCAATTCCAACTACAATATGAAGATAAACAGCACAAAAACCAAAGTCATGAGAGTAAGCCGCAATGAGCAGCAGAAAATTGACATATCACTGCTAGGAGTACCCCTAAAAGATGCAAAAGAGTTTGTTTACCTTGGAAGTACGATCACCTGGGATGGCAGAACAAAAAGAGAAGTCAACAGTTGCATACATCAAGCAAGGCTAGCTTTCAATAAAAAAAGCAAAAATTCTCGAGTCAAAGAATATTACATTAAGGCTCCGCAAGCAACTTGCCAAAACATTTGTTTGGAGCATCTTAATGTACGGCTGTGAGACATGGTGCTTATCTGAAAGTGATAAAAAAAGACTAGAGGCCTTTGAGATGTGGTCATACAGAAGAATTCTCGGAATTTCCTGGAGAAACCACGTCTCGAACAATGAGGTTCTCAGGATAATCAAGGAAGATAGGCACCTAATAAGAACCATCTCAGAGAGGCGAGCCCGATGGATCGGTCACATCATGCGCCACGATGGTCTTCTTCACGATATTGTGGAGGGGATGGTGGAGGGTAGAAACTTCAGAAGGAGCCCTAGACGGGAGTATTTGCAGCAAGTATTCGAGGACATGAATTGTAGCGCTTGTGCTGAGCTGAAAAGGGTTGCGGAGGACCGAGAGGAATGGAGATTGAAATGCAAGATTCTGTTGCTGCAAGCCAATCCACCGGATTGATACCACGAAGAAGACTTAGACTTTACATGTTGTGGTGCAATTGTTAATCAAACTCAGTGCTCTTTTTGAATTCGATCAATATGATCCAAAAGGTATGTTTTTTTCAAACGAATTCAAAAGGACCTGTCGCTGACACACGTACGCAGCACCGCTTATTTTTTAAACCTACTTTTTATTTACACAATTACACGAACATTCTGTTGCATGCGCAGTTGACGTACTGCTTTGAGGCGGACAATGCGAGAATTCTTGGCCTCGCAGCATTGTTACAAAAGGCAGAAAGGGGTTCTCTTTGGCGACACAAGTCATAACTCAGCCTTTGATTCAAAAGGCAATTGTTTGAGAGTGCTCCTCGGTCGAGCTGCGAGCGATCCGCTCCAAAGTGGGACTTGCTGGTGACCGGTAAGGAACTCATTGCCTTATAGGACAGAGCTGCCTTCTGATACTTGCTATAGCCAAGATGGCATTGAGCAGACTCCCTTAGGTAACTTTTGCCCAGCAGAGACAATTATACTCGATACTAGTTACTGGAAGCTGTTCAGTGTTGCTTCTATTATACTCGTACATAATTAGCCTGATAGATCGAGATGCAAGATTTAGTGCTGCAAACCAATCCACCGGATTGATACTACGAAGAAGAATTAGCCTGATATGAGTCACCACGATATCATACTGTAGAAGCTAACCTAGCGAACATTAGTGACTATATATAGTATTTCTTCTTGTTCTTTAATATCCATTTTCTTACTAAAACGTACGCCACAAATTGACGCTACATAGTATTGTGATTAACTATTATTCTTGCGCTCTCTCGTCAAGCTCGCGAAGAGAATATATTTAGAACTTTCAACTTGAAGATGAAGGTTTAGAGGTAGAGCTCTGATGAATAGAGGAACGTTCTAGAATACAAAATGATGCCACGCGACAGTGTCATGATTCTTGAGACAATGACGCTAATGGATGCTGCGTGCAGTAAGTAGAAAGATTGCTTAGTTTTATGGTATTTTTGAGTATAGACTTTTAATGGTCTGCGCATGCCCTTAACGACACGTAATTGTAAGAACGGTGTCAGTTAAGAAGTCATTCTTTTTAAGGAAAGTAAGAAGATAACAAATCAATAGTAAAGAAATCTCAGTAAGCCTAGTAAATAAATATATTACTTAGTACGTTTCGCCTATTATAATTTTTTGTATATATAATTAAACGATGAAATTTTATTTTTTTATACTAGAATCTTGCGTCATAAGTATGCCTTTACACGTTGGAAACTAATTCAAGCCTTCATTGAAGGCTAAACTGCAGTCTTCAAGGGATTTAACAAATCTCAGTGTGATCCATGTTAAAACAAGGTAAGAAATATTTATAGTATTTTAACTGTTTCTCGGGTAAAAAAATATTTTTAGATACTATTGATATAACCAGTTTTGATTTCCACGTACACATAAATAATTTTAATAATGTCCTTACATTGTTGTAAGCTCCAAAAATTCAACTCTAATTTACACATAAATAAGTATTGAAATATTATAATCATTGGTCTTCTTCTTCGTGTCAGCGACGTCAAATTATTTTTGCCCAGTATTTGGCAACATCATTGGTAGGATATATTAAATCCAGCTTCTCATAAAGATTGCCCCGATAAATGACAAATTTCTATGGACGCTTACAGTAAGCTTTATCCTTTCCCACTTTGAGATGTATTATTTGCCAAACGAGAGATTCGCTTCACAATAGTATGCCCAATATTGGTGGTAATAATATGCCTTCATAGCATAGTTGTTATTAGACTACGCATTACGTATCAGCTCAAAAAATGTACATTTAAAACAGATTATGCTCTTTTGTGTAGCAGGCTGATGACCCTAGACAAAAAATATGTAGTTTTTTTCCTTTTTTCCGTAATCACGAAACATTATGTCGCGACGACGTTACATTCTTGCACCACATACAAAAATGTATCAGTCATTCAATAGTTTGTTATGGATAATGTTCAAATAATGATATTTTACTGTCGCTGACAAATGTCACTTGTTTGGTACACGATTAAAGTAATCATGAAATCAATCATTGACATACGCTAAGTTTGCGACGAGCTTTCCAATGGTAATCGATAAAAATTAAGCATCTTGCGTCATAGTTGTTTAAGGGTGAATTAAATTTGATTATTCAAGATTTAATATTTCCAAGAATGCAGGAACGTAGTAAAATATTTTTTGAAACGCTTTATAATTGCTGATATAATAGTAATAATTAATTAAATCTAAAAATACCATCTCGAATTATCCTGTCTTAATTGATATTAGACCGCTTTTAGATCAGAGAAAATGTCCTTATTTTATTTTAATAAAGTTAAAACATTTACATTTTACAATTCTTCTATACTTTGTGTAAGAATTATATTCTTAGAAAGTATGCGCATGCGCAAGGTCCCGTAACAAAGAATAAATAGTTTAAATAATTACGTAAGATAATGCAAGACCCACCGGCGGACGAGCAGCATTAATGTCGCATCAACAAAAGTTACGTTAAGTAGTCTCTACTTACCGAGGAATTTACAAAAAATATGATGCTCTCGGATGATTGTCCAGCACGTGACTCCAGGTGCTGGACGAAGGTACTGAACCCAAGTACTTGATCATGTACCCAAGAGTGCTGGGTTATTATAGTATGTATTTACTTGTAGTTCCTTCATAGGCAAGGCAGGTGCTGGGACCTTAGTATCCCATTACGTGTACCAACAGATTCATCAGAGAGAGTCAACTCAAGACGATACAATGTTTTTTTTTTATATTTTGAGCATTCACTTTAAGATCCATTATAAATAATATTTATTTATTTATTTACCTTGTTTTTACATGCATCACGTTGAGTATGACCTCTGTTTGTGAGACAACAATTTCGACTAACTGGTAGTCTTCTGTCAAGAGTCAACTTTTGTCAACAAGAGTCAAAAAGTTTACTCTTGACAGAAGGCTACCAGTTAGTCGAAACGGCAGTCTCATAAACAGAGGTCATACAAGTAAATAAATAATTATTAGAATAAAATATCTTCAAATTAGATTATTAAATATATTTTATGTTTTTTTTTATTATGGATCTTACTAAGCAGTTGCTGAAATACCGCTAACTACCATTCAAGCTTGCTTCTTTAGTTCTCGACGTGTATATAAACATACTGATAGATGACGCTACGTTAATTATCTACAAAGTTTAATAAGAATATAAAGATATGTAGGGAAGAAAGGAAAAGTGATGGGTGGAGCTCAACATGTTCGCATCGGTACCCGATATATGCCGTGTAAGATTCCCCTACCGTTGACATCGGTTACTGTGTTATATATATATATATATAGTTTTGCTACATACTTAGAATAATTTTTTATGCATCGTCTGATAGCTAAAGGATACGAGAACCAATGTGATATATGAAAATAGACCAGATAAGTACATTTTTCCTTCAAATACTAGTTTTATACTTGACAGCATGATTTGTATTCCACCGAGCCGTAATGAAAGGGTTAAGGGAGTAGAAGAAGACGTTTATTTAATATTGTCGTATTTCATGCATTTACAAAAAAAAACCTTAGTAATATAATGATAGGTTAATTATTATTTATTAAATGTAAAGAGATTGAGTATTGGTGTATTTTGATAGGTTTGCAATACAAAGCAGTCAAATACATGACATTTGGTTCAAATTATTTTAAACGTTTCCGTAGCCTAAACAAGTCTTAGTATATGATAATTGATATTAGTATACAAGTAACTAAAAATTTATATTTTAAATATGTAATAATAAAAAAGGTTGTCGTTTCTTGCAGTGAATCGAAAAATAAAATAAAATGACTAAGTTGCTCCGTATTGGTATTTATGCTTGCCTTGCATTCCTCGATTCAGTCCATAAGCCCAAGCAAATCAAATCGGATTTACTCTTACATTTAAATAAAGGTTTACGAGAAAGCCAAGTTCGAATATGAAAATCGCAGGATTTATTATGCACGGAGAAGAGAGGATAATAAAAAATTAAGATAAACCTTATTAAACCATAGTTAATTGCGGCTCAACTTAAAACCTCGTAATAACATATTTTAAGCATCGAAACAGATTCCACAACATTAAATTTAAACATTAAATATATTATATTGTGGCTTTTGGGTTTAGCAGTGTGTGGCGAACTTCATTCAACCAATATTTCGACCGCCATTGCAGGGGTCTTCTTCAGGATTGATGATTTATTTAGTTGTGAGTTGGTTTATTGAGATTATCTTTTTACGAGCGTGATCAAATCTGGCCGAGAAAACCTAAGAAGTTATTAAATATATTATTTACATTTTAGCCTTCACTTTGTGATCAATTTCAAATATTAAATTGATAAATAATTCCTATGTCCATGTTATACATTGTTATAACATGTATCACACTAAGTGTGGATCTACAACATTATGGAACATTATATTTCTTTACATTGCAACTTATATATATTCATATAGAGCACACCTACTACCCGCACTTATTTACTCCCTACCTTATGTATAGTGAAACTCTTTCGTTATTAGTCTTTTCCTTACATATATACAACCTATTTACCCTCCATTGAAACTTTTTCTTTATTAGTAAATATTCATTTACACATCAGTGCGTTTGTGCACATTGAAACTGATGAAGCTTTCATAGATCGCGAAAGTACTTCCATCAAGTGAAACAGAGCTTAGTGTTATCCATGTTAAAACAAGGTATGAAATTCTTATATCTTTAATATTAAAATGGATCTCAATATGAGCGCACAAATATAAATAACAAGTATTTAATTTTTATTGTTAATATTACAGTTTCACTTTTCTTTATATAATAGTTCTCAAGGTTCCATTGTTCCATACACAATGAATATATCGCTGCAGCAACGTGTCTGATAGAAAAGCTAGCTACTTTTGGACCCTCGGACTAAGGCAGTTAGGTTAGGTTACGTTAAAGTTAGCTTCTCTTAGACCCTCGGACTATAGTTACCAGTTGGCTCAATCCCAGCATCTTGAAGATGAAGGTCCAGACCCTGGGCAGGTGCAAAGCAGTCAACGCCCCAGGCGATCAATGCTCATCCAGCTCATACTCATCCCGATAGATCCACCTGAGAAGTACACCTTTGTATCTAACGAGTTGCGAGGGATAAATGAGCCTACGGATTAATGGATATGCTTTGTGGTGCCTTTCTACTTACACGTAAATTTACTGAAGAGTAAAATCACGTTTCGTAAGATTGAATTCATGATCATCGTTTCGAGTGTCCCTTTAATACATTACGATTGAGTAGCATTATAAAACTATTATAGAAGTAATCATCAAATAAATTTATTATTTTGTGGAGATTATTCAAGCAGGAGATTCGTAACGCAACTGTACTCAAGAAAATATAACAAACCTGTGACTTACTGGTTAATAAGACACTTAAGGCATGATACGAGGGACCATGACAGCTCTCAGAGCTTTATGGCGTCATTTTGTGACGAATATATGCTCCAGTTACGCGAGCGCACAAATATTATATGAAGGCATGAAAAGAGTCTGATTGAATGGTGTATCGCATGCCATTATCACATCTACACTAATAAGTGATTCATTCTTCTGAACACAATGATCGAATAATTACTAACAAGCACCGCGCAGCATACCACTGATGATCTGCATTACTTCACAATGGTGATAAATAATGTTCTGAATCTTCTGCGTACGAAACATCAAAACACATAATGCCGGACACGATTCATTAACCCTCCCCTTACTGTGCTAAGAACATCCGAGAGCTCAGATATGTATTTTCTACACCATATGAAAATGTCATTTGAGAACCGAAAAAATGTGAATATTCATAAATATTGGATATAAAATAAAAGATTCTTTAGAATTTATTCCACATATATATGGAATAAATTCTAAAGAATCTTTTATTTTATATCTGATATAATGGAATTCCACCAAGAAATATCGATCGAAAAAATCGAAATAATCATAAATATTGCTTTGATTGACTATGGTTGAAGTTAAAATGTAACAATGATTGTAATGTAAGTATCTGAAAAAGAGAAAAATTATCGCAATTAGCCGCTACAGCTGGCGCAGCCAACAAATTAAACACGCATGTTGACCCGTGCGCAGCCGAATTCATACTGACGGAACGTTCGCAAAGTCGCGCATGTGCCCCGTTCTAACAAATCCATCTCGTCTGCGTCGCTGCTCGCGCAGATGCATGACAAGGGTACGTGATTATATCCCCAATTATTCCACAAATTATTTATTTACATCGCTGCTAATGAATAAATATACATTATTACAATTATATTTGATACTTAATAATATTATGAAGAAATACAAAAATTGTGAGCTCAGTATCTATTATATTTTATATGGATAATTTCATCATTAGAGTTGAGTTGTATTTAAATACATGTCATCGTATAGCAAGGGTTAAGTTCTCCCAATACAAACACATCAAGTAAGAGTGGTCCATGAGAAAACGTTGTGAAATCTAATATATTCACTGATCGATATCCAGGTATTGGAGCTGGAGATGAGAGCAGAATCCATCACAAAAGAGTCGACGCAAGAGTCGTGATCAGTCAATCAAGGCTTATTGTTAACTTGTCCGAACTGAAGGAGGCTTGAGATCATTCTTTCGGAGCAAATCCGGGGCTGATGCTACATAAGAAGTAACAACACTACAGCTCCGATTATTCACAGTATCAAGTGCCTTACACTTAAAAAGCAAATACTGTGCTTTTTTATAGGCTTTTATTTAGCTTGCTTCATGAGCATGTAGTCGGATTTTGTGATAACGATTTAGTGGTATATTTTGATTTCTACTTTCCGCGCGAATAAATGCGCGCAAAATAAAATAGTCTTTGTTATTTACCGACCGATCTAGCGTTTTTATATATACATAGTACGTATACACATTTAGACAACTTTAGTTTAAAAAAATATATGTCATCGTGTAAAATCATTCTCTTATATATATTTCATTTCCATAATCACTGTGGTATTCATATGTATTAGTATGTAATGTAGTATGTATCGCACCACCGAACATAAGACGCAAAGTCATATGCGCCGAAGAAATGCGTAAGGCAATCAACCAACCGTCCCACTGCTTGTATAATCAGATACCCCCAACACCAAGATTGAAGTCTCGAAGCAGCTTTCTGAAATCCACACAACCTCTCACATCCGGCCCTGAAAATGAGAGACTCCAACTCTGGCAACAAATCGCACCAGAGGATTTCATTACTCCAAAGGAAGGCCTCCCAACTGGCAAGAGCCTTGACTGGCCGACCTGGAAATCCCTAAACAGATTAAGAACCGGAGTTGGTAGAACAAAGGACAACCTCGAGCGGTGGGGAATGCTTCGGCAGGGAGAGACACTATTGTGCGACTGTGGAGACCTGCAGACCGCCTCACACCTACGATGCTGCTCCATGTGCCCAACAAGTTGCACATCTCAGGACCTAATGCTGGGCAACACACGAGCTATCGATGTTGCCAGATATTGGGAAAAAATAATTTGACGTCGCTGACACGAAGAAGAAGAAGTATGTAATAGGTTTAAAAGACTTTAAATGTTTCTAAAATGTTATTATTATTAATTATATAATATACCCAGTTAAAGTGAATAAATTATATTTTAAATTTATTCTCTCAAGACATTGATTATTTTAATAACCAAGGTACATATTACTTACCAATTGCAAAGGTCATATGTACACAACATTTGAATAAATCCATATAATCTAGATTGTTCTTATTGCATTGAAAAATAACTTTCATTAGATGGTGCGATAACAGAAACGTTTACTAGCCTGGGAACTAATAATATGTCATACACACTACCTTGCAGTGTGTTCCAAGCAATTTTTCTGTTCCGGTCACACGAACAAGGCTTACCTGGCATATCGACTTACGGTAAAAAGCGTACTACCTGTATCGATGTACCTGCAGAGAAAGTCATCGAGATGAGTTACCAAAATTGGCTTCTTTTTAAAAAAAAACTTGACTGCCTCATAGAAGGCTTCGCTTCATTCCTTCGTAAAACGTCGGTTTTTTTGTAATGTCAGCATCCGCATAAAAGGCTTTACATGAGAATTCCTGGGGAGCAAATATCTGAATCTAAATAACTTCGTACATTTTCACGGCCAGATTTGGAGTTGCGGCTTTTGGGTTGAACCGTGTGCCACGACTTTCTGGATTATTATCTGAATGTGATCACATAAAATAATAGAGTTTTGAATGTTTAATACGTTTGTTCGTACAATATCGACATTGTCGCGTAGAATGGTATTAAAGACTAAATACGAGTATAAAGGAAGAGTAAAATAAATATAAGGTTCCATTATAAGTAAAAACAAGGGTGTTCTGTGATGGTTGATGGTAGAAACTGTAGAGGGCGCCCTAGACGGGAGTATTTGCAGCAAGTGTTCGAGGACATGAGTTGTAGCTCTTATGCTGAGCTGAAGAGGATTGCAGAGGATCGAGAGAAGTGGAGATCGAGATTCAAGATTTTGTTGCTGCAAACCAATCCACCGGATTGATACTACGAAGAAGATGAAATATATTCACAACAAGGGCTTTATATAACTGGATTATAATATTTTCCGGCTTATCTATACTAAAAAAAACTTTAGAAAAATAGACCAGCAGTATCAGACATACTAAGACCATTAAAATGATTTATAAAGTGATTGTTTGCCTTATATAGCTTGGTAAAAAGTGCTACATAAAAAGATTTCGAGAATGAATTAGTTATCCATACAATGTGTATCGCGTTGATATGTAGTGCAAAAATATTTTTCATTGTACTACGAGTATTATAAGTTATAACGTTAGTTCATTATCAATCTTATCGCATTTATTTTTATTTTTTAAGAATCACTGTTAAGCATAAAGCGTTTGTTGAAAGTGTCCAGGGTGGACTAATGTCCTTTACAAAAGAACAAGTATTGATCTCAAGTCAGTTCGTTGACTTTCAAAGTAAAGTTCGAAAAAATGATTTAAAAACTTGTTGGTTCATTATCTTCGTTAGGTAGTTTAGTATCCAGAACGATTAGCTACTGACAAAAACAATTAAGCATACTAAAAAGTATAGTCATGAGAGACACGTGAAAATGAAAATATTACAGAAACTTAATAAAACAAGAATAGTATTCAAAATTATTATTCAAAATTGTGTATAAAATACACATATTTTGCAGTGAATCGATGATTTCATGAATTTTTTGGATGTATGATTATTTTTGTTATTACGTAATTAACAGTGCTTAGTGTGATCCATGTTAAAACAAGGTAGGAAGTATTAAATATTTTATAAAATATTTGTAGTATTACAACAGTTTTTCGAGTAAAAAATATATATTTTTAGATACCAGTTTTGATTTCCACGAACACATATATATATTTATAATGTCTTTGCATTCTTGTAAGTTTAAAGCTCCGAAAATTAACCCTCAATTTACATATAACTACGTATTGAAATTTAAGTATGTTATTTATATTTTAGTATTCACTTTTAAATCCATTTCAATACCTTGTTTTAACATGGATCACACTGAGCACTGTTTCACTTGATGGAAAACTGTAGTTTTGTGATCTATGAAGGCTACATCAATTCCAATGTGCACAAAAGTACAAGTCTTCATAGTTGGCGAAACTGCAGTAATCCATCAAGTGAAACAGTCCTCAGCGTGATCCATGTTAAAACAAGATATGATATTCTTATACATACTCTTATATTTGATATGAAAACGAATCTCAAAGTCTACTCTAAAAATATAAATAACAAGTTAGGAAGTATTCATATGATTGAATGGATCTCAAAGGTAATGCTAAAAATATATATAAAAAGCTGATATCCTATGGATGTTTCCGATTTTTTAATTAAAAAAAAAACAGTATTTAGATCACTTATTTACTATAATATTAAGTATTTGTTCCTATTGCTTTATATGAGTATGTAACATAAAGGCATGTCTTGTTCTGAACTGAAGATTTTGCTTTTAAGCATGAGGCCATCAAAGTATATCGTTTAATCCTGCATAATGCGGCGTCAGGCTTTTATCAGAATATTATTATTTTGAATAATGGGCTGATAGTCGAAGACTGAGAGTGATTCTGGATACGCCCACCACCCAAAGGTGGAGACACAGCCATAAAGGTAAATAAAAAAAACCACATCAACGGTAGGGAATACTTTAACACACCGAACAATAAATACCGAACGAAAGACGAACGAGTTCGCATTTGGTTGACATTTAAAAAAAAAAATGTATGGAAGATAATGTCACATGAAATATTGTCCTCGGTCAACTATAAAGTTCACTACAAATAAGATTTTTTTTTTTTATGTAAGCACATACAGGGAAATTCCGACGATGCTGATAGTGATATGCTGAAGTCTCATCTGTGGATCATATGATGCTTACCATGTTACATATAGTTAAGCGCTGCATGTGGAGCGTTGATCCGCCAACGTCATACACTACAGCACGACGTTCACGCATCATCCTTTATTATTACAGGAATTTACTATGAATGGGTGGTCTTCACGGGACGACTTTTGTCTACCACCAAGTTTGATTAATAGGCGATGTCTGGCATTTCACGGTAAGGGATCAAATTCACACCAACTGGGGGTATATACATATAAAAATAATAGTAAATAAAAATAATACCTAAATATTTTTCCTCTTATCCGTCTCCCTTTGTTATTATTCCCTGATGGAGACACCCCTCACCCCCTCTTCTACATAAATGTGTTCAACAACTTACGAAATATACATGCAGCTCAGTTGTCTCTTGACAATGACGGACTGAAGAAGGCTACGAGTTAGTCGAATCTGCAGTCTCATAAACATAAGTCACAATTAACGTGATCCATGTAAGAACAAGGTAAATAAATAAGTATTTATTAAGGTATTTATTGTATCAGTGTATTTCCTTCCAACATGTTTCTTTGCACGGTTGACGAACTGAACAGAACTGTTCGTGTCGAGCGTTGTTCGTTTCTTGGTACTTCGTCGAAATGTCCGTCCAGCGCAACCCGCGCTCTTTTCAGTCAGTCGCAGCGACACGGAGATAACACCAAAGTGAAATCGTGATCCACTTTAGATTATTGGCGTCGATACTTTACATAAAAGCTCCAGTCAAACTGAATGAGAGGATACTCTACTGAAAAATATACTGTAATTTTGATTTTTTTCAATGTTTTACAGCGTTCACTTTGAGATTTATTATAAATTATAAACATTAATTTATTTACCTTGTATTTACATGGATCACGTCAGATACGGTCTCTGTATAGGAGACTGCAGTTTCGAGTAACTCGTAGCCTTTCTCAATCCATCACTTGTTAAGAGATAATTGAGCTGCGATATTACTTTATAAGTGGTCAAACTCTCCCTCTCTTATAATTCCCTGATAGACACACCCCTATCCCCTCTCCTACATAAATGGGTTTGACCACTTATAAAGTACTATCGCAGCTCAGTTATCTCTTAACAAGTGATGGATTGAGAAAGGCTACGAGTTAGTCGAAACTGCAGTCTCCTATACAGAGAGAACTTATCTTACGTGATCCATGTAAAAACAAGGTAAATAAATAAATATTTATGATTTTACTTTGTTACTTGAAAATATTAAATTGGAAGAATATTCTAGTTGACAGTTATACTTATTGTACCTTATGGAAGATTTTTTTTTTCTCCATGGTATGTATGTTTTACCATTATTCTTATATTCCTATGAGGTGGATAACCTTGGTCGTAAATTATAATAGGGATTGTTTTTAATTGGTGAAAAATAGCCCAAGTTGTTACAGCCACAAATATTTATTTTAGTACGTACTGCCGGAATATTAAAACATATAATAAATCGGTGTTCAGAGCATAATTCATAAATATTATATTAAAACACTGACCAATTTAATTATACATGATACGAATGTAAAAAATATATTTTTGATGTATGATATTATCAAATATTGTTCCTAAAACTTGTTTAAACGACGGAAACGTTCAAAATAATTTAAACAAAATGATAAATATGACAGCTATCATAATAAATATTGATTCATATTATTTCCAATTAAGAAGTGCCCAAAGCGTTGAAAGGTAATACAATGCTTACCTATTAACAAACAACAGTACATACTTAGAAGTCTTTCCATTAAATAAATTATAATGAAACCTTTTATTATAACGTTTTTACGTAAAAAACATAGTTTTTTTAAGTACAACAACACTATAAGATAACATACACAGTACTAAATCTCTTCCTTAAGTCCCTTAAACCTTTGCTTATGATATTGATATGTATTTACTACAACTCGACTCTAATAATGAGAATAAGCATATAAAATATAATAGATACTTATCTTAGAATTTTTGTATTCCCCCGTAAAAGAATTAAATAAAATTATAATAATGTGCAGATATATATTTGAAGCGAAGGAAAAAAATAATTTGTGGATTAATCGGGCTGCGAATGGGTCAATATGTGCGCGAATTTGTTGGCTGCTTACATTACAAAAAATGTAACAATTCATTTTCAACCATAGTCAATCAGAGCGATATTTAGGAATATTCATATTTTTCCTGTTTTTAACACGTTCATCGCCAATGACATTTTCATATGGTGTAGAAAATACATATCATCGGAGCTCTCGGGTGTTTTAGCACAGTAAGGGTTAAGCTCCTTCATATTGTTACTTTACTTTGAAGATGATTTACATCACTTTACATATCAATATGTTTATAAACGGTGAGCGAGAACTGGTGAAGCTTTTATCGATGGCGAGACTGCGGTATTCCAGCAAATGAATAAACAGTGTGATTCATGGTAAAACAAAGGAAGCATTTAAGTATTCAATATTTTAAATGTATCTCAAAATGAATACTTTAAATATAAATAGCAAATATGACAGTTTTTAACTATGTATTTTTTTGCTTAAATTTATTGTTAGTATAAGATTTATACTTACATAAAAAAATAGTGTTAGTCTCATTCAGAATCACAAGAACACATTTTTCTCGCCTGAAAACATCATTGCGATCTACGTTAAAAAAAACGTTGAAAAAGAATCGTTTAGTTGTGTACAATATTTTACGTGACGTTCTCATTGAATGAATTATTTCGTCATTTTACGTTGTCGGCTTATTTAACAGTACATTCCTCTGGAGTGGTAAGCCGAAAAAACTACCATCATTCGAACAACGTGACCTGACACATCGCTACTGTTCTGTGTTGTTTGAGATTGGGGATGGCATCTTGATCTAAAAAACGTATTTTAATCGATGATCCTCTTCCTTATAAGTTTTCTACGAGTATTATATATTTTTTATTATTATTAGACTTAGCCGGGCAGCATAGTCCAGTGGTCAGAGCGTTTGTTTGTTATCCAGACGCTGTCAGTTCAAATCCCGACCAAGCCTAATTTGACTAAAGTTTATTTAATAAAATCTAAGTTCTATATATGCCCCCGGTAGGGTTGAACCATCCTATAAGGACTGACAGTGGAACTGATGATGTTTTCATAGATCGCTAAACTGCAGTCTTCTATCAAGTGAAATAATACTCAGTGTGATCCACGTTAAAACAAGGTATGAAAAATTTCTTATATGTTCATTATTAAAATGGATCCAAAATGAATGCTAAAATATATAAATAACATGCTAAAAATGTAAATAACTTTTTAGTCCGTCCAAGTGTCTCCTCATTTGAAAATATATTATATACGTAGGTATATAACTTTGGTAGGTATTAATATATGTTTTTTAATTGGTGTGGTGGTCATCCTGGTGTTATGAGTTGGCCTAGTGATGCGGTCGGAATATTTGATCCCATCAATTAAGCCCCAGAATTGTCACGTGCCGCGGATATAACTGGAGCTTTATACTAAATGTAACCATTCGTGTCACCTATTTTTAACACAATAAAAGGGGCATTGTTTTATACGCACATAACTAATAGTTGTGCTAATGAGAATTTAAAAAATCAGTAAGCATTTTGATATATATACTGTTCAATACTGTTCATGGGCAGCATTTGGAAAACTAAAGTACATTTTTAAAGCGAAAATTCCGCAATGCCTTAAAACTAAGGCGTTTAACCAATGCGTCCTCCCTGTATTAACTTATGGCGCAGAGACGTGGAATCTGACAGCAAGTCTTACCCATAAAATAAAAGTCACCCAGCGTGCTATGGAGAGATCCATGCTCGGAGTGTCGCTAAAAGATAGAATCCGAAACGAGGAAATACGCAGAAGAACTCAAGTAGTGGATGCTACCCAACGAATAGGCACACTCAAGTGGCAATGGGCAGGTCATATCTGTCGAAGAGACGACGGTCGATGGGGAAGAAAAGTATTGGAATGGCGCCCAAGAACTGGCAAACGAAGCATTGGCCGACCCCCTACAAGATGGACTGACGATATAAGAAGAATAGCGGGAGTGACCTGGATGCGGAAGGCGGAGGATCGAAGAGGATGGAGACTCATGCGGGAGGCCTACGTTCAACAGTGGACGGACACAGGCTGATGATGACTGTTCAAATGAAATGTGAAATGTATTTTCAAATGCAAGGATTATATCTACTCGATATAGTCGTTGTTGTTGGGCGTCTAGTTCCAAAGATAGCCGCTATTAGTGTTTGGGCGCAGTGACTCTCTGACTTCCATCGACCGTGAGTCTCCGTCCGGGTGCCGTCATGTAAACATCATTGTGCGTGTCCCGGACGGAAGACCGAATTTTGTCAGTCGTTTTTTTAATTACGTAAAATAATGTCAAATGTGCTTCTCGATGAGTTCTTTTCTTTGGCGATCTGCTCTTTATCCATCCACCATGAACCCTGAGTAGCTCTAGTTAGGCGGAGGATATCAGTATAAACATAACACAAGACGGTAGTTATGTAAATATATAAATAATAGTGATATCGAAATGTGAGAAAAATAAAGAGATTTACGTGCATTTTTTATATTCTCTTTGCTTTTTCTTGCAAATTTCTTAGGAATATGGTGTAAACGCCGCAGGTTAAAATGAAACATTTCACAATAAATTAACATTCTTACTCGTGGTCTTTTCTATGTACGTTCAGTCTAAATCTGAATAATCATGAAAATAAACATAATTTTTTCGTACTTTACTAGGACTTATGCTGTTGTACTGCGCCTATACTGGGTACTCTGTCTTTAACACTTACATATTACCATACTATACTGTACAATGTAAGCTCTGCGGCGCCATGTTATATATTTCTTTTGTTTAAGCAGCCTTTCAGAAGAAGTTGATTATTGACTTTTTATATTCCTTTCATCAAGAGGCTATTGTCTGTCAGAGTTTCTGAAAACACCACGCAGTAAAAAAAGCTTTTTGTTCGTCCGCTGCTTATTCCAACACCGAAGAGGTCGCCATTGCAAAACATAACGTTTTGCAACAAGCAATCTTTTTACATTGTAACATTCATCGCTTTTTTACGCTTTCAGAGTGGAAATTTTGGAGTAAAATCATTCATTTTTTACAGTTATTCGCTTCTAAGTAAATGCACGTTGCTTTCCCAATAAAAACACAATGTCAGTGTCAAAAAAAAAACGTTTTTTTACAATTGTTCGATATTTACATCTTCACTTTGAAATCTATTTCAAATACTAAATATATGCATTCTATCTTGTTTTAATCCAGCGGCAATAGCACATCGTTAACAAAGCTTTTGTTAGATCACGGTATGACACCTAATCTTGGATGGGTCACCGCCTGTTGTTACCGTGTGTCGCTGGTCATGTTGAATCGATCCTCAGGACCAAATGTTTTTGGCCTCGGGATCGTCGTACTGACCGATCTCCTAAAAACGATTAACCACTCAAAAAAATCTGCAGAAGGTAGAGGTGACACAGGATGAGGCGAGGAGCATGGCGGCTGACACAGCTTTGCGAGGGCAGTTCGTGACGACGATATGCTCCAGTAAGGGGAGCGGACATGATGATTATGATGATGATAATAATAAATCTGTTAATGACAGTCTAAAAATTTATTAACAAAAAATATCGCAACCAAAAGGTTAAATATATACGTGGTATAAATTTTTATATATGGATAAAAGTATGATGTATATCTACGTAAATCTTTATTATCGTTTCACCGTATAATCGTGAAGCCATCATCTTCGAATGCACAAATTTTGTAGGTCCAATATTCAATTACTATCTGTACCATCGGAACTTTTCAATTTCGTTTCGAATCTTGATTGTGTTCTCATGCGGTAGTGAAGCAACTGCCCTCACATCTGACCTTGCGTGACCCGCACGGCTGTGTGACCTTTCCACGCAGGTCGGCACGAGAAAAACGGAACACAGCACACAGTTGTACACTTTTTGAGAACAATCGTAAAAAGCGGAAAGCGCAAACGGCACAAACACGAAATAGAGTGGAAACCGTAGATAACAAATTAAATTCAAACAAAACGTTACAAACGCAACATAAACCATCACACCATATCCGCCGTATCAAGTGAAATACTGCCTTCCCGAATCCGTGTTAAAAAGGGTATGAAATGGTATTGTGGTTTTGGTTTTAGCCGTGTGTTGCGAATTCTTTAGTACTAATATTTCGAAATATTGGTACTAGAGAATTTGACACACACGGCTAAACCAAGAGCCACAAAACCAGATCTGGCCGAGAAAACCTAAGAAGTAATATAAGGTATGAAATTCTTATTTACGAGTATTTAACACCATATCCGCTTCCTATCTAAGGCATATGGTCGTTACAAACTGATTCATACCTTCATACACCAAATATCATTTCATGACATTTATTTCATCAATATCGGAGAAAAATAAACAAAGATTCCAAAAGTTCGTTGCTCACATCCTAAATTCATCCATTTATTTTTCGTGGTCGTGGGTTCGATCCCCGACGGAGATTAAAAAAAGAAAAGATTTTTTTATCGATTTCTAAGCTCTAAAGAACCCCGGTTGGTGTGAGTTTGTTCCCTCACCCGTAAAATGATAGTCATAGCCTATTAATTAAAACTGGTGGTAGACAAAAGTGGTCCTGTGACGAAGATCACCACCCATTCATACTAAATTCCTGTAATGATAAGGATGATGCGAGAATCTCCGGCTGTAGTCTATGACGTTGGCGGATCAACGCTCCACATGCAGCGCTTAGCCATATGCACTATGGTAAGCGTCATAGAATTCCACAGATGAGACTTCAGAATTACTATCACCGTCTGTAGGTATTCTCCTGTATGTATTTACATAAAAAAAAGAGTACCCTATACGTCTAAACTAAACTATAAACTATATGGAAACAACTGTTTTTTAGTCATATACGCATATTACAACCAGCCATTTACTTCCTTCCATGACATTCTTACTAAAATTTCGTATGTCTTATCTTTTTAACGATAAACGTGTTTTTTTTAAGAACAGAAAATTGAATTATGCGCAACTTTCGAATTGCATTAATAATAGTTTTTTTAACAATCGCTTCAAGTATTCATGTCGAATTCGAATTTATTATAATTCTACTGAGAAATGGTTTCGCAATGGTCTCTTCTGGGCCCAGATTCATCAGATAATGACCGTTATTGGGGTTCGATAATAATGGAGGCAGATCCAATGGCATTCGCTTCGTAGAAATGATTTGCAGCAAATGTAATGATCTGGAACACTGTATGCGATCGCATGCGCGTTTTGCAGGTGAGAAAATAAATGCCAAATGTACTCGTATCATTGCGTGCATTAAGGAAAGGTGAAAACTTTCCAGGAAGGACAATGTAATTAAATGTATAAATCGCTGAACGTACCAAAAACTGAATGAATTTGAATATATGAAGAGTGTTTACGACAAAAACAAATCACTGCTGAGGTTCTGCTTTGATGTGGAGAAATGTACAACATATTACATACATGAAAGGACATCTAGAAGAGCAGAAACGGTCGAGACTAGTGGGCTCTATAATGCTTACGACGACTGGAACCTGCATACGGAAAATGTGTTGCGTTTGTGTGTGTGTTGATGTTGCTTGAAAAGATACAGATTGTATGAAGGAGGAAACACAGATAACGGAAGATCGTTCTAAAGCTTTGCTCCATATATCCGACTAGATGTCATTACAAAGACCTAATGATGGGCAACAAATATGCCTTAAATGTTACCAAATTTTGTACAGAACATTTTTAATGTTGCTAATGATTTGAATTAAACAGCTCATTATAACCAAATGGTTTTAGGGAGGCCTCGGAGTAACAAATCTTCTTTAAAAAAAACTTATTAAAAACAACCTGATGTGTCAGACACTCATGCTGCATTATGTTAAGCTTTTTGTCTCTCGTCCTGGTTATAGCAACTAGCAGAACTTTGTATCGGAAAATTGTGACGAACACATGCTTCACGCAAGGAAAGAATGTGGATTATGTAAGAATGTAGACTACTAAAAGAAAAATATTGTATGTCACAATTATACATACTAGAAAGATAGAAACCGAAACGAAGAAGGAATTTAAGGCTATACCGAGAGAGTACTTAGCAGCATGTTTTAAAAATTGGAAAAAACGTTGGCATAAATATATTGCATCCAGGAGGGGGGTTACTTTGAGGGGGATAAAATGAATTTAGAAGAATAAATAAAGATTTTTTAATTTCTAAACGGTATTTTTTGGCCACAGTAGTATAACATGACTTTCTTGTTGGAGAATTCTCTATATAAAGATATAACTCTATATATATAGTTCAACTAAAAAGTTAGTTATATTCAAATATATACGTTTTCAAGATTATAGAAAGTTAAAAAGTAACGAACACTTAAAGTTCAATTGAAACATGTAAAGTCTTGCCATTTTGTTATTTAAACGTCACAATAAAGCAGTTTCATCGCGATAAAATACATTCCAAGCCCATAAACATGGCCGAGATGAACGAATCAATGGCAATAACTTATAATTATTATTGCTGTAAACGCCTTCAAGCCAAAACAATATTACATACATACTACGTAGTATCTAAACATAACGGACACATCGACTAAAAACCGATCCGGGTAGGTGTTATGCATTATTAGTTATTAGCCATCGCCATAACAATATTTGTGAGTCCATGTGCCGATGATTCAGTTCATTGTTTTTAAGTACAACCACTTCTCGACCGGAGTATGCGTCATGTTTTATGTGTCAGATGGATGGAATATGTTTTAATGTATCAAATATAAGTGCAATGGTCCAGTGACAACACACTAGAAATAAAATAACTTCAAATCTTGGTTAAGCATACGTAATAATCATATAATATGATGTATACTATTAATTTGTATATGTGTCAGTTGTTGAATGTCTGTATAAATCTTCAGAGTTATTTATACGAGTATCTTCAGCATTCACGTTGAGATTAATTTCAATATAAAATAGATCACACTGAGAGAATGTTTTACTTGGGGGAAGACTGAAGTACGCCATCAATGAAGAATGAAGCTTTCGTTGATGGCAAAATTGCAGTTTTCCAGCAGGTGAAAGAGAGCTTAGTGTGATTAATCAGTGTTATGAAGCATTAAGAATATTTAAAAATATCATGCTCGTAGACCGCAGAAACTTTGTGGTTTGTCCCATTTAAAGAATAAAACAAGTAAAACATCGTATGAAACCAGTTAGTTTTAATAAATAATCACTTTACCGGTTTCGGTGCCACCGCACCTTCCTCAGAAGCTACTTACTAAAGACTTTTTATTCTTTTGTAATCAAAAAAATTCTTACTCTAAAAATTTAATATGTAATTTAAACAAAAATGTTATAATCACTGACTTTATTTTTACAGTCGGTTTCAGAAGCGACTCTTCTTCTTCGGTACAAAACGTAAACCATTTCAGTTTCTTAAAACTGAAACGGGTTTAAGGTTTGCTTCAATTTAAATTTGTCCTGAAAAGAAAGGGTTACCTCGAAAATAGGTCGAAAATAAAAATAAAGTCAGTGATTATAAGAAATTTGTATTATTCGTTTAATTTAGATTCAAATCATAGCTTTCTCTGTGGCGCCCTCTTCCAGATCTAAGAACACATGTGGGACTGTTAATTAATTAATCTTGTTGTAAAATAGTTTTCAATACAATTAAAGAAAAATTGCCTTAACCCTATGGGGCATACAGACTTATTGGTTATATTCTTGAACAAGGATTTCTTAGAGCATGGTACACAGTGAAATGTAGTACTAAATGTAATAATTGTATAACATTTATTACTGCCGGTACTATGTATCACGGACCGCTATTGCTCCAGCAAAATGACATTTGTGTTTGGTCTAAGATATATGACATCACTTATATAACAGCGACATGTCGAGGAACAGAGGACATTACACGTTATATACTCTTTTGAACTTGAAAACATGCGCAATGTATAAAGAGAGACACTTTATATGGTAATGTACATTTATAATAGACTGGTAAATGCTGGAATAAATTCACCGCAAACATCATCTTATAAAAAATTTCTCTCATCAATAAATCGGAGAGAAAAAACGGGCGGACGTTGGGATTCGAGCCACGAACCTTTGTAATCAATGTTGATTCTGTACAAAGCGCTGTCACATGGTCATTTACTCCGCTTACCAAGTCAAGAAATAAATACGTAACATTAAGGTTATCAACTGACAATACTTGGTGAAACTGCATAATTTTAATTTTAAAATTATTTTTTATTAAAAAAATAATAAATTAAAAATATTTAGTTTTATATAATGACTTAATACATTAGAAAAAGCACATACTCATTAATTTTATAATGTCTTTTTTCAATTGTTTTACCCGCACACATATACAACCTGTAAATACGTGTGTAGGAACTAATTATTAACCCACTGCCTGTTTTTATTTTTTCATTATTGAAGATGGTCTTCAGAAAGGCCGAAACATGTAATCGTTTAAAATAAATTGTGAACCAAAACTAAATATTTTTAATTAATTATTTTTTTAATTAAAATTAATTTTAAAATTATAAATAAATATGTGTTATATTATTGATACGCATTATTTATAGATGTCGCTTGTCGTAAGCTGTATGTATATTTATTAAAATTAAATCGATTAATTTAATTCACAAGCGTTAATATTATTTACCTGCAATCTATTTATATACTTGATAATCTCAGATATACTGTCCCCAAGTGATAATAAAGCCAAAGATATGCAAAGCCTTTGAGGTCATTGTCACTGAGTTTGTCTCCGGTAGGTATTATAGTATCGAGTGTGCTCCCATAATAATGCGGTGCAGCAAGAATCGCGGGGGGAAGATGTGAAGGAAGAAGTAGTGCGAAGAAGTGGTTAAGTAGGGTTACCAGATACAAAAAAACATATTTTTTAGAATAAAAAAAAATATTAGTCACTGGCTATAATACCGCAGTTTCACCTTCAATGACGGCTTCTTCAGTGTCCAACGTGTATAAGCAAACTGAATTGAGCTTAAGATAGTTAAGGGAGGAGTTTAGTCTTAAGACCTATTAAATTGACGTATTTAGTTTAAATGAAGTATTTTGACGGAGATATATATAGGTGCTGAGCTCGTAGTTCAGTTCAAATCTTTTATTTTTCGTTACGGATTTCTGTTATCGAAAAACTCCTATCATGGATCTCTCCATGGGACGCTGGGTGACTTTTATTTTTATATGTAAGACTTGCTGTTGGATTCTACGTCTCTGTGCCATAAATTAATGCTGGGAGGATGCATTGGTTAAACGCCATATTTTAAACATTGCGAAATTTTCGCTTTAAAAATGTACTCAAGTTTTCCAAATAATGCCCATTTCAGTTGTATCGCCTGTCAATTTATTTTGAGAAGTTATTTTGTCCTAGTTGGATTACTTGGCTTAGTGTATGCTGACCCTGAATGCGAGGTCTGGACTGCTTCCACCCACGCACTTATTCGGAGGACGATGCATTGCCAAGAACCACAAAAT
Source organism: Glossosoma conforme (assembly GCA_022606575.1). Classification (NCBI taxonomy): domain Eukaryota; kingdom Metazoa; phylum Arthropoda; class Insecta; order Trichoptera; family Glossosomatidae; genus Glossosoma; species Glossosoma conforme. The sequence goes on along the minus strand of JAGTXR010000174.1, from coordinate 17,028 downwards.
ATCCTGGCTGATATAACTCACCGCCCTCAACCTCTGGTAGCCTGGCACTGGTTACAGTGAGGCCAGTCATTTATAATTCAGGCCAAAGCACTACATCAATGCAGGAAAAGCCGCAGATCTACACTGCTATGTAAAAAAATACGGGTTCGATCCCCGTCGAAATCAAGCTTTTAATTGTAAGCAAATACCAAGGCGTAATAAACATAATTCTATATATTCAACAGATATATTCTTCTTACTTCGTTTAAAAATGGATAGGTATTGTCAGTTGATAAGGTACTGGAAATGATTAGTAAAACTGCACAACTTTAAATAAATTAAACAAATTAAAAATATTTACTTTTAAAAAAAAATGTATATGATTGTATATGTTTGGGACCACATCAGATCAATCCTGAGCTAATTGAATTAAATATAATATAAAATTATAATTTCTTACTCACTTAAGTTTCCCATACTCGCATCCTACTCCTCACACATACAACTCTATATTTCTATAACTCTAATATCTATATATAGTACACTGCTACGCAGATGACTGCCAGCTCTACTCTTCTTGTGGACCCGAGGAAATTGGCAACATGAAAGAAAGGATGGTCGGTTGTATAGAGGAGATCGGACAGTGGATGTCAGCAAATAGGCTCGCTCTTAATCCGGAAAAGACGGAAATACTCTTTATGGCCACAGCTCGAAGACAACATCTATTGGACTTACAACCCTTGGCCATTTGCGGTAATGATGTCATCCCTTCTACAAGCGTCAAGCTGCTGGGAGTAGAAATTGACCAGTTCCTCAATCTTAGCGGTAATATCACAAAAACGGTGAAATCTGGGTTTTTAACCTACGGCAGATACGGTCGGTAAAAAGATGCTTACCCAGAGACGCTACAAAGAGTTTGGTAAATGCGTTTATAGTCTCCAAAATGGACTACTGCAACGCACTGCACGCAGGCCAGCCAGCCAAACAATTAAATCGATTGCAGTCGTTTCAAAACGCAGCGGCACGACTAGTCTACAACGCGCCCAAATTCTGTCACATTACTCCAATACTACACCGACTGCACTGGTTGAGAGTTTCGGCTAGAATCCAGTATAAATTATGCCTCTTAGCTTACAAGACACTCAACGGAACTGCACCGGGCTATCTGACAGAACTTATCAAGCCTTTCAGAAACAAGCGCGCGTGGAGAGACACTCAGATCGGCTAGAGCAAATAGAAGCACCCTGCAGCTGGCGGGAGGTAGTCCTAGCACGGTCTTTAGCAATCGGGCTTTCAGCTACGCTGCACCAATGGCCTGGAACTCACTACCGGAAAGCATAAGAGAGCTTAAAGCGGAGGCATCCTTTAGAAGCAGACTCAAGACCCACCTTTTTACTCAGAGAGGCAAAGAAGCGCTTTTGGAATGATCATTCGGTCATAAAAGAGCGCTATACAAATACTAATATAATAATAATATTTACACATTAGTATGATAATATATGTTGGGAACTGATGAAACATCGATTGAAGGCAACTGCAGCCTCCTAAACAGAGGCCATACACAACGTGATCCATGTAAAAACAAGGTAAGTAAATAAATATTTATTATTTATAATGGATCTCAAAGTGAATGCTGAAAGCATTTAAAAAAAGTAGCATTTCAAAATAGTATAATTAGAAATTAAAGTCCTTAATGTATATTAAAAGCTTCACAATACAACCAATCAAGTCAATTCATACGATTCACTCAATCGATATTGTTCATGATAAGAGTGTTTCTTTGTTCCTTCCCATCGCCTCGAACGCCTTTTCTTCACGCTGCCAAAAGCAGCATTTAAGATACGCATCACCTATCTTGTTTAAACATCCCGTGTCATCATTTCTTGCACTCACCTTTTAGACTCCGTCCATCCATCAAGAAACGATGATCAATCAAAATCTCTTCCAAGAGACGCAGAAAGAATCATTGCATACGGTAAATATAATAAAAGTTTACGCAACTAACTATTTTTTACTATAAGAAGTCAAAAGAAAGCTTGCGAAAGCTTTGAGAAAAATTAAATTATAATTTATATATATATACTACATCAATTATACTTGCGGGAAAATCATATACGAAACCCTTATGTTTTGCAATGTAAAAGTTCTGAAATTTTGTTTTTAAGTTTTCCATCTATAACAATAATCAATGGTTATCAAATATAGATGGCTTTCTGCATTTTCCAACAAACGTTATTAATTCAGTGGCTTTTAGTCGGTGATCCGCGGAGCTTTGAAACAATTATGATGATGTTTTAATACTTACTACTCTGCGAGGCACACAGTGAAATGTAAAAGAATATCGCGTTTTGTAAAATCGAAAAAATAATATGATATAAGAAAGACATTTATAATAGTCATTTCTCAGTGCCGTTGTGTAAATAGTTTCTATAAAAAATGAACTTAAGACACGTCTTCTTGTTTATATTAACTTTTGGTTCCCCAGAAACTAAAAAAATGTGATGATTTTAGTGTTTTGCAGATTATCTGTATAATAAAAAGTGCTCTGAGGGCTAATTAATGCTTAGAACCACTGTAATAATAAATGTATTAAATAAACGTAAAGCTTTAAATTAAAAGTATATTCACATATAAGTAAGATCATTGCACTTGCATAATACGTACAATTTGTACGTGGTGTTCTTGGTGACATTAGATTATTATCTGTGGGGGTTTAACTCTTAAAAGCCATCCATCTGCCTGATTACAAGGCACGCAATAATCATATTTTAATACTAAACACTTGCTGTGATAATTTTGTTCGCGCGTTGCCGGAGATCCAGTTTCTAAAAGGTACCTTTGCGCTATAGCCTCCATCCACCATTGGTACATATACCATAGTAACCAGCGAGTGCCAACTAGGGCTTACAATCTAAATACTGGACTTTTTCCAGCACCGAAATCCCGGTATTTAGACCGGGATTTCAGGTTTTGCAGAAGTTACAAGAACTCAATAATTTAGTTACTTTAAAAGGTCATGTCCGGTGCATGCGAGCGAAACTCATTTTTAGCTTTACGAACTGTTATTTTTGCAATGCGGAATAACTTTACAATGTATTTTAATAGTCTCTCCCATGTAAACTTGTAATAATGTGTAGGTGAACGCTTAAGTCGCAGAACAAAATAAAATCTAAGATTATTAAGCGAAAAGATTTAGAAACTAGTAATTTTTTGAATCTTAAGTATATCATTACTCCTATGCTACAGAACCGTAGATTTTATGTTGATCATGAAGGTAAGCGTAGCAGATGGCGCACGAACAAAAATGGACTGCCTCAAGGAAGCGTGTTAGCGCCCTTACTCTTCAATGTCTACACAAACGACCAGCCAATACTGAACAATACCAGGTCCTTCATCTAAGCAGATGACTTGGCGCTCACAGCACAAGGGGTCTCTTTCGAGGAAGTAGAAACCCAGCTTAATAACGCACTCACCACCCTCTCTTCGTACTACCACCAAAACCGACTACAGCCAAACCCAAGCAAGACCCAAGTCTGCGCCTTTCATCTTAATAACAGACTTGCCAAGAGAAAGCTGCACATTACCTGGAACGACTTGGTGTTAGAGCACTGCGACACACCTAAATACCTAGGGGTCAAGCTGGATAGGACCCTCACTTATCAGAAACACTGTCAGTCTGTTAAGCAAAAGGTGTCCACCAGAAACAACCTACTTGAAAGTGGCAGGTACGAAGTGGGGAGCCCAACCAAACCTGATCCGCACAAGTGCTCTAGCTCTCTGTTTCTCTGCTGGCGAGTATGCTGCGCCAGTATGGGCGAGGTCTGCCCATACCAAGAAAGTGGATATTGCTCTGAATGAAACGTGCCGGGTGGTTACAAGTGCCTAAACCTACCCCAATACCCCCCACCAAACATACGGCGAGAAGTTACTACCAAGAAGGAACTCACCAAAGCAACCCACAACGCACTCCACCCTATGTTTGGGTACCAAAAGATAACTACACGGCTCAAATCAAGAAGAAGTTTCCTACAGTCGACAGCGGAACTGGAGATACCTGAGGCCACCCTGCGGCTGAACATGTGGAGAAGCGCAACTGAGGGGAATACTTGGATTGCCCCGAAAGAGGACCTAGCCCCTGGACATGACCAAGGGTGGAATATATGGAGGTCCCTTAACAGACTTCGGACCGGAGTATGCAAGACGAGGACACAAATGAGGGCCTGGCAGTTTTACAGCGGACCGACTGAATGTGACTGCGGCGTGGAGCAGACCCTGTCACACCTTCTGGAGTGTGCGCTGTGCCCGAGTGGCTGCACCCAGGAAGACCTGATGATGGCCAGAAGTAACGCCATCGACGTCGCCCACTTCTGGGCAGACAGGATCTGACCCTGTTGTTTCCGACACGATTATATATATATATTACACCTAATCCTTTTTTACGCGATTTACTCGTTGTTACTTGGTACTTTTTAAAGCGACAATTTGATTGTTGGAACCGATTTAATTAATTATATGAAAATTTAGTATTTTTTAAACGCCACATTCTGGAACCGCGTAAAAAAGACAATGGACATATATTACTTTTTCTTACCATATTTGTTCAATATCTTAAACGTATTGTCACAGCATATTGCCATCATTCAGTTTTGTGAGCTGCCGTGGCTCATCTCAAGATATCTCTGCACACAAAAGTCCAACTGGGAACATACATAGTTCCCGATGGTCTCCAGAGCGAAAGCCCGAGGACATGAATGGACAGCAGCTTTAATATTAATGGCATATTTTTAGATGATTTGTTAGAGTCTGATTTTAATATATTACAATTTAATAGATATATTCTTAATCTGGATTAGACTTTACACCTCTAACAAGCGCATCACACCTAAAGACAAGTAAATCTCCTTAAAGATGCACTCATTCAGATTATGATCAATTAGCAACTGAAAGTTTAGTGAGAGTCCCCACGAAACAATTGTGGCCTGTATGTATATTAAATCATTGTTTTTAGCTATGTATTGTACAATAAAAAAAAAACAAATATTGTATTTACGTCGTCTAATTTCCGTTAAATAATACATTTGGCACATCCAACGTATTCCTGGCGTTATTAAAGATGGCGCGTGCTTTGGCTGGCGAGAAAGAGATGGAATCTGCTGCACAACCAGGTTCAAGTACCAAGTACCAACCCACCATGTTGGGTATAGTACTTCTGGCCCGTGCCGCTCGTCACCAAGAGTCTTGGACCAGTATATCTCTAGAGGTAAGCAGTAGACCTGTAGGTGATTGTTGCAATGGCTCACGGTTACATTGTAGCGGCCACGACAATACTTGTATATACGATCGAAAGGCTTGCGCACAATACCGGAAAACAGAGAAGGAACCTTTGTGAGGATTTCTTAGAGATCTTTAAATGATACGATGACGAACCTCGTGTATTGATCCGCCTACGTCAATCAGTGTAATTGATTAGTATAGTATAGTATACTATTGATACTTTCATAAATATTTTAAATAAAATACGTATTAAAATATTGATTATCCGGTTTCGATGACATAGCACCTTCGTCAGGAGCTACTTACTTGCAACTAAACCTAAATACAGAGCGATTGATAAATGTTACAGAGAAAACTGTTAGAGACATCTGTTGACGGAACAGTTGAACAGAGCGAATTTATAGGAAACTTATTAAGAACCGGGCTATACATTAAAAAGTAATCGATTATTGATTGATATTTTCCTATTATTATTAATTGCTTTTTAAATTTTTTGTGATTCTAAATTATCAAGTCTCTTCCCTTTATTATTTCCATAAAGATTATGTACGCCCGTGGCCGGATTAAAATTTGATTATAATTTTTAAGGTGATTAGCAAATTCATATACTCGTACATTATCGAGAAATTTTCGAGTGATTATTAATTAAAACTCAGTGGTTTCATGCAAAGTTTTACTTCTTTCTAAAAAATTTCAAGTATGCACTTATTTGTGACTAAAATACCTGTATAACTATGGAGAAAAATTAAGATGTGAACGTACTTGTATTATTAAAAAAGGATATGGTGATCTTTAAACATTATATTATTACAAAATTCAACATTTTTGTATATTATGCTTCTTTACAATATGAAGGTGTCAAGACCAATCCCCGAACTTTACACTTCATAAGTCAACAAAGTTGCTACCGCGAGAATATTTTATGTAAACACAATGTGAGATGCCTCTGGCCATGTGTGCATTAGTCGCATTGTGTTTTAAAATACCTGTTGAAAAATGTTAATTGTATAGCAGCTGACATGAAAATTAGTTATTATATCTTTGCAGCATCGCACGCATCGGGAGGAGAGATGTCTTTAAATGGTTCACGCACTTACGTTTCTGGAGCTCTCGTACGTTATTTGTGCTCGTATATTATCCATTGATTCTTACCTGTAACAAAAAATATTCATTTAATACAATATAATCATCTGTGTAATGTAATGTAATCATCTGTGTAATGTAATGTAATCGGGCGACCCATATTGTTTATATTTAAAAAATCTAATGAAGATTGTTGCCTTCAGCACCCCTAGCTTATTCGATGCCCTAGGGCAGAGCTCCGCAACCTTTTATCATCTACGGCACACCAAAGCACTTCTTTGGATTCTACGGCACACCAAAGTTCTCACCTTGAATACCGCGGCACACCAAAAGCCAAAAATAGATGTTAATTTGATAAATTTCACTTTTTTTTAAATTTCACTTAGAACTTAATAAAACAAGTACCTTGTTGTATGTCTACATAAATAGGCGATAGGCGCTGAGAGCTTGAGGACCGTTGTAAAATTATTTATTTATAATATTGCCTTATTTGATCGCGGCACACCAGTATCGGCTTACGGCACACCAGTGTGCCGCGGCACACCGGTTGCGGAGCACTGCCCTAGGGCACCGATCCATTTCGCTACTCTCTAAAATTGGCCCTGGTAGTAGTATAAATGTGTTCAAATATGAGCAATAAACTGCAGTCAAAGATCGGTTGCATTTCGAATAACAATGCAAATCGTAACTGAAATGAAAACCGATGCAGTCTTAAAAAAATGCATCGATGCAGCGTGATATTCGTAAAGTGTAAAAGAGGTTTATCGTACATGCCGGCAGGTATAGCTCAGTGCTTAAAGCGTTTGCTTGGCAAGCTGAAAGTTGTGGATTAGATCCCCGATGGAGATTAAAAAAATGATTTTTCATTGATTTCGGAACTCTAAAATACTTTTTTTGTTGTGAATCTGAACCCTCACCCGTGAAATGCCAGTTATAGCGTATTAATCAAAATTGGTGGTAGATGAAAGCCGTCTCGTGAAGACCACCTATTCATAGTAAGTCCTTGTAATAATAATAATGATGCGTGAATGTCGGGCTATAGTCTATGACGTTGGCGGATCGATACTCCACATGCAGCGCATATCCATATGTAGAATGGCTAGCGTCATAGTACCACAGAATCAATTTGTCAAATTGATGAAAAACTTTAGAATCACTATCACCATCTGTCGGTATTCTTCTGTATGCGTTTACATAACAACAGGCAGGCACAAAGAGATATTGTTGAGGGGCATACTATACATCTACCACCTACCTCATCCGCCCACAATATAAGGCGAGGCACGTGCAAGCCCTCGGGATATGATATGATATTAGGCGGGGAAGGCTCCGTATGACAGCAAACCAGTTTCTTTAAATTGTTGTGACCGATCCCTGGAGGCCGAGACAAGACGGGCAACTTCGTAAATAATAATATGAAAACGTATCGACGGACGACGAGAAGAAAAAATGAGAAGATGAGATGGTTTTTGCTGCAGCGGTGACCGCGAAAATGTTTGCATACATACGAGTACCGTGTCTGTTTTCTTAAATTTAGCATATTCTTGTGATGAACTGACGTCACAAAGCTCTTTCAGAAGTCATAGTTTTCGCGTCATCGCATGTCAGCTCTCCCTAGTACATTTTAGGCCTATATTTCTTTGTTCGGTAACTAATTCAAGGTTTTGGCAGTAAGTTAAATCAATCGTAAATAGAATAATCGACAGATGACTAAATAAATTGGCAGTATCCACTGTGTCAGTATGAATGTGGTCAGTTATAACATTAAAATGGCAGTAATATATTAAATATTGGTAAAAATTAATGTAAAATGAATGCATAATTAATCCATAAATGGAAACCTAACATAACCTATTAATTATTATTTCCTGCCTATTTATTATTTTTCTACTGCCGATTGATATTTTTCCACTGCCAAATGATTATTTTTTAATTAGGTTTTTAGGCGTTTATTGCTGACCGTTTGCTAAATAATTACTGCCCATTTATTGAATTAAATACTACCAAAAAATTTGTTGCCTACATTTCATACTTTTATCAATATTGAATTATATAATAAATGAAGAATTTTGCGAACTTCATTATAAGGAAAACTAAATCAAAAAGAGATGAGAAATTTAAAAAATATTAACAGAATGGTGACTAATTACTTTACCATACTTGACAAGAATCAACAGTGTGTCTGGTGGTTTATTAGGTTTTTTTAAGGGTGTCTTGTCGTAAAAAGCTTTTTAGAACGTTGGCTGCAAAATGCATTAAATATTACAGCCTCTGAAACCGATAAAAAACATAATTTAAAACGTAAAACTTGCGGAATGTGTTTTTGCGATATTATTTTTTGTATGCTCCAATAACATCTGGCTTATCTTAAGCTTAGTTTGGTTTATAGCTCATAATATACATAAAGCACTAGGAAAATAAATCACTTATGTTTTATGACAAGTAAAATATTATTTACGACTTCGCAAAACTGAAACTGATAATAAATATGCACACACGTTATATATAAATGATTTATATAAGATTTATATTAATATCAGATACGTATATTAAAATTGTGTAATGGTCGAAATTTGGCCACTAAATGGTATAATACTCGTATATATACATTATACTTATATAGTTGAGCACATGGGGCAGGATCTTAGGTGTGAGGCGGTCTACAGGTCTCCACAGTCGAACAACAGTGACTCTCCCTACCGAAGCATTCCCCAACGCTCGAGGTTGTTCTTTCTTCAACCAACTCGGATTTTTCTCGGGAGGCTTTCCTTTGAGGTAGTGAAATCTTTTGATGCGATTTGTTGTCAGAGCTGGAGTCTCTCAATTTCGGGGATGTGAGAGGTTGTGTGGATCTCAGATATCTGCTTCGCAATTTCAGACTTGGTGTTGGAGGTATCTGATTCTACAATTTATTATATTGAAGAGATACAGATTGTATGAAAAAGGTGTATGGGTGGTATAATTATATTGTAAGAAAACAATATTATGGATTTTATTTGTATTATTTTATTGCACGTATTTTTAGCTTGAGCCACTTCGACAGAATTGAAATGCTCCTCCCACAGATCTTAAGAAATAATATCTGTGGGTCTTCCAGTATCTGTGTTTCCTCCTACATACAATCTGGATCTCGTCAAGAAACAGCCACACATGCAATCTCCACAACCCACACACAAACACAACACATGTTTCCTACATGCAGCGTCCAGTTGTCCCGGGTGAACGACATAGAACTCATTGGTTTTAAGAGATTCTGATCTTCTGCGTGCGTTTTAGTAAGAAAATAATCAAGAATATAGCAAATAATTTGACAGTATTATTTTTATATAACTTCAAAATACATCTTTGTAAGTACAATATCATCACCATCGTCATTTCCATGTCCCCTTATTTAACTGGAAAATATGCACAACACGAGCCGTTTCCAGAAAGCTGAGTCAGCCGCCTTGGTCCTCGCCTCATCGCATATCAGCTCTGCCTTCCGCAGCTCCGCGATTATATTGTATATAAAATAGTTACCCTGAGTCTTCTAGGTCAGCGCGAGCCCGGGGGCTTGAAGAAAGGGTATCTGTATTTCTGCGGCATCTAAGGTAGATGCTCTCCTGCGGTATCTTTAATACATGTTCCAACCAGGTTCACATTTCCTTCTTGGCCGATTGTAGTATGAAATGCTGCATTGTCCGCAGCTTCACCTTGTTATACCTCACGAAGTTAAAATATCATACCCCTAGTATTCTACGCAGGAATCTGCTCTCGAAACCTATTACACGGCATTGGATCTTTCATTCTGTTTTGAAAAGTGCATACATTAAATGAATAATCGATCGCCGAGACCCGACATATCTCTCGCACAAGTTTGCACAAAGAGTTGCAGTAAATAAATAAAATGCGATTACTTTACAAAACATTTGAAAAGTGGTTCTGCGCAGGGCGCTCCGCCCACTGGAGCTGCTGTGGGCGGCCTGCGTAGGCGCCCAGGGCCCCCGACGACCTTCACTTATTTATCTTCACAATTTCAATGATTTATTTAAAAATATGTACGTTTACTTTATACTTAAAGCTCGACCGGGCAACTAGTAACTAGTTATTGAAGCTACGAAAGCTCGCGGTAATAATCGCCCGACTTTACAGGTTAAGACGCCCCTTAGGACGAAATTGTCCAGGCCTCGGGAGCGTCCGGCTGATTATCTGATTTTCTTATAAAATCCGATTAATAAATAGTACAAAAATATGTCCGATATTTTAAAACGTGGCATGATTAGTGGTAACTGACAGAAATGTGTTGTGACAATTTTTGGTTACCACATGTTCCCGATATGAAAAAAAAAACATATCTGTGATACCGAATCATACCCGCATTCACGTCCAACCGCCCATAAATTACCATTATGGTTATTTAAATCAAAACATCGCCGTGGATTTTTTGGCCAAAAAATATACCGGTCAAAAATCGGCTGGATTGGTACGAACAAAAAAAGGCGTACGAGTTCCACCCAATAGCCTGAGGACAATTCATTACGTATTTAAATGAGGATATCGGGCATTATCATGGTCAGGTTTACCTACAATGGCACGCCTGACTGAATAAAGAACGCGACATCTTACTTATCCTTTATTACACTCAATTATTATTCAATTCATACACATACAAATTCAGAGCAAGCAAACATCTTATATGACACTTCTGTCATCAGCAAAATAGCAACAAAAAAAACAGCAGACGCGGGGATACAACTCAAAAAATTTGCAAGTTTGTTTGCGACATATTATACATAATTTCTTCAGCCAAAGCGTTAACTGCTTGGACTCTTGTGTCGATTATGGAGTCGAGTAAGTAATTGACTTGAAATTGATTAATTAAATAGAATATTAATATATAGTGCTCAGTATGATGCGTGTTATATTAAAATATCAATAAGGAAGCATTTAGTCAAGAAAGGAAGTGGGATAGATGGAGCTTAAGGGAGCTTAAGGGAGCTCAGGAAGGGGTTTAGACTTCTGTAAATTATATAAAAGTGTTGTTATATTTAATATTTAAATAATATACTTACTACATAAAACATCAACATTCAATAACGAATGGTAATTAATAAAATTATTTATTTAATGGAAGGAGTTCGAGTAACGGCGAGTTTAGCAGGTGTTCCAGCAAGTGAAAGAACAGTACTTATTGTAATCTATGTTTACATAACAAGTTAGGAAACATTTACGTATTTTATATTTAAAATGGATTTCATAATGAATGCTAAAAATATAGATAAGTTAAAATACATGTTTCATACATCGAATATTAGATGTAAGTGTGCCATTATTTATACTGCTCCATGTGCCCTACAAGCTGCACACCTCAAGACCTAATGCTAGGCAACACACGGGCTATCGATGTTGCCAGATACTGGGCAGAAGTAATTTGATGTCGCTGACACGAAGAAGATTATTTATCAGGCGCACTGAAGTTGATCGAATTGAATAGATTTGATCATTTATTTACGTTGAAGTTAATTCAAAGAGAGATGAGTAAAAGACACAAATAAAATATGTGTAGTGAAAATTTAAATGTTTTTTTTTCTTGCTTTTCCGTTTGTAGAGGTATGGAGAACTGGTCTTGATCTTAGGCTTGGCTCTATAACGCTAGTGACTTTGTTATGGTAATGCCGGGCGAGCCTGTTTAGTTTGAGGTAAATAAAAGCTGAAGAATTTGTATTGTCATCTGTAAAGAATGGTCGTTTTTATGGCAGGCTGAAGGACAACTGCGGCGGACTCTGGAAGTCTCAGACTCTCTGTTCTGCAGCAGTGAAATGTTTTATGCCATGACAACGGTCAACTCGTTAGTTTCTTTAAGATTGAGAAAAATGAGTATCGCTTCATGAAAATGCAGGAAAAAATGTGTTACATGTGCCTAAGAGCAAAAATCATCAAATAGATGAATACTTCATAACTTAATAAAATGATAAAAACATACAAATCTACATCTAATATCATATTCAATAACATTTCTCTCGTCAATTTCAGATAAAAAAAAACGGTAGACGCTGGGATTCGAACCACGAACTATGCAATAGATCTAATCTACGAGTATACAACGTATCTATCAACCACGATCAATTCTTCCGCCTAAAAACTCGAGAAATTTTGACGTTTATATACTTTTGATACTAACGTATTATAACAGAAGTCGCTTTGCTGTAAACTGAAAGTGTGTATTTTTATATTATTGAGATTCGATCAACTTTATTTATTCACAAGCATTTTTTTTTTCACCTAAATATTTTTCTGGTACTACAGCCTCACACTATGCAATATCTTACCCTGGAGACTTCCAGGAACCATCTATGTTCCCAAATGAACTTACGAGTATACAGGTGTTTCGGGAAAATGAATAGACAATCTGAGCTTGCAAAACTGTGATACAGCAATTGCGGTGTTCATATACTCAATATATGGAGCGGAAATTGTAGTAAAAATAGTCATTAGGACCATATTTTGTCCGTTATATCCAAAGTTCATTAAATATACGTCCGTTATAACGAGGGTTTATCACAGTACATCTAACTGAAATCGACGTTAGAACCTTTTCCTTGTGCTGACGGGTGGACGCACAAGATCCGCCGACTGGTCGAGCGTTCGATACCAAAAAAGGATGATTGTTCGCCGGACAAAACCATTAAAGACGAGGAATTGTAAGATCGACTGGTGCCTCGAGCCAAAAGGAGGCTCACCAGGAACCTGCCCGATGACTTGGCGAAAAGCGCTTTTATCCTCCATGTTTGTACAGCCTTTGAAAGGAAACTTTTTTACGTCACTCGATACCGATCACGAACTCGGTGTGCACTCAAAAAAAAAAACACATAATTTAAATATATTTATTTATTTTTCCTACTGTGGTGGAAGGAATGTAAATATTGTTTCTTTACGCGCGACTGTTGTGATATTTTAAACACACAAACGTGCTGGTACATAAATCTATACAATTATAAACGTTGTACCAAATAAACAGGCTATATTTTCATAAGATACACAAATATTTTGAGTTTACCTTTTTTTACATAATCAATCCATATTTGATATCTGGAACATATGGCCAGCACAAATTACAGCCCACGACCCTCAAGGTAAAAGCCCGGCTTAGAGAGACGAAGACTGTCTTCTTCTTCGTGTCAGCGACGTCACCAAACATACGGCAAGAAGTATGCCAACAACAAGGAGCTCTCCAAAGCAACCCACGACACACTCCACCCTATGTTTGGGTATCAAAAGATAACCACACCGCTCAAATCAAGAAGAAGTTTCCTACAGTCGACAACGGAACTGGTGATACTTGAGGCCACCCTGCGGCTGAACATGTGGAGAAGCGCAACTGAGGGGAATACTTGGAATGCCCCGAAAGAGGACCTAGTGAAATATATGAAGGTCTCCTTAACAAACTTTGGACCGGAGTATACAAGACGAAGACACAAATGAAAGCCTGGCAGTTTTACAGTGGACCAACTGAATGTTACAGCGGACTAACTGCGGGGTGGAGCATACCCTGTTCCACTTTCTGGAGTGTGTGCTGTGTCCGAGTAGCTGCACCCAGGATGGCCTGGAGTAACGCCATCGACGTCGCCTACTTCTGGGCAGACAGGATCTGACCCTGTTGTTTCCGACACGATTATATATAGCGACGTCACATTGTTTCCGCCCAATATCTGTCAACGTGTGTTGCCCAGCATAAGTTCTTGAGATGTGCAACTAGTCGGCCACATGGGGCAGGTCTGCAGGTCTCCACAGTCGCATAACAGTGATTCTCCTTGCCGAAGCATTTCCTACCGCTCGAGGTTATCCTCTGTTCTACAAACTCTGGTTCTTAATTTGTTCAGGAATTTCTAGGTCTACCAGTCAAGGTTCTTGCCAGTCGGAAGGCTTTCCTTTGGGGGTAATGAAATCTTCTTTTTCGATTTGATGCCAAAGCTGGAGTCTCTCATTTTCAGGGCTAAGAAGACAGAAGCATATTTTTGGTGATTTTTAAAATATATTTTCTTAATGATTAGCTCGATGTTCCCGATATTTAAACCATTTGTTACTAAAGAGCGTCGCACCAAGATTTTTTAATTTTCAGGGGACGAAGCCGTTATTAATATACAATAATCTAAAATAATCCTCGTGCAATGGGCAGGACATCTATCGAAGAGATAATGGTCGATGGAGAAAAAGGTATAGGAGTAGCGCCCAAAAACTGGAAAACGAAGCGTTGGGCAACCCCCTGCAAGATGGACTGACGACATCAGAAGAAAAGCAGGAGTGGCCTGGATGCAGAGGGCGGAGGATCGAAGAGGATGGACACTCGCGCGTGGCCAGACAGGCTAGTGTTGATGATGATGATCAATCCATAATTCGATTTTTTTTTAACGAATCGAATCGCCAATCTCGTTAAACGCAACCAACTGCGATAAGACTTTAGCAAAAAGAAATTAACGTACATTTTATCGCTTGAAAATTCCAATTAAGTCCTTAGTTCGGCACCCTGGACGAAAGGAGAGAATATAAAAACAAAATAAAAACCGGAGGCCATATATATTCTGGGGTACCCGACCACATGAAAGAGAAGCCTGTCTTCGATTGATCGGAAATGAGAAAAAATCTGAGTCGCGTGTGATGGAATTTCCTCTGTCTGAAGTGCATTGTCCAGCGACAATGGCACGTCGTTAGCGCGGTTCTCGTTACGTCACCGAAGTTAAGCGACATTGGATGTGGACCGCGAACTGGATAGGTCATCGCCGGTTGTTAACTAAAAAATCCGATTAACAAATCGTTCAAAGATATGTGAAAATAAAAGGTTATTTAGAAAATGTTCCACATTTTTTTTTATTGCACGACAGTTTCGGCTACGTCGGGTGGCCATTGTCAAGTCAATTAGGCAAAGAAGTGTGCGTGTTTATATAGGGCAAGGTGCGTGTAGGTTGTGAGAAAGGTATATGTTTGTATACAGGAATACATTGCACACTTAAAAATACTCGAGCAAACAAACACCGTTTCAGTTTTATCTATAAGACGAAATACACTGAGATAGGCTTTGTGTAACCGGAATACCTAAAAGCTCTCGTTGTTCGTTACCTTTTCATTGTTACCGAATCGGTACTTGTCAATCTTTGAAACGTTACTCTAACGATAAGATTTATTGCGAATGCGCTTTTCGGTGCAATTAGACCGGGGCGACTTTCTTTTAATAAAGGACGCGATGCCGACAATTGTAATGAGGTTTTCTTTACATAATATACTAAGAATTTCTAACGTCTGCATATATTTTTTTTCAATAAAAGATTAAAGCATAATTTTGATACGTAAAGCAAAACGACGATGCTGATTATCGCTAATAACTATAATAATAAAATAATTTATAATACTATTAAGTTTTTTTAAAATGAACGCACTTTTTATAAAGATTTGACAGTAATTATAAGTATATATTATTTTTAAGATTTTTTAAATTGGTAAGAGCGTTTGTTTGTCACTCAGACGCTGTCGCTTAAAATCCCGACCTAGCTTGATTTTTGTTTAATTTATTTAATAAAATCTAAGCTCTATACATGCCCGCGGTAGGGTTGAGCCACCTCTTAAGGACAATACAACATTGTCCAGGCCTCGCTCGGTAGCGCCGGGCTGATCATCCGATCTTCTTAAAAACCCTGATCATTGAACACCCAAATATTTTTCTGGTACTACAGCCGCAGCCTATGCAAGTTCGCAGACTCTTGCCCTGGAGGTTTCCGGGAACCATATATTTTGCCATGTGGACTTCCGGGTATACAGTCTCCATATGCTCCAGATATGGAGCGGATATGGTAAAAAAAAGTTTTTTTTAATAATAATTTACAAAATAACATTTTAATAACGTAATAATTGCGCAATTACATTAATATATTTATGCTACAATCTCAGCTATCGCATTTTTATCGCGAATTCAAATCGAAACAATTACAATTATCAAATTGTGTAGACATTTTATAAACGCAAATAGCAGGAAATTATTATTATAGAGCTGCGAAAAAATCGCCGACTTTGCGATGAATTAATCTTGATAAGAAATTTAAAAAAAATGGAACGATTTAAAAGGTTTTTTGCGGCACAGAAAAACTGCTTTTTCGGCGTCGAACCTCAAGAGTCGCTTTGAATAAGAAATGATAAATAATCAATGCGAACAAGCCGCCGGGTAAAGGGAGTAAAAAGCACTGCTTATTAGCCATTCATGTTGTCAAGTTCGGAACAAACTGTTTAATCGGTCACGAAAACGGAACAATGAGTTATTACCATTATTGTGCTGGCGTAATCGAATCGATTTTTGTGCAAATCGATTAGAAAAAAGTGCAGTGTTGTAGTTATAGCATTCAATTTAAGATAACAATTTTTTGAACGATAAATTATGACGATATTCTTAGCATTTAACCCTTTCGCATCGTTGTCGGTATATGCCGTCATAAGATTTCCCGACCGTTGACATCGTTTGACGTGATATATCGTTATGCTACTTTCTTGGAATAGTTTTTTATGCATCATCTGATAGCTAAAGGATACAAGAATCAATGTGATATATGGAAATAGACCAGATAAGTACATTTATGCTTCAAATACTAGTTTTATAATTGACAGTATAATTTGTAATCAAGTTTAAACCAATTCAGAATATTAAAAATAAAACGTGATTTACTAAGCAGA